>CM055981.1:38462500-38880000 GCA_029531755.1 Holothuria leucospilota
ATCATCACAAATACATCACACAAGTTTCAATTTCATTAGACCAAGGTTATTGTGCACGGGATTAAGGAATATCTGACACTTTCTGGCGTTGTGTTTTAGAAGATGGCGTTTTGTCATTTCTGCACCGATTTGGTTGACATGTGGACGAAATGTGTGCGCCTAATTTAGGATGCTTTCATGTTTTGAAAAAAAAAAAAAAAACAATTGCACTTTAAGGTCAGGGGAGTTCAATTTTGAAATCGTAAAATAATCGGTTCTCTCTACAGTTTGATTTAAAAATGCTAAAAGTTTGTCATATGGTAATTTGAAAGGAAACAAACTACTGTTTACAACAGGGAAAAGTATGATTGGTTGCCAGGGTCCCAAACAGTGGTTTTCGAAAACATCTTTAGGCCTGCCAGCATGTCCGCATTGCAGAGTTGTAATCGAGTCACTAGATTCGTGACTCAAGTCACCAATTGTCAAACTTGTAAGTGACTCGAGTCGAGTCATTGACTCGAGTCACTGTACTTTTTCAATGGGGAAATTACTCCTGAATTCTCTCGAGTCACTATCATTTTGAGAAGAAGTGACTCGAGTCTGACTCTTTACAACACTGCCGCAGTGAAAGGTACAATTATAATATGGCAGTAATGGCACGTAATGGAATTCAGTTGGCTGTCAAGGTTTGTTGCTGTGTACGGTGAACCACTCACTCCAGTATGTATATAGTATGCGTTTAAACCAGACTGTCAGGTATCTATAGGTGTGTAGCGTGACTTGGGATTTATTGATTGACAGGGTGAGAAGAAAAGAAGCGTTCTTTATTTCACTACTGTACTATTAAGTGTAAACCAGAAAGCCCATAGGCTTAGTGATTCCTTGCTGAAAGGGGGTACGGTATTTTGTTGCACCTGAGGTTTATCCCTCAAATTTATACTTTTTGAATATATCATTTTTTAAGATGTTTTCACAATTTGACCTTTGCTAACTTCATATGACCTTTGAACCCACCAAAAAGTGAATAACAAAAAATGAAAAAGAAAAAAGACCATGCTTAGGAAGGATTCGTATCCGAACCGTCTGCGTAAGAAACCGAGCTCTAATCCACTAAGCCACCAAAGAACTCATTAAGTTTATGGTATTTCTAATCATGCTATAGTCACAGCGTCCTTTTTCACGTGTTCATAATTAGGTAACTTAAAGGTCGGGTGACATGAAAATAACATAGATGGATATTTGATGTAAAAGGCATAAAAGCATTAAATATCCAGCAAATAGCCACAATTCCCATTAAAATCCATCAAATCTTGACCATTTTACAGGGTCATTTCTATTTCACACTTGTATCGTGAATAAACATGAGCTAAATATGCAAATATGTGACATCGAAAGATGGACATACCATACATGGCTCATGTTAGCATTTGTTTTTTCATCCTTAATTTCAAGGACACTGGTAGCATTGTTATCCCCTGAGGGGTTTATTATGAAAGTTAAAATTCTATCCTTCGGAAACATTGATATCACTCAACAAACTGTTATCTATCTGATCAATAATTAAAAGATAATTTATATAGGGTTAAAAAAAGAAATTTAAACACTGTACAACACTCCACACCATTATATTTGCATAGGCAGTGAGTTTCTTCAAAAACCGTCGAACTTTGAAGACGTATATTTTGAGAACGGTAAAAGATATTGAAATAATTCTAACGGATCTTCCATTAGAGGACATGTTTCTTTAACTGACAAGTGAGACAGCTCTGTTTTGTGGCATGCCACACGACCTTTAAATTAATATTGTTACTGTAACAGTTATGCTTGTGCAAAAATATACGTTGCTCTCTATAACTTTATCTTTGGATTGGTAGAAAAATCTAGCCCTTAACCATATTTGTCGGATTATTATTGTCTCAATACCCGTCTCGACTCCAAATTTGGCGCTATAACGGACTCCGCGGTCCCCCCCTTCCATTATTTTGCCAAATTTGGAGTCTAGACGGCTTATTCACCAATGAAAATCCTCTAAATGCGATTCGCCCTGTAGAATGCAGAAAATCACACTCTAAAACACCAATTTGTCACTACGTTTCTGCGTCAAACATGAGTGGGTCCCCAGTATGGGGGAAATATTTGAAATCCGAACGTTTTGATACAGCGTGCAGGAAATAGGACTCAATACGTCAATAGTTTTGGATAAAGGAAGTGTGGGTTGCCAGTCTTCTGATATGTTAGAAAACTTGAGATCTCATTTTCCATTTAGTAATTGTGATGATCCATCTTTTATATTTAACTGATAACAAAGATATCAAACATATAATATATTTGGCTCTCCGAAGCACCCCGGTCATTACAACTGCCCCCCCCCCCCATTTAGTTCCCTGTGGTATAAAGGCCACAACCTGGGTGACATCTCAAGGGGGCAGTTCATGACATAAGAGGAGCATCAAGTAATTAAGTGGAGTATCTTTTAATAGTTGACACCCTGGGGACTCTTCTTTTGTCACCCGTGCTTTGTTTCATCCAGGGTAGGGTACTAAGAGGGGGAGGTAACATTTGTTTAAGGTGGTTGAGTGCAAATGGTGTTTTTCTTTGCAAAGCTTTGAACTGATTATATGTTTGGAAATTGCGACTTTTGGTTATATAAAAGCAAGAGGAAGGGATGACATCCCTACTTTTTTGTCTATGTGAAGTGACTTACATGCTAGTTGGTACAACCTTTGGTAAAGCTTAGTAAAGGGTTAAATTGATTATATGTTTAGAAACCCTCATTATTAAGTAATTTTCTTTTTTTGATCGGTTGAAATTGAAGGGTATGTTGCCCAAGGAGAGGGTAATACCGTCATTATTTGAGAGTATTGTTTTTCTTAGGCTTCTTGGATCCAAAATAGTGCTATATTTTTTAAAGCTTTGAACCGACGATATGTTTAGAAATTCTACTTATTTAGTGTATTTCTGGCAGTGGCAAGGCACCTTGCAAGGCTGGTACAGGGTGCATGCTACCCCTCTTAGTACGCCTCTTAGCAGTCGAAGCCGCGGCCTTCCAAGAAATTCTTTGGTCGCAAATACCTCGCAGATAGGGGAAAATGGTACAGACTATACCTTCCACATCTGTAGGTTGCATCTAAACATTCTCTTTTTTAGATTTCATGCTTTAGAAGCAAATTTAGGTTTCAAAACGAAAGGGAAAATTTTATTAAAATGGAAAGTTACTTTTAAAATGCTCATAGAATTTAACATATAATTAAAGGTAATAATACGCTATTTATAAAAGCATGCTGTGGTACGGCATGAGAAATTAATACTAAAGATCTTTAGCCTGCGTATGTTGCTTCAGGTGTGTTCAAACTTGTATTATATGTGGGAGAAAAAGGGTCGTTCATTCGTCATTCAAGGCAACGGCACTGGAAAATTGGGGTAGGGTAAAGGGAACCCTTGTATGCTATTTCGTCCATGTTCCGTAAATCATAATTAGACAATGAAATTTTCAGCATTTCAGGCATATTTTTGCTCAACTTACTCAAACTGTCATTCACGGTTTGGACAAATCTCAGGTAAGGAGTCCGCAACTTTCCCCTTGCCCCCAGCAGGCTAAGTCCCTGGTATAGGATATCGATTCGATACATATGAAGAGAGAGAACGACAGACTTGATGAGGGAGCTCGCTAAAACATTTGAAAACGGCAAGGTTATACTTAGAGACGAAATTCCGGCCTATTTGCATGGGCCTCCATTGGAATATTGCGACATCGTTTAATAGTTGGCCTCAGTTAAGAGCGCCAAAGAGGCCACAGCTAAAATTCCGGGGGGGGCAGAGTCTGGGGAACTAGCATATGAAACCGAGACGGCGGCCTCTATGAGGTGTCTGACCTCGAGACCTCCAACAGTGAAACTAGCAGGTGGGGGTGTGGCCAAAATGGAAGGGGGCCGGCAGAGGCGGGCATTATCTCCCCGTATGAAACCGCCCTACTCTCTTTCGAAAATTTTAGCACCTGATGCCTATTAACATTTGTTTACAACACACAATTCGTCGATTGGGGTGTCTTAGGACCCCACTTCTGTGTTCGCTTTGACGCTGTAAGCCCTAACGTAAAGGTTCATTAGACAGTTAGACAACTATATATAGATGTTATGGGCGCTTGCATACACAATTCAGAGACATTACTCATACTATAACCCAAGTACGTCGATAATAACTTTTTGGCGAGCTTCGCTCATATTATATAGATAGTTGTCTCAGTATTACCGCTTTCAGTAGCAACTTGAGTAGAATTGTCTCATTATTACTAGAATAACTTCGGCAGCCGTGCTCGCTTACCTGGCCAACAGACACGTCTTGCTGGTTTTTCGGGCTTTGAATTTGCTCGTTCGAGGGCATCTCGTTTAGCGGACGAATCTTCCTAGCAACTCCCATTTACTGTAAGACCGGTCGGCGAAGATCCGGTAAAATTCTCTGCTGGCTTCCATCTAGCGGTTGGCAAATTATTAGGGCTGCCGGCAAAAGAAATCAACAATACTGAAAAAATTTATTATATTCCATTTTATTATCTTAACGAGACGCCTGAATCTAATTTGGTTGCAGTTTTCTCTGCTGGAGATAGTATCGTGTGATTGCGTGTAAAGCTTGTAGGAGGCTTTGCCCAAAATTTAGCTTCAATCAGAGACAGTAAAAATTAGCAAACTGTTTTCTTTTTGCAGTCTGTAAGATTTTTAGCATGCATCATAGTCATTTTTTTTTTTTGTTTTCTACACGCTTTGAGTAGGATTGAAGGGCGTGAGCATGTATGCCTCACAAATATTTCCTTCGTTAACACTTCGATGAGCAGTAGTGTTACGGGAGGTGTTTGTACAATTTTGTCCTTTTTTGTTTTGTGGCTTGTTTCATGGCTAGGTCATTTTCCACTTCGGAAACTTATTTTTCCGACGTTTCTCTCAGAACACAAGCTTGTCACGGTCCATAAACAACTGGCCAATGAAAAGAAACAAGGAAAAGATTTATATTTTAGCCAAAACAGTATATTACATGGAGGCTTTTGAGGTTAATATTTACAATTAACAGGAGATTACATGGAATTAGTAGAAACATCTACCTTGACCTTTGTGATAAATCTCATTCTCCGTAGGATGTAACCACGGTCGTTAATAACGTATTGTGTTTGGCTTTGAAGAGCTATCAATTCAGATCCAATTCAATTCAATATTTATTTCTTGGATATGTGTTTTACAAAAGTTAAAAAAAATTAAAAATAAAAATGTGTGGATGCAAAAACATATGATGGGGGCACTAGAAAACAGAGGAGAAACTGTTTATCCAAAGCTAGTGACCGTAACTTATAGTAGAAATAGGCATTAATACAACAAGAAACACAACAGACTTAAGCGCAAATGTAGAAAAAACTTAACATAGCAGAAGGAGAGGGGAGCAGAAGAGGGAATAGCAAGTAAGAAGGGGAAAAGAGGAGACAGAAAAAGGAAAAAAAACCCGGAAGAAGAGGAGCACGATACTCGAAAAAAGGGGACGTTTAATTAATTATGTGTTTATGTCAACCGTGATAAAGTATTTTTTTAGTTTCAAGTACTCAAGTAACCACTTTATAGGGTTTCCTTCATTCCTCAGCAATAAATTCGTTACGCAATTAATTAAGCATGATTGGGATTGGAAAAGAGTATAAATTGTTTAGATTAACCTTCCAAGCAAAATTCGATGACAGAAAAGGCTTTTTGATTACGCTTACTTGAAGGGCGAAATGAATTTATGCAATCACGCCGACGAGTGTATGTGTATGTGGGGGTTTATGTGTTTATGTGTGTTTGTGATGCATACCTTATAAAAACGATATCTTAAGATCGGAAGATAAATACTTTTCTCATAAAGTTACCATATTTAGGGAGAGAGCCCTATACTGATGGAGGTCGGAGGCCATTTGTGGTCACCAGAGGTCAAATATCGAAAACCTTATAAACACGACATCTCAAGGAAGGAAGCACGGATGCATTTCATACTAAGACTGTGAATACGCCATGGTCAAGAGATGAAAGCCCTCGGTTTTTGGAGAGAACAAAGCGTATCTGAGGTCACCGGAGGTGAAACTACGAAATCATAGTAAATTGATGATAAACAAAGGGGGTTTACCCTTTTGCTTTTGGTGGGGGTCTGAGGTCATTTGAGGTCACCAGAGGTCAAAAGCCGAAACCTCTTAAACACAATATCTTAAAAAAGGAATCATGCATGTTTTTCAAACTTGAAATATGAATGCGTATATACGTTAAAATAACCTTGTTGTTTTCGGTAGAGTTCAAATTTTAAAGGTCATTTAAGGTCACCGGCCGCTGTTAAACTACGAATACCTTGTAAATTCCTTGTAAACAGGATATTTCCAAAAGGATAACATTTGAGGTATCTCATTCTTAGCATGTGGATACTCCATACAGATAACAAGAAGCCTTTTGCTTTGGTTGGAGGTCAAAGCTCATTTGGAGACACTAGAGTTCGTATGGTATAAAGCTTGTAAACACGATATCTCATAGGCTACAGGGCAGTCTAGACTGGATCTCATAGTTCGTCATTTTTGATTGCGTTCAATAATTGAATTGTTTTAGTGGCAGTGAAAGGTCATTTGAGGTTAAAAGAGGTCAAACTGTGAAAACCTGATATGCTACTGTGAGGGGACTAATACGTAGCATGTGGACAAACCATGTTGTTTACAAGAACCTCATTGTGTTTGGTGGCGGTCAAAGACCATGTGAGGTCACCAGAGGCCAAATTGTGAAAACATCGTAAAACATGATATCACCAAAAGGATAATGTCGAGGGATAAACCTCAGTTCGACAAAGCATTTCCTTTCGCAAAGAATCTCTAAACGTTTGGACTTTCTGGTTAGTTAATGGCTAAAGTTCCTAGCAGGTATAAACTTAGAGCAGGGAGCTGCCACTTAGTGGCAGCTCCCTGATCGCACAACCAGTCCGTGTATACATCAACGGGTCCCACGCAGTCCTCGTGGAAATACTTAATTAGACACGAAGGTTCCTTGCAAATAATTACTCTTTCAAGCGAAGGCAGTCCACAAATACACATTTTACATGTTTCTTCATTCGATTCTGATTCGAGTGCGTCGGTAATTGTGGCCAAAAAGTCTTCGTAATCACTCAAATCGTCTTTAAAATCGAGAAATTCTGGAGCACCTTCGGTACGAGACGTAGACGCCATTGTTCACATGCTAATCGGCATGACGTAACAGTGGCGGATCCAGGATTTGGCAAAAGGGGGGGGGGCCCAGGTCAAAGTGGTTTGTATAAAAGTCCGACTGGGGGAGGGGTCTAACTGAAGGAGAGGGGATGTTCCCCCGTGGGGCAGTGCCAGGGTATTTTGATAGGGGGCAAAGCATGTGATGAGTAATCGCTGTCCTGGGGGAAGGGTCTAAGGGGAGGGGTCCCCCTCCCCTTTGAGAAATTTTTGTTAATTTAAGGATGCTCAGATGCAAAATTGTGATGTCTGTGGTGTATTTTTTTGAACTGATCTTAAATGGCTGGAAAGCGTTCATAATTCAGTGAATTTTAATTTTTGAGTGGGTGAAAGATGCTTTTCTGGGGAGGGGTCTTTGAGAAATTTTTGTTAATTTAAGATTGCTTAGATGCAAAATGGTGATGCCTTTAGTATATTTTTGAACTGATCATATATCCCTGGAAAATGTCCATAATTTAGTGAATTTTAAGATTTTGACCCTAAATTTCACAGTGCATTTTATTAAAATAAATTTACAGGGCTTAAATAAGACACTACAGGTAATATTGCAGTAAGTTATAGTTAAAAAGCCTGATGTATGTCGAATATTCCTCTAAATATTCAAAGAATTCTGAAATTTCCTTGAAAGTAGAAGCAGCGCTCCCAATGTGCCTGGTGGGGCCTATGCCGGTAATAGACTATAAGTTAGCAAGATTCGTCATTAATACAGCGCTCGTGAGTAACTCCTTGCGATGCCCAGAGAAAATTACTGAGGCCAATATAAGCCAAAATATTATCAGCTGAAAGTTAGTAGCAGAGTTATTCAGTTAACATAACACTTACTTTCTGAGGTAGAAAATAATGAACAAGTTTGAGTTTCACTCTGACACATCTCATAGGCCTATTTCATTGGAATAGGGCCTTGCCCTTTTTTTATGAAGTTGAAAAAACTTTCAAAATTTTTTGGAAGGGGGGCCCGGGCCCCCCGGGTCCCCCCTAAATCCGCCCCTGCGTAATGGGTCGCCGAAAACTCACGAACCTCTTCCGGAGAGGTCCGATTTCCATATATGGTAGGAAGCTTGTCAACACATAATGTACATACGTTGACAGATTTTATGGCCGAGTGCCATGCGAGCATGTTTGTGTGACCTTGTTCGCGCAAACCCTACTTCAAAGGCGGCATGTCCGAGCTTTCTCCAGTTAGAGTGGCAGCTCCCTGATTAGACCAAGGTTATTGTGCACGGGGTTGAGGAATATCCGATACTTTGTGGCATGATGATAGAGAGGCTGTCATTTTGTTATTTCTGCACCGATTTGTTTGACATGTGGATAAAATGTTGTGCAAGTAATCCGGCGCGTATCCAAGGGGCACTGGGGTCACGTGCCCCATGGTAGGAAGGGATGAGAAAAAAAATCATAAAGAGAGAAAAGAGAGGAGAAGAAAAAGGAAAAGGAGAAGGAAAGAAGAGCAATAAAGAGAGGCGAGGAGAAAAAGAGAAAAGTAAGAAGAGAAGGCAGAGAGAGAGGAAAGATAAAAAAGGTAAGGAAACGGAAATGACACGTTTGACGAAATGGCAGCAGCGGCGTAGCTAGGTGCGTTACTGAACCGCCTCTGAGTGTTCCCGACTAGCTTATTCAGCACATCCAATCTGGATTCGTGGAGGCCAGTGTTTAGCGACAATTTTTTTAAACGGCTGACAACTGTCGCACAATAGAAAACAATCTGACAAAGGGGACAAATTCTACGATGGTGTACAATTTGGGACGAGAATCAGTTTCTCAAGCGCAAGGAGTAGGGCAGTAAAGCTTATCCAAATACGTTCAGCGCATTTGGGCGATGCTAGGCACCTTTCCAAATTCCAAAAAACCCCAGCAGCCATTGGACCCTCTCTCCAGGCGCACTCAGATCAGTAAATGTCGCTATGAGACAAACGTCTTAGGCTAAAAAAACAGTGGCGTGGAGGATAACAATCGTCAGACACGCCCCTGTGATGTGAGCACTCAGTTTCCCCTTTTGAGGAGGTCTGGCCTGGTGGGAGTGTAGATTGTTTTTTCGGGGGGAGGGGGGTTGTTTCCAGAATAACTGTGAAAATAAGATTACCCTCCATCACCCCTCACACTACCGTTCGCCCTTTTCATTTACGCTAATCTGCAGAAATGTGTTTGCTTCAAGTCAAATCTCATGAAATTTCATGAACTAACGAATATTACGTTTTGTCTGTAGGGCTTGTGTGATGTGTGTTTTCGACCGAGTGATGTGCATCCATTGTAATAATTTTAAATGTTTCTCAAACTATAAGAATTGTAGCCTTTAGCATGGACGATATCAAAGACTCTTTTCGCGCGGCTTCCGCGAGGGCTTTTGACAAACCTTTAACTTACGCCCTAATATTGTTTTAATTATCAATATTTTCCGACAGCATCTCCTGAGACAGCACAACATTTAGAAGGTTTGTAAAGGGCTGTTCACCCGAATTTACGCGCGGTAAAACACTGGCATGTTGAGAGACATGTAGGGTTTTTTGGACAGATTGGAAAGTGTCTCGATGCAGAGCGCTGAATGCAGGTTTTTTTCCTTCATGAAAAATCTTCTTATTAATGGAAAAATTTCGGCCGGCGCTTGTGCGCGCATGTCTTAAACGATTTGTGCACTCCGTTTCATGACCATTTCTCAAGGTAATAATTATCATGGAACTGATTCTGTTAACAAAACACTCTTTTCAAAAAAAACAGAGGGGGGGGGATACATCTCCAAGAACATCTGTAGGAAAAAATATGGGTATCTGAATCTAATTTGTTAGGCATGATGAAGAAGGTTGTACGTATTGAACCGTGTATACATTTTTTCGCCCGCCATTTTATCGTCATGAGATGTAAATCTTATATGACACCATAACGACGAAAAAAATTCACTGAAACGGCGCTCTGTTGAGTCCTTCACCCTTTATCTATTCTCATAGTCTGAGGGGATCTATTATCTTACCTGCCCTGCACATAGACTGACTTCTGATCTCCGCGGCAATTTCCATTGCTGTTCGTACTGAGACTTTCGTTCCAAAAAATTAGTAAAAATACGATATGGTTATAAAGTTGCTTGGCGTAATAATCTATAGAATTATTAGATAAGGCTTCTTTAGTTGATAAGCATTATGTGATTGCCTCATTTTATGTATATCAATTCCAGAGCTTCGTCATGAGGCGCTATACACAAGGTATCTCTGCCTATAGCCTCGAATGCCGCTTTCATAATGCACAAAATGAATGGGAAAGGAAAATTTTCGTAAATAGTCGCATAAGAGTGCGATGGACTCCACTCACGTACTATGGCGTAAAACAAGCTTGCCTCCGAATTAGTAAGATGCAGTAAAGTAGGCAAAAACAAAGGGGGGGGGGGGGGTTCCTGCAGGAGGTTTGTGACAAGTATCTTATCTTAGACAAATATAATCTTCTCGTTCACCACAAAACCAAAAATTAGGAATTCACTAAATTATGGACATTTTCCAGCCATATCGGGATCACGTTCCAAAAATATTCTAAACGTTAGCAACCAATTTTGCATCTAAGCAACCTTACATAAACAAAATGTCAAAAAGGGAAGGGGGTCATCCCTTTGTACCCCTCCCAGGACGGGGGGGGGGGGGGGGGGCCCAGGTTAATGTAGTAGCAAAGAAAAGGTCCTACTATTATTTATACAAACGCGGGGGCGAAAAAAGACGGAAAATTTATTCAGACTTGGGGATTCAATGCAGGTGGTACATTCATCTGCGACAATCACCAAATTCTGGTGGACCACTGATCATATGTTCTGAGCATCGCAGTGACAAAACAATACAATTGGTGTAACATTATCTTTACATTTGAAAAATTGTGATAGTTGTATAGTAAAAAAGTGTTGACATCTTTAATTGTGAAAAAAAAAATGCGTTCAGGGTCGGATTTTTTTTTTTTTTTTTTTTTTTAAGCCAATGGGCGAGCGGGGCACGTACACAGGGGCCCACCAAAAAGGAGGCCCCCACAAATTACCATTAATGTTTTTTGGAAGGTAAAATATTCCACACTTAACAAATCAGAGGGTAGCCCCCCCTCGAATAAGATGGAATGCCACATGTCGATTTACCTTATTTTTGGCTGTTAGTATTAATATAAGGGGTCACACTTAGTGGAAGGGGCCCCACCATTGTTTCTTTTTTTTATTAAAAAAATATAAAACAAAACACTGCAATATAGAAAGGAAAACGAAGTACATTTTAAAAAGTGTCACATACTGTTGTTTGTGAAGAAGCGTTTTAAATTTCTTTTAAACATGTATAGAGAAGAACATTGAGTAACAGAAAGGAATTCCAAACACGGGGGGGGGGGGGGGGCAACACAACGGATACAATAAAGGAGACTGAAGTTTGTAAAGCTGTGTTGTCAAGCGATTAGCTGAGCGAGTATGATAAAAATTTACCTCATAGCACATCTTAAAGTATTCGCGAAAGATATCTGGTAATTTTCTATCAAAAAATTGTAAACAAGAATTCCACATTGATAACGATTTATATCGTAAATTGACAAAAGGTTCAACTTTTTAAAGAGTGGGGGCGTATGATGAAGATAATGTGTATTAAAAATATACCGGATAACTCTTTTTTGAAGGATAAACAATGGCTGTAACTTAGACGGATAAGTAGAACCCCAAACAATGTTACAATAAGACAGAAAAGGAAGAATGAGAGTACTGTAGAGAGTAATGAGAATTTTCCTAGGCGAAGTAGAATGTAGACGGTCGATAATTCCAATATTTTTAGATATTTTTGTAGCCACTAAAGCAATGTAGGTAAGCAATGTAACTAAAGCAATGTAAGGGTACCATACGAAATAAGTGTAAAATGCTAAAAGAGTTTTATTACTTAATGCTCCTGCAATGGGCTTTTAGAAACATTAGTCTTAATTAATAAGTGCTGTTCTTTAAAACCACATGTTTAAAATCACAATACAATACAAATCATTTCACGATAAACACTGAAAAGTTTAATCAATTTTATAAGAGCAGGATTAACAGTCCGATTACGAAACAGCGAAATTTAACTTCAATAAGAAATAAAAGATACAAAGAAAATCAGAAAGCCCAAAGGCTTAGTAATTCCGTGAAAAAAAGGAAATGCTTTGTCGCACTGTACTTTTCGTCTCAAAGTTTTGCTTCATAGAAATAATCGTGTTTTACGATGTTTCACAATTTGACCTCTGGAGACCTCATAGATCCATTAGTCTCCCCCAGAACTTTAATAATGGGGTTCTTGTAAACAACATGAGTTGTCCACCTGCTGTACATTAGATCCCTCACAGCTACAAACCAGACTTTCACAGTTTGACCTCTTTTGACGCTTGACCACCATCAAATCAATTGAATTATTCAACGCAGTATATGGGATATTCTCATGCCAACTATGAGATCCATCCTCTTTATCTATCGTGTTTACGAGGTAGTTACTATACGAACACTAATGACTGCAAATAAACTTTCACCTTCACCAAAAACAAAAGGGGTCTTGTAATAAATATACGGCATCCAAGTATGAAATACGTCAGTTTACAAGGTTTTCCGCGGGTTACCTCAGATGACCTTTAAAGTCTAACACAACAATAGGACTTTTCATTTTTGCTTTCGATGATAAGAGAAACCTATGCATTCATGATGGCGCGCGTGTATGTGTGTGTGTGTGTTTGTGACACTTTGCTCGTTAACTTGATATCTCAAGAAGGAAACTCTGACAGTTCTCAAACTGGTAATTTATGCCCCACATTAAGAGAAAGAACCCTATTGTTTCTGCTGGGGTCAAAGGTCATCTGAGTCACAAGGGTCAAACTCTGAAAACTTTGTTAACACGATATCTCAAAACAGGAACCTTCGATAGATTTCATCCGTAGTATGTGGATGCGTTATGGTAAGAGAAAGAACCTTATTATTCTGTGTGGATGTCAAAGGTCATCTGGGGTCACCGGGGGTCAAACCCTGAAAAGCTTGTTAGCTTGTTAGCTTGTTAGATTTCATACGTAGTAAGTGTATTGTATGGGTCATTGTGAGAAGATGAAGGCTTTTGTTTTTGGTGGAGGTCAAAGGTCACCTTGGGACACTTGATCCAAGCAGCAAAATTTCCCAAGAATTCTCAAGATTGTCAAAGGGGTCACCAGAGGTCAAAACGCAAATTTCCAAGAATTCCCAAGATCGTCATCTGGGGGCCACCAGAGATCCAAATGCAAAATTTCCCAAGATCAAACATACGAACATAAAACTGCATTTTTCCAACACGTCAAGATAGCACTTGACCAGTGACTGAAAGATATGGAACATCACGGCATTATCTGGAATATAATCGAAACCTCATTGCAATTTTGCATTCTGATAATATAAAAGATCTATATCCCGCATATGATAAGTAACAGAAGACAAAACTTAAAAACCAACTCTTTAATAACAAGTGCTTGAATGAGATTCGAAGTCCGGGCCGTAAGAATGGAAACCGAGCTCAAGTTCCACTACACCATCAACATACACGTTAATTATGAGCGGTGTTTACTATCATATGGTCACAACACAAGTCCACAACACAAATCCATCATTAAATATTTTAAATTTACAAAAAACTTACAATTTATGATTGTAAAAAGAAATTTGTTGTTTTCTATAATTTTATCCTTGGAATGGTACAAACATTCAGCTGTCCTTTTTCGTTGGCCAATAGGCAACACAATTTGGAGGTACGGCTAACTGTCTATTCTTGACATAACGTGTTAACGAACATTACAAAATGTTTTTAGTTTCAAGTCTGGTGACCTTAGATGACATTGGACCTCCACCAAGACCAACTTTCTCTTTATGTGACAAATCTAAATACCAAGTCTGAAAATTATGCATCATTCCTATCTTGAAATATCTTGCTTACAACTTTTTCGGTTTGAATCTGTGTGACCTCAGTCAAATGACCTCTGACCTCCATCAAAATCAATAGAAACCTTTATCGCAATATTAAAAATCTATTGACTTAGAATAAAAGTTTCCACCATGGCTATTTTAAGATAACGTGTTTTGAACAGTTTACAAGATTTTCGTAGTTTCAACCCTGGTGACCTCCGATGACCTTTGGTCTCCATCAAAAACTTTAAGGTTCTCTCTCGTAATATGAAAAATTTTAAAAAAGTAACAATAAGTATTCATCATTCCTGTCTTGAAATATCGTATTCAAAAAGTTTTCGGTTTCTTACTCCAGGTGACCTAAAATGACCTCTGACTTTCCCTTTAAAGTAGGGTTCTGTCTGTTAATATGGAAAATCTATGTGTCAAGTGTAAAAACTATCCATTATTCGTATCTTGAGCTAAGTTGTTTACGAGCAATTTTCTCGGTTTTCGTACTCGTACTTTCATTTCAGATAACCGTTACCATCTACCAAAAACAAAAGGGGGTATTTACTTACATTACGTATCGACACTTTCAGTATGAAAAGTTTCCATGCTTTCCAACTGCTTGAGGGTTTTGACCTCTGGTGACCCCAAACGACCTTGACCTACACTAAAAACAACAGATTTAATTCGCTTAATAGGATCAGTCTATATACCAAGTATAAGTATCCGTTATTGCTATCTTGAGCTATCGTGTTTACAAGCAAAGCGTCACAAACACACATACACGCACACACACACACACATAAACACATACATATACTCGCCAGGGTGATTGCATAAATTCCTCTAACCTTCGGCAAGGAATGAAAAAGTAGCAGACGAAAGAAAGCAAGTTACCCTTTTACCATACCTTAGTCTTAAATTTCATTTAAGAACAAATTCTGTCTTCATAGATAAACCAAGGAGTACATATAAATTACGCTCACATGGCAAGTTTTATTTGGTTAAGAAATTGATGGAGTTATAGACCTACAAGATAACAATTTTAGTTATAGAAGAGAGCCGTAGGGAAGCTAGTAAGGGGATACAGTTTCAAACAAAGATTGGTCCGACTTCATATCAGGCTCAGGCAGGCAGGTAATTACATTTGTTGAGTAGGGTAAGCACAGTCTTGACAGTCGAGAATTGTATGAAGTCGCAAGTCAGATTTCATTCTTTACAATAACGTCATTTCAGCCTACCAATTCGTATCCACACACCATCAGGTTCACAGGCAGGTTTACTTGGTACTGAGGTGATAAATTATCGTTGTCGGAAAATCGTTAATGCTAATATAAGGTAAAACTGTATTCAGTTATAGTCTTTGGTATTAACACTTCAACATCTTCCTCAACATATGTACATCTGTACTTTGCTTTGCAACACCTTCGTTAATACTTAAAGACGTCTTCACTTCATTCCGTAAATAGTTTAAAAAACTAGGTAGAAACACTAATAGCGCGTGAAACTTGAGGACTATCGAAAAGTTTTCTTTCAGATATTATGCCGCTCTACAACTTTGCTTGTTGCATATGCAGGGCAGATCTACTACGATACATCAAGGAAACACGTTGATTACGGTCACCACAAAACAGTGAAGGCTAATGTCACGTCTTTTTTAACATACATTTGCGTAGAAGGTTTGTCAACTGAATGTCTCGCTGGCGTTAAACGTTGGTGGTCTTTGTCGAAGACGTAACGGCTCTTGATTCCTTCCACATATTTCTCACTTTTCCACTGAGGCCAAAGAAGACGAATATTAAGAATGCTTGTATTAAGAAGGAAAGATAGAATAACCACCAAAGAGCTTTCACCCTGGTAAAATCGGCCAGGAATCCGAAGATCCAAGCAAACCCCATCAGCAATGAAACCTGGGAATGATAAACGACAATGATTAATCGAAATAATTATAAAAAAATGTTACAAAAAGTTTAAAACTAAACTTATTGGTTAAACGCAATCTTTATAGTTGGTTCCAGTTCTCAAAATATATAACCCTGGTAAATGTGAGATCGTTCACAGACCAGACTGTTTCAAATAGATCTTGCTTCAAACTGAAATTGTTGATAACTAATTCACCTCTTACCATGGAAGCTGGGCGAGAGAATTGAGAGGAGTTTTCAACTACTTAGGATCCAGCTACCTTTTAACGACCGCTGATTAATTAGTTCCAGTGGCAGAGGGGTAGAAGTGCCTATGGAATCTCTCCCAACCTTTGAAGGTTTCAGACTTTTCAAGTGACATGGGAGGGCCGCCTTACCACACAACCTCTTTTCGAATTACAAGTTTACCATGATCAATTTCGGTGGTAGCATTTTAATAATTCCCTCCTCATCTCCTACTTGACCCCATGCGGTGCATTGCCAGCGACAACTTGGTTTCTAATTAGTAAAGTAAGCTCTGTGGCACTTAGACAATCTTTATTATGAATAGTAAAAAGCCAAGGTGAAACCTTCAAAACTTGATGAGTGATGTATGCCATACAACTGTGATGATGATGATGATGATGATGATGATGATGATGATGATGATGATGATGATGATGATGATGACGACGACGATGACGACGATGACGACGATGATGACGATGATGACGATGATGACGATGATGACGATGATAATGTATGCCATGCAACTGTGAAAGTTGTTGTTGAGCCTACAGCCACCTTTGAAATATTAATATTTGCTGATACACTTCAAGTGAAACACATTGGCAGATCGTGTATTATGTCGTCCTTGGACCTGAAAAAGCTTTTGATGAGATAATACTTTTTTGGCACCAAAATCCAAAGCTATATTATGTCTTACGAATATTATCTGTTTGGAAAGGACGAGTTTAAGTGGCCCAATTTTTACAAATTTACATAACAAGTAAGAAAGTTCTTAAACTTGAACTCTGTCAGTTCCACATATGACGACGTGTACCCGACATGCTGTATGTAGCGCATAACATGTTTTTAAACATGACTCTTTAAATATCCTAAGTAGACTTGACACAGTCGAGCAAATGTGAATGTTTGAGTCTTCTACGAAACTTTGGTTGGCATTTTTTCATTCCAAACCTATTTGCCCATTGTTGTTTAAAAGCATTTGCCTAGTCCCCCATCCTCATCCTCGTGTTGCAGAAGCTCCCTGCTCTAGGATGCTCTTTCACATGCTCCTACTATTATGTCTTTTACCTTCAACGCATAAAAACATACCTAAATAACTGGTAACCCAATAATTGATTCATAAAAAATTTTCAGTAAGGGTAAAACTAGAGGTAACTGACCTAGTAGGACCGGTTCAACTGCTTTACTTTTGGGAAACATAAAACAATAAGGTGGGAAACTCCTCATTAAAAGAAGGGTCAAAGCTCGAATCAAGTTTTGATATGTTATAGGTGTACTTATTCTAAGCATTCTGGTGAAATTTGCATTGAAGTCTGATGTGTGGTTCTCAAGATATTAGCAGATACATTTGTCACATTTTCAACACAAAGTAAACTTGAAGCAAGCACATAAAATGTCATAACCTCAATTAATGAGTAGGCTCTTTTGTTTTTCTTAATACTTTACAACCAGTTTTCTCCTCTATAATTCCATGGTTTCGGAGTGTGAATGCTTTAGAGGCATGGGAAGTTTGCAAACTTTAAATTTCTAGTGGAAAGCTTCTATCATAAACTAACTTCAAGGTCAACAAAACAGATTGAAAAAGCAAAGGAAACAATGCATTGCTCATTAGTGTGAGGAGGTGATATAAGCCCTGCTTGCCTCAAGCTCACTTTGGGTCACAAATGTAGTAACTTTTGGTTGATATCTCGGGTACTATATGTCGGAATTGAATAGAAAATTCACAAAATTGGTTAGATTTAGGTCCCCTACCATATATGAAAATTAATCTTTTTGCTTAAACCACTCCTTTAATTGGGAAGCTGAGAAGGTTTAAGACAACAGTTGTGACCCCCTCCTTAGATGTAGTTTAAATACATAGTCATATCGCTGTAGTGGTAAGGAAAGTCTGTCATGCAAAGCAACTCTTTAGGGCTCACATAACACCTCAGTTATGGCAAACATGCCCAATCGCAGGGGACATCGTCATTCTGATTTATGAAGACATGACCAAACTTACCTTGACGTATACTAGCAATTCAATTATTCTTCTTTTAGGATTTGGAAGATCATTTTGGGTCACCCTTGAATCCTTTTTGTAGTTGTATAAGCTTCGCGAGATCATCAAAAAGAAACAGACGTTAGCAGATATGCATCCCACTAAAGGTGATGCAACAGCTAAAAGTTGTACCACTTCATCGTATAGCCAACAAGACTTTCCTTGAGCAGATCCGTACATAACAGGAATTTCAGGTAAATCGATGAGCCACATCGTGATGCACACTGCAACAATAACACACGGCAAACCCCAACCAAAGCAACAGTATGCAGCTAATCGCTTTAACGAAGATGCTTGTCTGACTCTCATTTTAGAAGGGGAGAGTGTCACATGTAAGTCCCACGCTAGAACAGTCACCCAGCAGAATGATGATAGCCAGAAAAAATGAGAAGCTATGGCGACTGTTTTACATAAATATGTTATACCCGTGGCGTAATCAGCAACAAACTCTAGCAAGCTTAACGCTATTGCCAATGACATAACAAAACACATTAACGATATTCCAAAAGTGTTGCGTAAAGGTCTGAATTTGGCGTACGTCACAAAGGTAGCCAAATAGCACACAACTGCCACTGCGATACAAAAACCGCAAAAAATCCTGTACCAAATAGTAACATGTTGTTGCATTTTAGGGTGTGTAAGGCAAACCAGAGTTCTTGTAACTGGAAATGATCTTGGCGTAAATGCAAAGCGGGTGTGAACGGTGTACCAAGAGGGGGACATGGTCTTAGAATGGTTTTGAGTCAGTTCGTACAGGAAGTGATTTTCGTTGTCCAAGACTTCATCCCCTGGCACCTCCACGATGTCTCCGTTGCACTCACCAAGTTTTGCCCATTCCTGGTCACTGCATACTTCAACGACCTCAATGTATTCGAGGTAACATGACCTCTTTTCTAGACTCAAGCGTCGTACATTATCAACCAGATCTTTGTCAAGTTTGATTCTCCACTCGTCTGAAATATTCTCTGGAAGCTGAAATACAGTCACAGAGTGCCTTTGGTTTTGACTTTTCCCCCACAAAACATTGACATCAGCCATTTTCTTCCAAAGTAGCGTAGGATTTTTTAGTTGAGCTTCTTGGAAAAAACATCTTTCTCCTCTCTCCTCTAGATGAGAACATCTAAAGGTGTCATTAGCGGTCAATGAAAGGTATTGCAGAGAAGTTCTATCAGTACCTGAACACAAGCTTAATGGCCGAGAACATCTAATCAGGGAACAGAGGGGGTCCAAAAATAGCATGACACCTCCCACACCAGTGTGATGAATGTGCTCCTTTGAACATTTCAAGAGATATTCATCTGACCAATACTGTGCATTTGTCAAACCGTTGCATCTTGCGCAAAATATATTTTTGTAGTAAGAGCCTCTGAAATATCCTGGTGAAGAAAATTGTGAACACATTTTAGTGTCGAAAGGATTACTTCCTAGTGGACATGAACGTACCATATCCTCATAGCAATTACGTAACCGAATGTCGAAAAAGTCACGAGTGTTAACCACGGGCTTTTCTAATAAAAAATAACAGTCTTGACTGGTGAGATTGACAAAATGATCTTGACTCAGTGGTAGTTCCTCGGGGCAATCATGACAGACTTCCTTCATAGCCCACGCCCTAACCTCATCTGAAGGAATGTTGTGGCACACAGCACAGTAGTAATTTTTATATACATTTCCGATGGCGTCGTTCACGGGTCGTATGTACCTTACTTTCACCAATTCATCAAGCACATGCTCCTCCTCGCACTTTGTCTTTAAAGTCTTAGAAGCCGTTCTTGGACATTTGCTTATCATCCAGTATGAGGTTCTCTCAGTACAGCTTGATCTTTGGGAAGGATATATTTCGTCATATCCTGGCATTAACCGACATTCGAAGTCATCGAAATTTAGAGACTGGTAATTTTGATTGTATAAAATTACAGTTTGGTCATCACTCTTGTAATCTTTGCAACAATCACCGTAAAAAGCACATAATCGATCGCATTTGCAAGTACGTTCGAAATCTCGACAACTTTGATAAGAGTTGTTTGAACTGACACCTGGCAAAATTAAAAAGACACAAGAGAATGGTGTAATTTCAATCAAATAAAGACCACAAACGGGAGCTTATATTTTCTCCGACTTGTATTGTTTAAATACTTCCAGTTTTAAAATAACAGTAACTGTGTTGAAGAAAAAGAGTTTTTATTACATCCTTTATCAAAATATGAAAAAATATTTTATAAAATAAAGCCAAATTCTGTTTCTCATAAACAAAATTCCTGTATATTACACATTTTGGAAAACGGCTTACCAGAGGAGTCCTTCCCAAAAGAAAAGTAGCTCTTATGTATTTGTCTCCTCTAAAGATATTTTAATTTATTAAATCAATTTAACAAAGGATATCATACGACACATACAAAGCTTGGAGTCTTGTAAAATTTGAATTATTTTTAAATCCATAAAGCTATTTGCTGAGACAGGTACTTAATGCATGGATTCAGGGAGTTAAAACTACCTTTTGAAGGGACGTTTAAAAAATCATGCTTTTATAAAAGTACAACCAACCTAAAACAAAAAGCTGATTTTTTAAGGTTAAAAAAAGAAGAGTGTACATGCGCCATTTTGTTACCGTACCAAGGTCAACACTTTTCCACAGGATTTCTGTGTATCCTGTTTTCAAGGCAAGGGTCAGGTTGACAAAGGCTAAGAACAGTTTCTTCATTATGCCGTCACAATATTCTGCAAAAAAAGACACGAGATCCTGTGAGAGGAAAATGTCTAAGACATTGCAGTTGCATCTTAGACTCACACCAACTGGTTTCATACCCTTACTCAAAACATATAACTAGCTTTAAATACCCTTACGCAAAACATTTATCTAGCTTGACATATAACTAGCTTTATCAACATGGGTTTAGAAAGCCGGCGGCTAGAACGTCTTGGCCCCAAATAATTCAAGGATAGGTATGTCGGCTTATACACAAATAGCTTGAAAGGTATTGAAGATAAACCATCGTTACCGCATCTTAATTTATTTAATTATTTGTGATTAATTTCAATCATTCTGAACAATAATAAGGTGTAGAAAAGTTAAAAATTCAGCTTGTTCCGCACGAGAATGCAGCCTACCCTTGCAATTACTGGAACGTAAACAATGGTGACCATTGGGGATGGGTCACCTTAGATTTTCTCTTGCCTCTACTTTTTTTCAAAACAAATATGGTACTTATCCAAAAAGGTACAGACCTATAGGCTCCCTATTTCATTAGAAACAACTTACATAAAAGGCATATTAGAGCGTCTTAACACCCATCCATGGCTGCTAAGTACGCAACACATTATTACTTTGGGACAGCGTGTATCATATTATGGTTCCAAAGTCTTAAACAACCCCTACCACCACTGGTCTAGTCCCACGTCACAATCCCTATGGAACATCAAACCGACTGGCAGTTAAGTCTGCATCAGTCTAGTTTGGTATAAAATTTGATCAATCTGCGATACTTGTTGTCTACTAATTAGGGTACATCAAATGCATTGCAGATTTGTTGAAATGTTCAAGTTTTGTCCTGGAGAGACACCAAAAGCCATGTGACAGGACGCTGGGTCCTTTCATTTCTGGCCCTAGATGATTTCTTTCTACCCAGTGACGTACTAAAGATATAATCAGGGAAATTTCTTTTGCCAAAGATAGGACCAGTTTGCATCTTAACCACCTTACATGAACAAAACTTTCTTGAACGGGAGGGGCTACCCTTCCTTCAGATCCATTTTCTAGGATGCCAAGCCCAGGTGCCAACTTTCCTAGGTATCACACTGCAACTATCAAACGCAAGATTCCTGACCTCAAATGAAACAATGAAGTGGTATCATTATTCTTTTTTTGAAAACATATTTCAACATTTGTAGCAAAACACTCAAGCAAAACTGGGCAATGTAATAAACATGGGAATGGTCTACTGTATCCTCCAGTCAAATTCAGTGTAACACACTTAAAACCTGCAAAAAGACCAATTGTTTGGGTAACATTCCAACGTAAATGCCACCATTTTGGCTGTAGGCATCATCATAATTCAAACGTTTCCTCAAAGAGGAGCGGGGAACATCCCCACACCTTATATCCCTCCCCAGGCCACAGATCTACAAATGTACACATTAGTCATGGACCACCTTTCCAAAACAAACATTTATCCGTCTTTAACTGAATTGTACCACGTTTGTGTAAGTTTATGGAGTAATATCTACTACCATTATACCCCCACAAAGTGATTTATTATTTTGTCTTATTAACTCTCTGGACACATAAATTTCTACAGATATGAATCTTCAGATATGCAACAGTGCGTAAGTAAGAAGTGTCATATCCTGCCATCTGGAAGGCATTTGGGGCAAACTTAAGTTGTTGGCATGTTCCATACCACCAGATGGTCGTGCTTCGCTTGGATAGGGCCATACATTGGTCCTTTAATCTAGCCCCGGAATCTTTAAAATTCTGCTAAGCCGACCATCAAGTTTCATATGTCGGTATAAAGCTCAAAGGGATTTTGTCCAGCAAGAAAATTCTTTATTGTACTGAGGTTTTTCCCTTAATTGTTAATTGTTTTTGCTGGCATTCAAAAGTCATGTGAGGTCAAAAAATGTTAAACTGTGAAGACCTGGTGTGCAAATGTGGGGGATCTAACAAATAGCAGATGGAAGATCCATGTTGTTTACAAGAGCCCCATTGTTTTTGGTTGAGGTCAATGGTCATGTGAGGTCACCTGAGGTCAAATTGTGAAATACCGTAAAACATGGCTACCTCCAGAAGCATAAGTTCAAATTATTAACACAATATTGGGGCATCCACATGTCAACTATGTGATCTATCAAGGTTACCCTCCTTGCAATATCATGGTAACGAGATTTTCACCATACGACCTCTAGTGCCACTCATTCAACTTTGACCTCCACCAAAGCAAAACATTTTTTGTAATCAGTATGTGGCATTCACATGCTGACTTGCTAAGTATGAACTAACTTCGGGTTAACCCTCTTGAAATATCATGTAAACAAGCAGTTAACAAGGTGGTGTTTGTTATTTCACTGCCTGTGACCTCGAGTGATCTTTGAACTTCAGTTTACCAAGAACAACGGGGCTATTTTTCTAAGTAAAGTGCATCCACATTTCAAGTATGAAAAGTGTTCATGATTCCCCACTTGGGACAGGGTGTTTAGGAGCTTTCCTTTTTTGACATTTGATAATCTGAAATGATCTCTGACCTCCACCAAAACAGTTTTAAATATGATGAACCTGTATATCAAGTATGAGAAGTATCCATCGGTCCTATCTCGAGATATTGTCTTTACAAGCTAAGCGTCACACACATACATTCACATATACACGCACATGCACACATACACACACTTGTCAGTGTTACTGCATAGACACCTCGCCTTTGGCAAGGGATAAAAATCCAGTCAGATAAACAAATGAGGTCTAATATGGTCGGCATATCAGTCTTGATATGATTTGGCACAGCCCCAAATCAGATGAGCATATTTTGTTTTATATGACCATGTCAGGTCGGATATGTATTGGTGAGTACTAATACCAAACATGAATATCCAGTTAATTTGACCATATCAAGTCAGATATGATTTGATGAATACCCCATACCAGATATGAATATCTAATTTTATTTTGTCATATCAAACTAGATACGATTTAATTAAAACCGATGCATGATGTGCGAATCAAGCTTTGTTTGTTTAATACAAAGCTACAGACACTACAGGTCAAATGTACAAATAAAAGCATATACAGGAAAGCAATAAGAAACCAGTGCATCTCATACAAACTTTTATAAGGTTGCATGGCACTATTTTGGGTGTAGTATGAATATCTTAAATATATTTAAGTAACTTGTGTTTGTCTAATGTGGCACTAGAATTTAACTTTTGCACATTAAGACCTCCAAATGTAACAGAACATACAGCAATTACTCAAATAAACGAGCCATCTCTATTAAACGTCCCCTAAAATTTCATTCCATATGCACTCTAAAATAAGCGAACTAGTTTCATCAGGTAGAAAACTCGTACCACATTACCCGACGGGTACCCGACCGAAAGAACTCAGCTAATGTGTACAAGATGGTTTTATGCCTTTGCTTACTGCCTACAGCACCCACTAGGGGAGTGACAAGGACGCTGCAGTTTATGGAAATTTTGTTTCCAAAATATTTCTAAACTGAAATTTTGCATTTCACTTCAAAATTTATCTCAGGTTGTTAGTGGTTTAATCTGAACGAAGGAACATTATTTTGCATTATATATTTATATGGGCATATTTCGTATAAATATACCGTTATTCCCTTAAATTACCTATGTAAAGAAATGGAAGCTTGCAATTATAATTTAATTTAATTAATGTTAGAAATGACCAGGCCTCTGTTGCACATATGTGCACTACATGTAGTGCATTGAAAGAATTTGAATTGACAAATCAATCATACGGTAACTTCACATAAGAGCAATTACACATCTACACTCTTTCGGGAACTTTTATCTACTCAATCAACGTACGAAAAGATCTGTGCATGTTAGTGGAGCCAGAATTAGGAACCTACATTATAACTTTTTGATTCTTTTTCAGAGGCAAAAGAAATATATGTACAAACTGTGCATAGGCTATATCAAAATATTTTAAATAAATGCCTTACCTTCCGAAGCACCCTTATAAATCGATGCAGGTGCATCCACTCAGAATACGAATGTTAGTAAAGACTTCAGATTAATGGGTTTTACAAACAAGTCTGTGGATAATCATAATAAACACCCTAAATCGTAAAATATTATCTGTGTAAAGGAACTGAACGGGTATCATAATTTGTTATGTCTAGTAGGCACCAATGATGCCATAAAATATATCATCTTGCACGTAAATAGTTCATCTGTCATCTGCAGTGTGATGATACTGGCATACTTCAATGTTATCGTAGCCTCTTTTGTGAGAGTAAAATTCAGTTCAAAAGAAAGGGTGATAAGGCATTTGCAAAGACGTATTTATAGGGTGTCTGGGATTAGGAAGTTATAGCTGAAGCTGGCTCAAAAGTTCTTGCTTCCAGGATTAAACCTCTAATGACATCTCTTATTGGTCATAATCAAACTGGTTTCATAAAAAATAGATTTATTGGGGAAAATGTTCGTTTCACACTGGACCTTATTGATTTTTGTAACGAAAATAAACTTTCAGGGTTACTACTGTTGGTAGATTACGAAAAGGTCTTTGACAGACTAGAGTGGGACTTCATTTTTAAATGTCTAAGGTTTTTTAACTTTTACGACGGGTTTATCAGATGGATCAAAACCTTGTATTCTAATACCTCTGCTTGTGTGTGCAATAATGGTTATTCCTCCCCCTTTTTTCAAATTTCGAGAGGCATCCGACAGGGCTGCCCTATAAGTCCTTATATTTTTATTATATGTGCAGAAATTCTTGCTCTTAAGATTAACAGCTCTCGTATAATTAGGGGAATCTCCATCTTGGACCATGAAACTAGGATTTTACAATATGCGGACGACACTGTAATTTATCTTGATGGGTCACTTAAGTCTCTAGAAGAGACTGTGAGTATCTTTTCAATTTTTGAACGTTCTTCAGGGCTGAAAATTAACTATGAAAAAACTAATATCTTCCCTCTTGGTCCTATAACTAATCAAAAACCACATTTCCTTAACAATTTTAATTTTAATTTTACTCTTGGCCCAGTTACGCTACTTGGTATTGTGTTCGATAATAGCAGGGAGAACTTATTTCGTTTAAACTTTTTACCCAAACTTTCACGTCTTAAAAGCCTGCTTAATCTCTGGTCACATCGTGACCTGACTCCCATCGGTAAGATTACCATTGTTAAGACTTTTGGGCTCTCCCAATTTATTTATCTCTTTCAGACTCTCCCTAATCCTCCGGATCCTTTTATAAAGAAGATTGAGAGTTGCATTTTCTCTTTTATCTGGTCGGGGAAGAATGATAAAGTAAAGCGTAGTTTGTTGATTGCCCCGATTAGTAAGGGGGGCCTTAAAGCTACTCATATCTTTAGTTTTATTAAAAGTCTTAAAAGTACGTGGGTTAAAGTGGCCATGAACCGTAAATTGGAGTAACGGGAGACTAATTTAGTCTAAAGTACACAAAAAGCTCTTTCTAAAACTGTTTTTATTACCCTTACAGCCTTGAGCATTAAAAAGAAATTAATGTTTCAAAAAATTGCACCAAAAAATAGACTGTTGAAAATGAGATTTGAAGCCAACACGATAATGACGTCATTTTAGGAACACCAGCCTCCGTATACCGAACCTGGTGTACAGCACAGCCTATACATACGTAAGAGATAGTAATGATTGTAATTCGCGCTATGTCTTGAATTTGAACTTTATTCTGCCTGTTTGGAGAGTGGTGTCGGTCTGTTACATTTTGGGGCTGCAGTAGGCTATCTATTACTAATAATTACAAATACTCTGATTCATAACCGAAGAACGAAAAAACTCGGCAGTGTACTGTTCCGTTCGGTCTGCAGTAATACGTACAGTGTGTGGACTGGCAGCAGCCAGCGAAATACTGTGCACACTCGATCATAGGCTAGTTCCACGATTTCCACTGACTCTTGCACGAAAACAACCTAAAGTTCATATATTCTGACTGCCTACATAAAACTTTCCAAGCTAAAGTCCCTTTCAATTGCTCCAAATGCTTCTCATGCTCGAAACGTTGTGGTGTTGTACTTTTACCTCACCTTACAGTCTCAAATCGATAGGGTCCTATGCGCCGTAACGAATTACTCACCCCATCTGCACCACTGACGTCTTGTTCAGTATCGCCTTCGCCTTTCTGATTTCAAATCCAAGAAAACTCACCTTACCCACAGTTCGATCAGGGAGTTGCCATTAGAGGGCAACTCCCTGGCTCAGATCCGCCATTCCAAAGAAAGTATTAAATTTGATTTTACATGGTACCTACTTCGAAACAGTGCTGGTGATACATTGTGTAGCATCAGGTATGTTGTGTACTGGAAGTACTTCCATGCTGTACCTATATATGCTGTTGCGTTGTGAATGTTTGTACGCGGCAGCTACTTATCATGACACCAAGACGAAAAACCTGCGTGAAATGCATTTAATTGACTAAAACAACTGGTAAGCACGAGAAAAGGGATAACAATTCCTAAATTTACAACTTTTCACGCAGGTTTTACATTGTATCGACCTTGGTAACCGGTACAATGGAATGCAAACACTGTATCAAATGTCCGAAGGATACCACGGCAAACAACGATCAGTTCCTAAAGTGACGTCACATGACGTAACAAGATTTTGAAAATTTTCGGGAAGACTTAACTTTTCAAGGCTGGAAGAGGGTGTGTATTTTTGCTCAATTTTCGAGCGGAAAAACAAGTTGTAAACAAACTGAATGGTTGATTTTCGTTGTAGGAAACGTACTCCTAAAGATACCAAAGGGTTTAAACCGTTAATTTACACGTGGCATAGCCACTTTAAAAGGTATCTTGATGACTCTAAAGGTTCTTGGAAACTTTTCTTTGATTATTATCTTATGAAGTATGGGAAGTCATTGTTATATCAGTGTAATATTAGGGATAGTGATATTGCACTTGCAAATAAGTTTATAGAAGACGTGAGTAAAACTTGGTCACAATTTCGTTTTAGGGATTATGTGGTAAATTATGCAAACGAAATTATTTGGAATAATAGTAATATTAAAATCGGTAATAAAACCGTTTTTTAAAAAAGTTTGTACAAAAATGGTGTTATGTATTTAAAAGACGTCTTCAACAATGGCAATCTCATCAATTATGATACTTTTAAGGCTAAATTTAGTATAAACAACTGTCCCTTTACTGTCTATTATGGTATTCTTGATGCAATCCCAGTTGCTTGGAAGCATAACATTGATAGGAACGAGAATGAGCCTGGAACTCAGTGTATTCGGAGTGTGTTAAGAATTCCATTTTTATCTCGCTTTATTTAGTACCAACTTATTGAAAACCACGTTTGCCCTCCCAAGGCATTGTCCCATTGGAACACTGATTTTCCTTCTATCCATCATCTTTCATGGGATATTATTTATCGAATTCCATTCTCGTCTCTTAGGGAGAGCAAAATTCAGTATTTTCAATATAGATTCCTCCACAGAATATTAGGTACCAATGTTTTCTTATATCGAATTAAAGTTAAGACCGACCCTCTTTGCACCTTCTGTGGAGAATGTAATGAAACCATAAATCATTTGTTCTGGTATTGCCCTATTACATCTAACTTTATTCTTGATATCGAGCAATGTGTTTTTGGACAATTTCTTTTAAGCAAACAGGATGTTTTCTTTGGTTAGAGAACGCTTCTTAATCACCCATATAATCTATTGATTTTTCATCTAAAGTATTATGTATTTAATAAGAAAGTAAGAGATAGTAGGCCTGATAAGAACGAATTTCTCCACAAATTTAAGTTTGTACTCCAAGTTGAAAAGTCCCTCTCAAAGAAACACAGTAAAAGTACTACATATGAAGCTTATACGAATGCATTTGCTTATTGCACAATGTTATTTAATTAAGGTCGAAGATGACATGGGGCTTGTATAATATATCTTAAATAGTTTATACCTCTTCTCGTTATATTCATAATGAAGGATCCATATAAATTTCTGGACTGTCTCAAGGATGGCAAGTTAGGACTTAGTGGAAAATAGCTGTACTTATGATCAATGTAACTATTTTCAAGTTGTCAGCACAGTAAGCTTGTCAATTGGAATTTTGTATATAGCATTATTGTGCATTGAGTAAATTACTGTGTATTTTCTGTGTACTGGATGAGCATAAGTTGAGAAAATAAAGGTGGAAAAAAAGTTGTTGGCATGCTCCATACCACCAGATGGTCGTGCTTCGCTTGGATAGGGCCATACATTGGTCCTTTCATCTAGCCCCGGAATCTTTAAAATTCTTCTAAGCCGACCATCAAGTTTCATATGTCCGTATAAAGCCAATCATAACCAGAAAAGCCCAAAGGGATTTTGTCCAGCAAGAAAATTCTTTATTGTACTGAGGTTTTTCCCTTAATTGTTTTTGCTGGCGGTCAAAAGTCATGTGAGGTCAAAAAATGTTAAACTGTGAAGACCTGGTGTGCAAATATGGGGGATCTAACAAATAGCAGATGGAAGATCCATGTTGTTTACAAGAGCCCCATTGTTTTTGGTTGAGGTCAATGGTCATGTGAGGTCACCTGAGGTCAAATTGTGAAATACCGTAAAACATGGCTACCTCCAGAAGCATAAGTTCAAATTATTAACGCAATATGGGGGCATCCACATGTCAACTATGTGATCCATCAAGGTTACCCTCCTTGAAATATCATGGCAACGAGATTTTCACCATACGACCTCTAGTGCCACTCATTCAACTTTGACCTCCACCAAAGCAAAACAGTTCTTGTAATCAGTATGTGGCATTCACATGCTGACTTGCTAAGTATGAACTAACTTAGGGTTAACCCTCTTGAAATATCATGTAAACAAGCAGTTAACAAGGTATTTGTTATTTCACTGCCTGTGACCTCGAGTGATCTTTGAACTTTACCAAGAACAACGGGGCTATTTTTATAAGTATAGTGCATCCACATTCCAAGTATGAAAAGTATTTATGATTCCCCACTTGGGGCAAGGTGTTTAGGAGCTTTTCCGTTTTTGACATTTGATAACCTCAAATGATCTCTGACCTCCACCAAAACAGTTTTAAATATGATGAACCTGTACACCAAGCATGAGAAGTATCCATCAGTCCTGTCTCAAGATATTGTCTTTACAAGCTAAGCGTCACACACACACACACACACACACACACACACATTCACATATACACCCATCTGCACACATACACACACTTGTCAGTGTTACTGCATAGACATCGCGCCTTTGGCAAGGGATAAAAATCCAGTCAGATAAACAAATGAGGTCTAATATGGTCGGCATATCAGTCCAGATATGATTTGGCACAGCCCCAAATCAGATTAGCATATTTTGTTTTATATGACCATATCAGGTCGGATATGTATTGGTGAATACCAATACCAAACATGAATATCCAGTTTATTTGGCCATATCAAGTCAGATATGATTTGATGAATACCCCATACCAGATATGAATATCTAATTTTATTTCGTCATATCAAACTAGATACGATTTAATTAAAACCGATGCATGATGTGCAAATCAAGCTTTGTTTGTTCATACAAAGCTACAGACATTACGTGTCAAATGTACAAATAAAAGCATATACAGGAAAGCAATAAGAAACCAGTGCATCTCATACAAACTTTTATAAGGTTGCATTGCACTATTTTGGGTGTAGTATGAATATCTTAAATATATTTAAGTAACTTGTGTTTGTCTAATGTGGCACTAGAATTTAATTTTTTGCACATTAAGACCTCCAAATGTAACAGAACATGCAATAATTACTCAAATAAACGAGCCATCTCTATTAAACGTCCCCTAAAATTTCATTCCATATGCACTCTAAAATAAGCGAACTAGTTTCATCAGGTAGAAAACTCGTACCACATTACCCGACGGGTACCCGACCGAAAGAACTCAGCTAATGTGTACAAGATGGTTTTATGCCTTTGCTTACTGCCTACAGCACCCACTAGGGGAGTGACAAGGACGCTGCAGTTTATGGAAATTTTGTTTCCAAAATATTTCTAAACTGAAATTTTGCATTTCACTTCAAAATTTATCTCAGGTTGTTAGTGGTTTAATCTGAACGAAGGAACATTATTTTGCATTATATATTTATATGGGCATATTTCGTATAAATATACCGTTATTCCCTTAAATTACCTATGTAAAGAAATGGAAGCTTGCAATTATAATTTAATTTAATTAATGTTAGAAATGACCAGGCCTATGTTGCACATATGTGCACTACATGTAGTGCATTGAAAGAATTTGAATTGACAAATCAATCATACGGTAACTTCACATAAGAGCAATTACACATCTACACTCTTTCGGGAACTTTTATCTACTCAATCAACGTACGAAAAGATCTGTGCATGTTAGTGGAGCCAGAATTAGGAACCTACATTATAACTTTTTGATTCTTTTTCAGAGGCAAAAGAAATTTATGTACAAACTGTGCATAGGCTATATCAAAATATTTTAAATAAATGCCTTACCTTCCGAAGCACGCTTATAAATCGATGCAGGTGTATCCACTCAGAATACTAATGTTAGAAAAGACTTCAGATTAATGGGTTTAACAAACAAGTCTGTGGATATCATATTATGATCAAGACAAGATGGATGTGTATCAAGTGTGCATGCGCGCTATGCATGGGTACATTTAATTAGAAATTTCACAGCTTTCAACGATCATCTTAGGCTATGTGACAACCATCCAAAGGAGAAAACACCCTAAATCGTAAAATATTATCTGTGTAAAGGAACTGAACGGGTATCATAATTTGTTATGTCAAGTAGGCACCAATGATGCCATAAAATATATCATCTTGTACATAAATATTTAATCTGTCATCTGCAGTGTGATGATACTGGCATACTTCAATGTTATCGTAGCCTCTTTTGTGAGAGTAAAATTCAGTTCAAAAGAAAGGGTGATAAGGCATTTGCAAAGTCGTGTTTATAGGGTGTCTGGGATTAGGAAGTTATAGCTGAAGCTGGTATTGCGAATAAATATTTAACACGAAGCTGTTCTGTCTGGGTAAAAAATTATTGTTTGGTGTTGTTTCTTCCTTTTTGAAGAGCACTTCGAGGAATAGAAATGACGAGATTGTATCCACGAGGAAAGATTCGTTACAGAAAATGTCTGTAAAAGGGCATTATTCCGTAAATACTGCAGACCAGGGCAGGCATAGGTGGAACCCACTGTACAAGATCGCCTCAACCAAGTACAATCTCAAACAAATAGAATCCTCTTGAGGAAAACTCATAAAACGGCAAAAAATTTCAATCGATTCATTTGCAAATCTCATCACATATTCTCACACATCATGTGGTTTAAGAAATTTTTCAACATACTGATAAGCAAATAATGGCAAATGGCATCAATGAGGTCACTTAAACTTTAACCTCTAATCATTGACCCACATTTGACATTTGACTTCGATCCTTTGCAACCAAAGTGTACTACATGAAAATTTTCCTTACCGATGCCTACATGTCATGTAGTTTAATGAATTCTGCATGCTCGCACAAGTTCATTTTCACGTACTTACCCACTCACCCATCAAGTTTGAACTTGGTCGGAAGCACCGTTTAGTAGGAGTTAGCGACACACATTTTCCAATGATTTAGGCCAACTTAGGCTTTTCCCTACATTTGACTATTGAGCTTGACGTTTAGCAACCAAAAAACACTATTTTAAAATTTGTGTTATCGTTCTCTACATATTGTGTGTTGTTCTGACTTTTTGTAACAAACTGATTAGGATATAATGGCAAAAACCAAATGTTTAGCTGATTTGACCTTTGATCTCTGACCTTTGCCACAAGAAGTCATCAATCATGCATGCACAAGTTTTCAATTGTACAATAAGCAAATACATTCGTATAAACTTCATATGTAGTACTTTTACTGTGATTCTTTGAGAGGGACTTTTCAACTTGGAGTACAAACTTAAATTTGTGGAGAAATTCGTTCTTATCAGGCCTACTGTCTCTTACTTTCTTATTAAATACATAATGCTTTAGATGAAAAATCAATAGATTATATGGGTGATTAAGAAGCGTTCTATAACCAAAGAAAACATCCTGTTTGCTTAAAAGAAATTGTTGTCCAAAAACACATTGCTCGATATCAAGAATAAAGTTAGATGTAATAGGGCAATCCCAGAACAAATGATTTATGGTTTCATTACATTCTCCACAGAAGGTGCAAAGAGGATCGGTCTTAACTTTAATTCGATATAAGAAAACATTGGTACCTAATATTCTGTGGAGGAATCTATATTGAAAATACTGAATTTTGCTCTCCCTAAGAGACGAGAATGGAATTCGATAAATAATATCCCATGAAAGATGATAGAAGGAAAATCAGTGTTCCAATGGGACACTGCCTTGGGAGGGCAAACGTGGTTTTCAATAAGTTGGTAGTAAATAAAGCGAGATAAAAATGGAATTCTTAACACACTCTGAATACACTAAGTTCCAGGCTCATTCTCGTTCCTATCCATGTCATGTTTCCAAGCAACTGGGATGGCATCAAGAATACCATAATAGACAATAAAGGGACAGTTTTTTACACTAAATTTAGCCTTAAAAGTGTCATAATTGATGAGATTGCCATTGTTGAAGACGTCTTTTAAATACATAACACCATTTTCATACAAACTTTTACAAAAAACGGTTTTATTACCGATTTTTTATTACTATTATTCCAAATAATTTCGTTTGCATAATTTACCACATAATCCCTAAAACGAAATTGTGACCAAGCTTTACTCACGTCTTCTATAAACTTATTTGCAATTACAATATCACTATCCCTAATATTACACTGATATAACAATGACTTCCCATACTTCATAAGATAATAATCAAAGAAAAGTTTCCAAGAACCTTTAGAGTCATCAAGATACCTTTTAACCCACGTACTTTTAAGACTTTTAATAAAACTAAAGATATGAGTAGCTTTAAGGCCCCCCTTACTAATCGGGGCAATCAACAAACTACGCTTTACTTTATCATTCTTCCCCGACCAGATAAAAGAGAAAATACAACTCTCAATCTTCTTTATAAAAGGATCCGGAGGATTAGGGAGAGTCTGAAAGAGATAAATAAATTGGGAGAGCCCAAAAGTCTTAACAATGGTAATCTTACCGATGGGAGTCAGGTCACGCTGTGACCAGAGATTAAGCAGGCTTTTAAGACGTGAAAGTTTGGGTAAGAAGTTTAAACGAAATAAGTTCTCCCTGCTATTATCGAACACAATACCTAGTAGCGTAACTGGGCCAAGAGTAAAATTAAAATTAAAATTATTAAGGAAATGTGGTTTTTGGTAAGTTATAGGACCAAGAGGGAAGATATTAGTTTTTTCATAGTTAATTTTCAGCCCTGAAGAACGTTCAAAAATTGAAAAGATACTGACAGTCTCTTCTAGAGACTTAAGTGACCCATCAAGATAAATTACCGTGTCGTCCGCATATTGTAAAATCCTAGTTTCATGGTCCAAGATGGAGATTCCCCTAATTATACGAGAGCTGTTAATCTTAAGAGCAAAAACTTCTGCACATATAATAAAAATATAAGGACTTACTGGGCAGCCCTGTCGGACGCCTCTCGAAATTTGAAAAAAGGGGGAAGAGTAACCATTATTGCACACACAAGCAGAGGTGTTAGAATACAAGGTTTTGATCCATCTGATAAACCCGTCGTGAAAGTTAAAAAACCTTAAACATTTAAATATGAAGTCCCACTCTAGTCTGTCAAAGGCCTTTTCGAAATCTACCAACAGTAGTAACCCTGAAAGTTTATTTTCGTTACAAAAATCAATAAGGTCCAGTGTGAAACGAACATTTTCCCCAATAAATCTATTTTTTATGAAACCAGTTTGATTATGACTAATAAGAGATGTCATTAGAGGTTTAATCCTGGAAGCAAGAGCTTTTGAGCAAATCTTGTAGTCACTATTTAGAAGAGAGATTGGGCGGTAGTTTTTCACAAAAGTCGTATCTTTTTGAGGCTTTGGTATGAGGGCGATAATACTACGACCTTGCTCCGAGGAGAGCATTTGGTGGTCATAAGCGTAGTTTAGGGAGCTAGTGACCAAGTTTCCAATACTAGGCCAGAAATGTTTATAAAAGTCCGCAGACAAACCATCACTTCCGGGACTTTTCCCGTTGTTCAAAGAATTAAGAGCACTCTTGCATTCCTCTTCAGTAAGAATCCCCTCGCAACTAATAGCATCATCATTAGTCAATTTGGAATCACACTGTAATTCCCGGAGGATAAGGTTGGGACTACACTTTTCACTTGTATAAAGTACTTCGTAAAAATTCCCCAATTCCTTAAGAATCTGGGGGCCATCAGTCACCTCCTCTCCGTCTGCAGCCTTTAGTTTTTGAATGACATTATACTTTTTGTTACGTTTTTCGAGATTCAAAAAGTAAGCTGTACTTTTTTCTCCTTGTTCTACCCATCGTGCTCTTGAGCGGACAATAATTCCTTCAATTTTATACTCATACAGCTCGTTAAGACTGATTCTGGCCTTCTTCAATTTATCGAGAATGTCAGGGGAATTAGAAAGAAAAAATTCATGCTCATAGGCAGAAATTTCTTTCAACAAAGATAATTCGTTCCGACGTCTGTCCCTTGCCTTCTTTTTACTATAACTTATAGTTGCATTACGTATAGATAATTTAATAAGTTCCCATCTAAGTGAAGGATTGTAATCTCGGTAATCCTCGGTACCTCTTAACACAGTATCATGAATCAAAGTGTTGTAAACCGGGTCAGTCAACAAAGAATTGTTGATTTTCCAAAAACCTGGCCCTCTGTCTCCTTCAACACTCTTAGATCTAGTAAAACCACTGAATGATCAGAATATATACTTGCAGAGGAGGAACTCTTTGTTACCGAATTAAGAAGACAACGTGAAATGAGGAAGAAATCCAGCCTGCAGAAAATACCATTAACTGAGTTGGAGGACCAGGTAAATTTTCTGTCACCAGGGTTTCTCTCTTTCCATACATCTACAAGATCATAGGTCCTCATCAAATCAAAACACTTTTCTCTAGCATTAAAATTTGTTCTGGCATTACCTCCTTCTTTGTCCAACTCTAAATTGAACACAAAATTGAAATCTCCCCCTATAAGAACAGAGTCCCAGCTAAAATTGGCCAGCTTAGAACTAATCGAACTAAAAAAGGAGGGGTCACCTAGGTTAGGACCGTATAGGTTAACTAACGTAAAAGACTGGTTCAAAATTGATATCTCTGCAATAATCACTCTACCGCTCGTACAACTTAAATGTCCTAAGAGCATCAAAAGCAAATTTTGGATTAAAGAGTATAGCAACCCCTCGACTAGACGAAGAACCGTGATTAAAGATAATCTTTCCACCCCATTCGTTTTGCCAGTGACGTTCGTCGCTTTCAGTGCTGTGGGACTCCTGAATGAAATAGATATCCCGATTCTGTTTATGTAAGAAAGCAAACACTTTGCGTCTTTTCTTATACTGTCTCAATCCCCGTACATTATACGTACTTATTTTAAGAATTGATGCCATGCTTGGAAGCGCTTATAGACTATGGCTAATCTGAAAATTAGCAAAAGCTTGGTAAAGCACTTAGACGGACATAGGGAGGTACAACCAAACAAAACGTACTGGTATCTAATGTAACTGACAAGCAAAAGGTGGGTACAATAAAAAAGAACAAAGAAACAAAACAAAAAATTGGAAAAACCGTGATAAACTGTGTCGCATGTCGTGATCATGCGACTTAGCTGAAAACAAACAGAGAAAAAAGTAAATCCTACTGATTGGTTAACTTTCCAATCTATAACGGTTGAAAAGTAGGTCAAGCAGAAAACGTCTAGATTAAAGACCATCGTATAGGACCAAAATAACATGGCGGCGGGCAATAATATAGTGATCATATAACAGGACACCGACCACACAGTCCATCTACACAATAAACGGCTTAGAAGTGGCATTGCTTAACAGGCACCTGACGAAAAGCATTTATGCAGACAGGCCTACATTACTCAATGATTTGATGATTGAAAGCGATAAGGCCTTCCATCTTGTGATCTCCAAATTCCTCCTGAGAAATGAAGTCTCGTGCCATTCTTGAATAACTCTGAGGCTTGTTTGGCCCATTTTCTCTTCTCTCTGAGGTCGGTTGGGGTAAGGTCATCAGTGATAAATTCATTGTCATTTTGTAGTGCTCTCTTGTAGTGGTCTCAAAATTGCCGGAAAGCAAAAAAAAAAAAAAAAAAAAGGTCCCCAAAATTTCGAATCGTACAACTATCAAGATAAATATCTGTCGGAATTTTTGGCTTCTGCCCCCCCCCCCCCACGAAAAATGCACATGTAACTGAATGTAGGTATAGCAAACTCGTACTGAAGTTGGAAACGATGAAATGGTTCCTACAACCTCGTGCGATTGACGGAGCTTTTTGGGGGATTTTTTTTCTAGGAGGAGAGACAATTTTTCAGCTTTTTCACAGAAATCATGAAAAATAGCCTAATAAAATAAAAGTTTAGGTGAGGGTTACGGTTGAGGGAATATAGGCGGCCTCAGCTGCCAGAGCCTGGGGGAAATCAGACGCAGCCGGGCGGCTACAATTTCAGGCGTGACCTAATATCACGCCACCAGAACTTGTTTGTGGGCGTATTAATGTAGATTTATGACGATTATCATTTAGTTGTGCCACATATTCGTAATCAAAATCACCCCTTAATTGTGAAGCAGGACATTAAAACTAGCTAAGCCGTGTTCGAACAGGATTCATACATTTGGGATATGGAGGGCCAGTCTTTTAAAAGAGTTTGTTCCTGGTACCAAAGTCGTAGGAAGCGGGGGGGGGGGGGAGGAGCTAGGAGGCTTAGTCTCCTCAGTCACAAATGTGATGGGGAGGAATCCCCAACCACTCTTCAAGGACGAAAACCCCTTATTTTTCCCACTGTAAAAAAATGTCAAAAATTTTCAGTTATTTTCCCTAGGAATTTGCACAATATGTTGTACCTAAGGATCCTCAAGTATTCAAAAATTCCCAAAGGTGAAGGTGGCTTCTCCTCCCCCTCCGATCCCTCCCCCAGGATGGCGGTCCGAAACAATGTGCACCCCCCTTCCCCGGACAGCCGAGAACAGCTTCATACGTCTGTGCCATATGCAGACACGGATTTAAGTTATTCGCGAGTCCTAGGTTTTACGCTTGCGAAGGCCTAAAAGGCAAAACAAAATACACCATCTTGTTCTTTGTAGTCATGACAAGTACAGTATGTAGTGCTTGGAACCCCATCATTGAAAGAATGTCAATTCCGGACCCTACTGTCTTGGAGTTGGAACGATGTCTTCCTTTCGGGTTGGTCGACTGGATAGTATGCGTGTTTTCAGAGTAGTGCCATTGTCAGTGGATGTGATGTTTGGGTTGAGGGTTGTTAGTAAGCTCAATGTTTTGGTTATTTCAAAAAAGGATTTCAACTACAATTTTTGATGTAGACTATTTTATAAAAGAGAAAGTTAACTCAAACATCCTGGTGAAATACACATCATAGGTAACTCCAGGGGGAATGGTGCTCCGTCGGTGAAGGCTGCCCCCCGTCGGGGGCAATATTTTCAGTTTGTTGGGGAGCTTAATGAGTGCTACTAGTGCATAAACCCCGAGGTGACCAACTGCCCGGATAGTTTGCTTGATGTTAGTCATGTAAATTATAGATCACACACTACTCGTTATTCATAAATTCACAATGTACCTTTTGTATAACTATCAGCTGGGAATTTTTCTTTACAAATTTCACCAGTCCCTTCTTCCTTCAGCTTTCGTCGATTTTTACATTTACAACACAAGCGATCGCACTTGGAACACTGGTTCTAAAGAATTTCTACACCATCCTTACTCTAAACAAGTTTAAAGTCTTCTCAAATACGAAGAACAGGTGTTTATTTGTGGAATTCTCTTAGCCCTGACATTAAAAGTTCTCCTTAACGTATTCAAAAGCAGGTTAAAACATTTCCCTCTGAGTAGCAAACATAGTTAGCTAATAGACAGCTTTTCTTTCTTTTTTACTCCTTTTCTAACTCTATCTTTCTTCCTGAATGATTTCGTCAGATTCTTGTTTTGTTATGTTTTTTTGTATTTAAGGGACCAGACCAGAAAAGTTTAAACTTCTTTCTGGTTCCTCTGCTTCCATCCTTTGATATGTTAATTTTCTGTGCATTGTTATACATTCTCTGTAATTGCATGTATATTATTAATATTATCAACATAATGTACGAAACTCTTCTTGTGTGGAAAGTAGAAAATAAACTTGAAACTTGAAACATGTTGCTCTCAAGAAGGACATACCCCAGAATGTTTCAATTTGCCTCAGTGAAAGCCGAAAATAAAGAATTTTTTCAATGAAACCCAAAATTTTTCTAATTAAGCAATAAAACCCCATTTTCAATTCTTCTCAGTAAATCTCAGCTTTCAGCATCCTTTAGGGAATCCGCCGCGTTTGTAGCGGCTTCGGATTGCTGGTCCCCCGTTGAGGGCTTGACCTCTTCGTCTGGCAAATCTTGGCTCCACCCTTGATTTGCATTCAATACCAATGACGGACTTTCAACATTTTTGCAGGTGAACTTCAATCCAGAAGGAGAAAAAGTATAGTCGCCATTTTGATGAAAGATGTTTTGTTTTCTCTGCTTTTCGATCTATTGTTTTGACCTTGAATTCGACAGTGATATCACGATGTATACAGTTTGCAACATCTCAGCACTCTTAATGAGAAATATGTAGTCTCCAGTTATAGTAAATTGCGAAACAGGGTGTCACACCCCTGGTTTACATGCTTACAGCAGGCTATGAGCCCTGTCAGTATTCGAAAAAGAAGATAAAAAGTTACTGAATAAGGGTTAGGCTATTCTTCTTAATCTTGAGCAAGCCCCTAACCAAAGGGCGGGGACAGGGGGAAAAATTGTCGCCCCCGAGAAGATCAAAAATTACCTGTCCATCACCGTAATGCATTTTAGTGTACCTCAGCCCCCTCTCGATCTGAATTTTTTAGCGTTCCTGGAAGCTATCTCGCCAACTTGCAGTACTTTGTCTGCCTACGGGCCCGATCTTAACACAAAAGCAACTTCGAAGTAGTGCGATGTCCAGTCCCCTCCTTCCAGACAGATCGTTGTTTTATAACGCAAGCCAACAGGGCAATAATTACGCATCCATAACACAAGGTACAAAAGCCACCCGGGTGCGAGTTTTGTTCGTAGGATCGCGCGGGGAAAGTTATGAATCAATAACGCAGTTAGAGTGGATTGAGTAGATGATACTTTTAACTGCACGTGCTTGATTCTTTGACGCTTAAACTGGATCAGTTAGTGAGCGACCACCGCCTTATTTGTCGTATAGGCTAAGTTGCGTTTGCTTGTAAGGTAGTCTGTGCATGACATTACGGCCGGGGTAGATCCATGGTCTAATGTACAAGATATCTCAGTGAACATACATAGTGTGAAGCCTATTCACTGTTACATTTCAAACGAGAAAGGAGGTTAAATGGCCACTGGAAATTGACATAAAACTGCACCTTAGTTGTATATCAGATCTGATTTTACTGTCAAGGGGACAGCGCATACACTAAACACGGTATTTGCAGTGACTCGGTGGTCATAAAACTCAAGACCATGAGGTTTCCCCCGTGGGTCGGGAACTGAGGTAGAAACTGGGTGCTATACGGGTTTGTAACCAAAGTAATATCCTTGTCACCCAGGAAGCACTACATCAGTGGGAGAGTGATTAACCTTTGAATTAACCCTTACCACTAAACGGTTATACGAGAAAATAAAGAGTTTAACCTTCCCCTTCACCACTTGAGAGTCAGACTGAATGTGTGGCCTTCGAAAAGTATACATTCCAAGTTCCAGGATTTAAGGACGAGGGGAGGGGGCACAACTGACACCATCTAACACATATAAAAGCCTTAATTATAATACCACTTCTGTATGTTTTCTATACCCCCACAGACAAAAGGCTGCCCAGGCTCGGATCCAGGTGGAGGCGCTTCCGGCGCACGCCCCCTTTTTTTCGATGACCACCGATTTTTTTATCAAAGATTTTTTTTGCCGAAAAATGAGCAAATAGATATGGAAAAGATGCTGATGGGAAATCGCGTCTAAGCGCATCTAGAATTCAAATTTTCTTGCGGGAGGACCCCCAAATTCCCCGCCCTGGCTTCGCGCCTTCGACGCTCGCTCGTCGGCCTTCGGCCGACGGTGTGTGCGCCCCTCCCTTTCTCAAAATCCTGGATCCGCGCCTGCTGCCTCTGGTCCATGCCCAGCGAAACAAGTGAAAATTCACCTGGAGGACACTGGGGACGTTTGCTGGGTCGGTACATAAATTAAATCTTTCCCTGACAATAAACGTTCTTTACTAACTCATGCAAAGCAGTTTACATTCATATTCTCACTGTCATTCTGTAGGTCTATCAAATCGAGTTGTGATCGACTCTGTAGTGTAACTATTCATACGGTACAAGTAAAGCATTCAAGAAGCCAAACTACCAGCATTGTGTGTCAGCCTGCCAGGGAGTTTTCATGAATCACAGAGGCGATGAAGGAAGACGTTATGAATAAAAATGAGCAAAGACTTCGATTACATGAATAATTCATATTTTCCCCTAGCGGTGCGCTATGCTACGAAAAAAAAAAATAACTTGCACCCGTATGATATTTTACGTAAAGAAATTATGTGACAAGATTATATGCAATCCATGTTGTTTCAATAGATTCGTCTTTCTTTTTATCAGTCATTCTGTCGGTCACTGAATCTGGCTGTCTGTCTGCCTGCCTGTCTGTCTGTCTGTCTGTCCGTCCATTCGTCCATCTATCAGTCTGTCCTTCCATCTGTCTGTCTATCTGTTTTTCTATCTGTCAGTCTGGTTCATTGCCTGTCCGTCAGTGCATTTGTCCCCCTGTGTGCCAGTTCTGTGTTAATCTGTCAGTCCTTGCTTTCATCCGTGTAATGTTAAATGCAAACAACATTCGTTTGTGCATTAAAATAAACTACATTTATACAAACAAAGCACATGGGTTATTTGAGCAATGTTCACTACAAATTCTCATATTTGAGTTGCCCGCAACCTCTTTAAGTGACAATGTAAATATTTGTGCAAAGTAAAGCTTACAGCTATCGATCTTTCGTACCATTAATTGTAAAACAAGCACAAGGAGGCTCTCTAGTCTCTAGGATGATGTTTAAGCATTTACGTAGGTGACAGCCTGTTCAAGCACTCAAATAACCGACACGGCTACCATATCACAAGAATACGGGCTTTCAATGAAAATTCGGAAAGATTAAACATATACATGTCCGTTGCTTGGTAACCAACTAAACAAGCCATCAGATAGGAATGCACTTAACAAAAATCTGTCGTTCAATTTTTTTTTTATACATTTGATGCTACTTAATTTGTGAGATCAATTACTTTGTCTTTTACCCTGCAGTTTCTCCGGGCTAAAATATTTCATCCTGCAGGAAGCTAGGTTGTTAGGGGCTTTGAATCAGCCTTCTCATGCGATTTAACGACCTCTACATGAAATCAGCAGATGCAATTTGCCGTCAGGTAAAGATTTTTATATAAAGTTCTTTACAAATCCAGAAATTGTTACCTTTTGCACATATGTTGCAAATAAATTAAGTTTCTTATTTGAATAGCCTATCAAAGAGGTTTTCATGCTTTACAAAAGACGATGCTGAATATTGATTTAGTTCCGATTTTGTGTCAATTTGTCGACAATCTGACCTTTAAGGCAGAGCTTAGATTTCTCGGTCATTCTTGGTCAGTGCAAGTATCGCAACTTCACACTGATAAGAAATGATCATATATAATGCCAACTATGCTAACGATAAGTACTTAGTTACGTCCCTGACAGGAAAGGGAATTGGCTGTTACCATTGATTGCCTATAAAGGGTGTGACATGAAACTTGACGCTTAGAGATCCCGTGGGACGTGCGGGGTTTACTAAGAATACGAGTACGACGCTTGCAATCACGTACTGAGTCCATGGAGGTGTGACATGGACACGTTTGGCAAACAAGTCATCGTCGACAAGAATTAAGGCTATTTTAGACAGATGTACACTACCGTACGTTAGGTTCAAAGACTCGTAGTCCATGTTGAATCGTAGGGTTACCTCTAGTTATGCATTTGCGTCGTACTGCAGTGTTTCAATTTGAAACATTGCTACGGTCAATTCTACATATGCCGGCTTCCATGCAATCAGAGCACGGCAAACTGTATACATCAATTCATTAGACATGTGTCGATTTCAAGACTAATTGCACGAAAGCCCGGCCACCATAGACTTCGAAGTTCGTACTCTGGAAAATTTATGGAACCCACAGGACTGTACAAGCGCTAGGATTATAGCCTACCATGTAGTACAATCAGTATACTGTTTGACTTCCATGGGTTACTTCAGCAAATCCAGTTTTACTGTAAAATCTGAACTAAAATTGACAATCACGTGTCGTTTCCAGAGTCCTTCTCGAAAATAACTTGACGAAGCGGACCCTAAAGGTGCAATAGAAAACCTGTCAAGAACCATGTCAACATATGCCGTTTGTTTTAAAAGGAGGTAAAAAGTGCTTGCCCTGCAATTTTCCCTTACTAGCAAAAAATCATGACATGAATTTTGCCAGAAAAATGACTTCTTGCCGAAATTGACAATTTTGTTGCTCGGGATGAGGGAGGGGTGCCACCCCCAGAATCTTTACCCTTTACGACTACGCATGTCAAGCGATTTTAGCATTTCGTTGCCTATCCATGCTAACTGAACAACCGTATGGCTTGGCACCCAGGCTCAAATGTGATATGATTCACTTGTTCACTTTTTCTCATTCAGTGTATTTGGCCTGTTGGTGTAACGGTAAGCTTTGGCATAACGTTAAGCTTTCAAGCTGTTCCAAAGGTTGTTATTCCTAGGGGTGGTACAAGGGATACGCTCCTTGTATCTAGAAAGTGTTCCTTGTGGCATGCCTCTCAGGTAGCCTCTGACAACCAGGTCCAACTCCTGGCCTTCTCGTGGTGAAACCGTTCCTACTGATGGGAAAAGGGGCATGGGCGAGCTTCTGGCACCCTAAAACCAGTCGCTTCGGGCAGATGGGGCTCGTCAACCTGGGGAGGTTGCCCGTCTAGGAGAAGGGAAACTCCGATTTCAAACCCGGGGATAAGACTCAATAATCCAGAAGGGTAGATCATCTATGAGAAGGAAATTCCAAACCTCCGCTGTCTTCCGGCTAAACCTGGGAAATGCTTGGAGAAGTTACTCTGAGGGAAACCTACGACCCATGCAGCTCACTGTCGACGTCCCAGCTGGCTAGGCCACGTCAGCCGACCCCTGGGTGTAAAGGGTGGGGTCACTTTTTGCGCACATTGTATGTACACCACCTTAAGCTTAATTGCGCAGGCTATGAAGGAACTCCTAATTCCTCGTTCATCTCACAAAGTCCTACAGCAATGGGAAGGGAAGAAAACGGTAGGTGGAAAAGTCACTGGAAGCCGCCGTCTTCATCCTGCATCTAGGTGGTTCAGGTTCAATGGTACCCTGATGTAGACCTTAGGGCGAATACATCACTCTATAGCCCTCCATAGCCCTCTAGACGGTCAGGCAGCCCTTTTTAGGAAAGGTATCGTCTGCTCCTAATTGAAAAGGAGCCTAGGAAATGTGGCCCTAACAAAGCTCGTCGCCTTCCACTCAGTTGGCATACCGCGGTCAAAGGGCATCATCTCGAGCGGTGGAAATATATCTTGTAGAAAGGGTACCCCACCTACCTCGAAAGGTGGAAAGGGACTTAAAATGGCTTGTTGGAACATCCGTACCCTTCTGGATTCACTAGATAGAAACGGACCTCATTGTCGTGCTGGTCTAACTGCACATGAACTAGCCAGGCTGAATATTGACATTGCTGCGCTTAGTGAGGTACGCTTCCAGGACAAATAAAAGAACGTGACGCAGATTATATCATTTACTGTGTAGGTGACAAAAACCCATCTCAAGTCCTCGAGTGATACAGTGATGGCTTTCAGCAGTTGGGATTTCTTGCATGGCCTTGAGAACACCATTTTGTCTTTTCTTTTATTACTCCATGCCTGCCCCACCCACAACCAATAATTTAATAACTAAATCAGGCAATTCTTGACCTCATTTGCTAAATCCTTTTTTCTATGCGTTGGGATTTACCCACAATCCCATTGTCATAAGAACAGTTTTGTGTTCTTCATAAATTATATAGCGTTGTTCTTTTCTATGCGGCCACCAACCTCCATTAGGCAGACCCCGCTTAAGCAAAAGAACACCACAAAAAAGATTCCCTTTTTTCTGTGCTGAATAACAAAAATTCCTTTGTCCCATGTTTTCAGACAACAGATTGCCTCACCGGGGAAAAAAAAAAGTGCCAGTATAGTCAGACCCGTAGCCAGGAATTCTGACATGGGGGGGGGGGGGATTCTGACATGGGGGGGGGGGGAGCACCGGCACCGCAAAGGGGGCACCGAAGAAGATTATGTTTGTAGCGATTGGACGTCTGAAAGTGGGGAAAAATCCGGGTTGACTGTAAAACGGAGCCGAAGGAGCCCACGCCGGTAGCCAATAACCAATTTTTTTTTGGAGGGGGGGGGGAGGGACATGGGGGCACAACGATATTGGAGTTTGGCCGGCCTGGGGCAGGGGTTTAAGGGGAGGAGTTTTGCCTATTTCAAGGACTCTAGATGCAAAATGGTGCGAGATTTTCCATTTTTTCTTCTTACATTTGTGTTCCAAAAATGCTGATCTCTTATATTTTTCCTCCTTCAGTGCAAGACCTTTTATTTAAAAATTTTGGGGACATGTGCCCCTCCTCCCGTGCCCTCCCCGGTGGCTACGTGTAAACACGTATATAGGTTGTAAAGTGTGTATATGTGTGACTTTTACTGAGAAACAGAATTGAGTATATATTTGTGCATAATTTTTTCTCAGTTTTACCTATTTTCCGATCTGTATCTATTCCATGTTCTTTTGTTGCTGTTGTTTGTTGTTATACCAATTGCCTTGTTTTTTCTTGGAAGGGATCAAGCTTGAAAAGCTCCGCTCATTCTGGTTCCTCTACACGATCACATTTTAGCAGTCTGTATTATCTGATTATTCCACCTACAAAGTACTTTTATCATTACTTTCAGTAGCGTACCAAGAGGAGGGGCATTGAGCCATGCCCCCCCCCTCACGTATGCCGATTTTTTTTTTGGAGTTCCAAAAAATACGTAATTTTTTTTAAACAAATTTTACTCCAAAAGGCGGTTGCATATGTGGCACCAGATTGCATGTAAGGACATCTAAGTTTTTCAAAAATTTTCAAAGGGGAGAGGGACCTCACCTTAGGCCCCTCCCCAGGCCGGCGATCGCACGACATATTGCATGCCCCCCTTGACAGAAATCCTGCTCTCCTAAATTCACTCTTCGACGATTGCCTACAGTGACCACTCTTTTTTCGAGTGGTAATCGACTGAAATTCCACTCTGCCATGAGTGGGAGTTAACTCTAAAGGAGTGAAAATGCCACTCGATGGAGAGTGGGATTCCAGTCGAAACAGAGAGAAGTCACGTATTGTAGTCAATATTTTTGGTAGATTTTCACTCTTTTACATTCAGAGAGTAGGTACGCCACTGATTACTTTCTTAAGGATCTGTTTCTACTTCCGCATAATGTACTATTGATTTAAACTTAATTAATTTAGAAAATAATCGATTTTTGCTGTCTTTGACGATGGTAAAAATATACTTGAAACAATTTTCGTTAATTATTCATTGGGTGTGTAGGCTGAGCAATTTGAGGTACGTTTTGTCGGGTAGTCTTCCAGGATCATCTAGCTTATTTTCCAGAGGGTCATCGTTGGAGTCTGGCAGACCCTTGCCCGCCCGGTGGACGTGTATTACTCCTGCACCTATATTGGATGCACTCGTAATTCCAACAGAGGAGTACGTATTCGACATCTGTTATGAAGGTAAGGCAGACTCCCACCAACATTTAAAATAACTGGCAACCCTCATTCAGAGATGTCGAGAAGATGGCCTACAAGTAAAAAGTGGCCTGAGAGGGCACGCTTTTTGAGGTCATACAATCTATCTGAGGGGATCCAGGTCAGTGATACCATCACTGCTACCAGCAGAAGAAACCAGGTATACGTCCAGTTCTCTTGCTTGGGACCAATGTCAAACACAGAATTCACACATGAAAACTGGTGAATTTCTGAGTTAAGCCCCCCCCCCCCTCCGGTCCCCGACGGGTATCCGGATAGGAGTTTTTAACACAGATCGGATATCGCCATGTTCCTATTGCGCCCACATCTCAAAATGCATTGCATATTTTACATGACCTTGGCACGTGACATCCGTTCTGAGTCACACAGTTTCATTCCTTTATTAACATCGATTCTGTTTTAAATTTTCGTAAAAACAAGACAGCGACAATTTTAGCGCACTGTATTTTCATTTTGTTTTGTACTTTATTTGGTGAAGGCATCATTTATGTCGATTCCAAATATACTAAGTCAAAATCTTCCATTGGATCCCATCCTAAGTGTACCTTAAAAGCCCAAAAGCCAAGCAGGTTTCTCCCTCATCCTTGTGCCCATAGCGTGGCTTCCATAAATTATAAGACCTGCATCATTATTTATTACTACAAAAGTGCATCAGTGTACTGGTATCTCAGCCGGCTTGAAGTTCATGTACAGCCCAAAAGGGTGTTACCTTCATAGCAGGTGTCGAATATGTGCTCCTCTTTTCACGTGTTGGCATTGCGAGTGCAGCCAATGTAGGTGCAGGAGTAATACACGTCCGCCAAGCGGGCAAACCAGGGTGACGAGAGCTTTTGAACAAGATAAGTTTTAAGGGGTACATGAAAGTCGATTCCCGATATCTCACATGAACTCAGGAGTATATGTAAAGGCAGTCGGAGTGGCAGTTTCCAAGGACGACAGTGATCATGAAGGTGGGCCCTCATAATAATGATTTGGATTTTTATAGCGCCTTTATATGTAACATCTCAAAGCGCTTCACAATCATTTGGTTGAGGGATGGACTGCCGTCATATTGAGTTGGTTTGGTGGGTTGAGTGAGCTCGAAGGTACAGTACATTCGAAACATCCTTCCGGACTAAATCATCATTGAACCATCTACAAATTTTCTTGTGACTCAAAATTGTCACAATGGTAGTTTAAAATGGTTAAAATTAAAAATTATTATAAATTATATATTAAATTAAAAATTGCTTAGAGACTCAGAAAGTTGTACTTTTCGGGAAGTAACCAGTTCAAGTTTTTGTTTGGGTCAACTGTAGACCACTGAGCAGTGCTGTAGAGCACGGTTGTTCTATAGCTAGACATTTATGTGTAAGGGAGGACTAAGACCACGATTTTGCAAAAGATTACTAACCGGTATCTTCAAATAAAACTTTTGCCATTAATGCCCTCGACTGAAGATCGTGCATCGATTTTGTTTTGAACCGGGGGATTTGGCTATGATTTTTAAGAAAAACTTTGCGCATAGATGCTTAATAATGCTACAGATTCAACTATTTCCTACAGAAACTATAGGACTTTAGTGCAGTAGTTACGTCACTGGAGCACTTATTGATCCTCCACCTTCACAGTTTGGGGAAATGGCCAAGAATTGTGGATACATTTGCGTCCGGTTAATCTTCCCAGTGTGTTCATGTACAGTCAACCTTGTACAGGGTCGTCGATGAGCACAGTTGACTTCCTCATGATCCTGAATATGTTAAAGATAAATTACCCAGCCCTCATTCATGAACATGAAAATTTGCTGATGATTATGATTTGGGAATCGAACACTTACCATCATTAATAATCACAGTCTTTTCTAGCACGCTTCTTGCGCACCTTTTATCAAATGCATGGCAACTATACACAAACGTGTACATATAAGTGTGCTTTTGCGGTCTCTGCATAAGTATACGTTTACGTATGCCTTTACCACGATTGTATACTAGTTCACCTACAGGCAAGAAGGTTCGGGGAGTGGGGAGGGTTAGAACCATGCACACTAACCTAATGACACCAGAGGTACCGCCGTATAGCAAAACCCTTCCTTCGTGAGGATTGTAGGTGAAAAGGAGAGAGTCCTGTAGGAAGATCTCCCAAGAAACAGTTGATTTTTGAGCATTATCTTTGCATCTTGGGTCAAGGCCCACCCGCCTGGCTTAGAACCTGTCTGGCTAACCCAATTTGAGGCCTGTTTCTATTCAAGGTCCCTGATACCGTGTCAATTTCCAGTTCGGCTTTCTTCAAATCTGTTGGACACTGTATCTTATCATACGCATGATTTTTTACATTTTTGTACATGAAATGATGAGGTTAATTAATCCATTCCCATGAGTCAATTTCATTGTCTCATCAGCCAGATATTTAATGGACAGTGTGTGATCATTCATAGCACAATGCACCTCTAATAATCTTCATGACATTTCATTTTTGAGAACTGGGCTGAAATCGGCACGAGTCCAACTCCAGCCTTTTCCCGGCTGGTATACCTATTTCAGGACCATTCCGAGTTCAGTGAGAAACGTAAGAAATTGGGTCCGAGTCTGGACTCGGGCATTTCAGCCCTTACATTTAAATATAAATCATTTTAAACTGTCGCCACAACCCCTAACCCCCAATGTCTAATACAAATGGCTGACCGAGGCTTGATATGCAGTACCATATCCGGTGAGACCAGATCTATATATTGCCCATATCAAGGACGAAGTTCTATACCCTTTAAGATGATTTATGATGGACCTCCAGACTTCGATTTTCTGCATGACCAACGGTTTATCATAAAATTGATTTAAGCCCCCTTATTACCCATAGGCGTAGGAAGATATGTTGAAGCAGGGGGTGGGGGAAAATGTGCATTCAGTGACCTGCGGATGAGGCCATGACAAGTCCGGAAAATGGGGTTAGGGCACAATTATAAAGGCATTGTTAAGGAGGATTAATTTGTGACACTATCTGGGCGGAGTGCCACCACCAGTTTGCATGTAGAGAGTACCAACAAAATGTTCGCCCCAAATATGGCTCCCAGACTGCAGGAAATGGCACTTACCCGACCTTGTATCTGAAAGTTCCTCGTTTCGAGATTTCATGGTGAAGAATTTACACTTCCAACTGTCCAGAGGGAAGGTAAATAAACGTGTATTTTCAAGAATGGTCTGGATTTGGGGTATTTTCCAATGAAAGATTATTTCTCTCTCGGAGGGAACTTATGAGCAAAAGGGTGCTACTTTTTTAACTTTTCATAGCTGCATCATGCACTAGAAACCAAGGGTTGCGCTAGGATTTTCCCGATATTGGGTCAAGCTCCCTGGCGGGAAGGCCAGCAGCCCGTAGCTCCGGCGGATTGCCGAAAAGACGGCAAAAGGAAAATTTTAGGCGCTCAAAACGCGGCGAAAAGTTTAGGGGATTGTATTGAAAACAATTTAAAAAGTTGGGATTTTACTCAAAGTAACTAAAAAACATTGGGTGTTTCATTTTACAACATCAAGTGTGCGACTGGTAGTCTTTGAGGATTACATACTTAACCCTTTAAGACTCCAAGACGAAACTGGACAGCCTTTTTCTAGGAGGGGTGTATGTCCCCTGCCCTCCCCTACCTCGGGCCATCCCTGCTAGAAATTACCATTTAGTTTTCAGAACTGAGCCAACTGTTTTTGTGAATTAAGGCAAAGTATGTTTTGGAGTAATGAAAGTATTCGATGATGGGCAAAATGCAAAAATGGAGTCCACCCCAATACATAATAGGGGACAAGTTGTTTTGCAGTGCATCATGTCTTGCACAAAAGGAAGAAGAAAACGTAGCTATCCTATTGAGGATGAAATTTGCGTCCTTAACATAAGTGGGTCAACGCTAAATGTGGTTGGGTTACTAAGTATGATAGAAGGACATAATACTATTTGCACCATGAGGCAAAGATAAGAAACAAAAGCAAAGAAACTCTACGCTGCGCGAAGCGCGCCAGTTCGTATGCCCCCCACCCCCCCCCCCCCCCACCCCCCCCCCCCCCCACCCCCCCCCCCCCCGCCACCCCCGCTCCCCCCCCCCCGACCTCCCCGCACCCCCACCCCCCCCCCCCAGCAAATTAGCTATTACTGATCTGGATAAGGCCTGTGCTTTCAATGGCCAGTTCACAAGTGTTATTTTACAAGACTTTGTTTAGTGTTATCCCTTTCTGCAGACCAGCTTGGTAAGCAGAATGGCTGATATTACCATATCTATCTACTCATGGAGTTGAAAAAACTGTTTAAAGGGCTTGAATAAAAACCAAAAGCCGTTGGACCTGAATAACATTCATCCTTGGGTCCTTAGTGAAATTGCCTCTGACTTTGCTCCTATGTTAAGTCACTTGTATCAGCAATCCCTTAAAGCGGAAGGACTACCGGCTGATTGGAAGGATGGCAAAACGTTCTGCTCCATGTTTACACAAAAAAAAATGACAGTTCTCTCCTAGTAGTTACCGGCCTGTTCGACTCACTTGTATTTGCTGTAAATGTCCTAGAGCATATTAATAAGTTCCAACTGATGGGACTTCTTTGAGCAAACAAGTACACTTTCAACAAAGGGCAGCATGCTTTTAGGAAAAGTCGCATAGTTGTGATACCCCAACTAGTATCAGTCGTCGAAGACTGGCCTGTCGGCCCTGGACTCACAAAAGGCAGTTGATGGTCCTTCATCTTAGGACTTTGAAAAGCATTTGACAGCCGTGGCCTCATGACTGCTCAAAACACCAAATCTGTTTAGCCTTGGTGTTTCCAAACACAGTTCTTCGGTCGGGTCGAGGACTTTCTCTCTGATCGTAAGCAAGCTGTTGTAGTTAATGGTACTCGGTCCCCTTTTGATGATGGTTTGTCTCTGGTGTTCCTCAAGGATCTGTCCTAGGGACCCATTACTTTTCCCTTGTTCCGTATTAATGGACATTGTAAATGCTGCCTCCTCTAAATACATTAGAACCCAATGTTGCTGAGACTGTGTCTGTTATTCGGGTCAGTAGAGAGCTGTTAAATGATTGTTGTTTGCTCGACAGGAAAGACATACATAATCTAGGTCTTTGGGCCAAGACTTGGAGCATGAAGATTCCAGCCCTCTAAGTGCAACATCATTTTTTTTTTTTCCTTTTTTTTCGCCTAGAAAAAACACAATTACGGTCAACTTCGATTATGTCATTGAAACGATGTTGAAGTTAGCTTAAGGTTGACTCGATAAAGTACCTAGGTGTCAACGATTTGCTAACGACTTAAACTGCGGATAAGCACATCAATCTATCTGCAATAAGGGTAAATAAGATTTTGGGCATCCTTTATAGAAATTTATACATTTTGCTCTCGCCGCGATGTGAAGTTAGCTTGCCTACAAGGGTCTCCTGTTTTGGGGGAATATGCCTTTGTTGCGTAGGGACCCACATCAGTCTTATTTAAAGAATAAGCTAGAGAGCATCCAGAGGTAAGATCAGCTCGTTTTGTAAGCTCCGAATTTTCTTTCATCGCGAGCCAGGGGTCGATGACATCTATTTTGATAGGACCTTTGATCTCCCCACGCTGAGCAGATCGTCGCAAGCAAAACAGACTTATTTCTCTTCTCGAAAAGGTTCTTTTTGGTAAGGCTAATTATTCCCATGTCAAAAACTTCAGTCATCCTCAACTCGGAAACAAACTCGTGGGATGCACAACCTCCATTTTTGTCAACTGCTACGTCTCGGTCTAATTGTTATAAATTTAGTTTTCTTCCTAGTAGCTCTGAAAGATTGGATAACCTTCCATGCTGCTTTGATTGATGGTTATAGATAGTCATAGAGATCCTTGTTCATTATTTACCAATTTTATTAGGGCAAAATTAGGCACGCCCACGACGAATGTGCGGTGTAGTAATGTCCTTTTGGATGTGTCAACACACCGTGAATCCGAAAGAGAAGAAGAAGAAAAGCCGAAGTGACCGATTGGCTTCTCGCATTAGCGGCGTTCCGCAGAAAAAAAAAATTCAGAGGAGGGGCAAAAATTTTTGCAAAATTTTTTAGGTGGGGAAAAAGCTCCTTGCAAGCAGGGTTGGCTGCGCGGAAAAGTACAAGAAAATTTGGTATATTACTTCAAGTAAGCCAACTCACAAATGAAGTGAATAGACAAATACTAAATCCTATCCCTTTTAGCTATATCAGCTATTCATTTCCCTTCCAGTTGTCTATTCCCCTCAGTTTGAGGTAGTCTTACAGGAAGTATCGGCCCGAAATTTGTTGGACCCCCAAAGCCTCCCACATTGCTGGAAATGGCACTTCTAAAGCCTATCTACAGTACTGCATATAAATTTTTTAAAAAGTAGGGGTAACAGTGAGTGAACTGGTGAAGGAAATGTTATGTTATTTTTTTCTTCGTTCTTCTTTACTTTTTCTTAGTTTTTTCCAACATATTCTTGATTTTCCATGGAAGGGCAAGTGCCGCCCTGGGGGCCCCTACCTGCAGACGCCCATGGCCTTTTATTCCATGGTAACGTTTCACTTCCTGTGGTCCTATAACAAAGGGGGGATAATCATATCCGCAGGATGAAGTTTTGAAGCGCCCCTCTTTTTAATGGCCATAAGGTCTATGGGCACCGGAACTGAAGTTGATTTAGGGGGGGAGGGTTTCTAACGACTTGCGGAAAAATAGAAACCAAAATTTCCATATGTTCAAACTTGTGTTTAAATGTACATTTACATAGGCATGCATCGGTTATCACAACGTCATTTGCCAATTACATACATCATACTGGATTTGTGTTACTACCACATCTTATATTTGAGTATTTTGGGAAGTCGGGACAATAATAATTAAGATAATAACAATCTGTGTTTCAAAAGATTTATGTATGTTAAGCAGACGGATTCGGCCCGAAATGCAAGAAAAAGGGGGGGGGATATTAAATTGCCTCCTAAAAACCCCCTGTCCAAACTGATGTCTGTCCCCTGGCTAAAGTTACAAGGGGTTCAGGCGGGAACAAAAAAGCTTAGCTGTCAAGACCCTATAATGTGCATTTATTTTGAAGGGCTTTAAAGGCCATTTAACTTTATGAAAGTCCAAACATTGCTGCAAAGGTGTCCTCCATTTTTAAGTAAGAAACCAAGATCGTGGACAGTTTTTTTTAATTATTATGGAAATGAAAAGGGGCGGGCTTTTACCAACCTTCTTTCTGGAAAGGGGGAGGACAAATCCACCCCCTTTGGAGAAACCTGTTATGGTAGGCATAGGCGTAGGAGACAGGGGGCTACCACTCCCCCTAAAATATTCTGTGAAAAAAATCGGGCCAGTATTTATAGAGAATTTTTTCTGGAACTGGAAAGAAAAAATTGCGATAATAAGGTTTTGTCAAATCAGTAATTAAACGGAACGTTCTTCAGTATGCATGCCTTATTCCTACACGAAAAAAAACAATTATATAGTAGAATTTTTAAACAGGCGGTGGTCTCGCATGCTTATTCTCGCATCTGCCTTAGAAGTTTTCGTGTTTCAGTCTTTATGTTAGCCCACACAACACCATTTTTCCTTGGGATACTTCACAAAGTGACAAAATTTTTTCGCGTGCTTTTCAGTGGTCATTTGCTTATTTATATATCCAATAGGGTCTTAAATGTATTCACACTTTTCATCGCCCCCGATTAGGTCACATTGCTCGTGTGCATAGGCTGATGGGTGGTATGGTTTAGGGAGCAGCACAGCATTCAAGAATGCAAAGCTAGGGGTATTCTTTTTTCCCTTCCTCTTCTTTTGGTCAAAGTTTATGTTAATGAAATTTTGAACGCTTTATGGATGAACAAGCATAAGTGCACCTTGTAATTGGAAAATGCATTTTTAGGGAACTGAAAGATGTCCCGGTGCAGAGTTCCTGCATGCAAAACTTTTGCATGGAATAATAAATGAAACCTAAATGCAAATTCAATGACCTTGTCACGATTCACACTATATAGCCTTACCACAATAATATTTTAGAGAAAATAAATTACACAAAAATTTTTCTGGCCAAGACACTGACCCAAAAATAAGTGGATTATATCTTTTCCAATCCCTTCCATGCCAGCAGGTGAGTTGTCGTTTTTAATGGATTAATGGATGTTTTTAATTTTTTTGAATAGTCTTCCTATCAAAAGATCTTTCCCAAATTACCGAAATTTTCGTGCGCTTTGTGCACATCTTTTTCATCTTCAGTTCTGTTATTATAATCTTTAACACCGTCTCAATACCATTCACATTGTTTCAACGGGAATGGGTTTCTAAAACTAGTTGTAACGCAAAATTTTGAGCCAGCTAGCGCTCGCAAGTGCACGGGTTATACCCAATGCTCAGTGACATTGAGGAACAGAGCGCACGCTCGCCCTTGAATCACCCCAAAGGCGATTTAAGCTTATCCTTGTAGTAGTGGGTGATGTGCGTGTTTTCGACTGAGTCATGTTTCTATATCCATCATGTTTATCACAAATGGTTCTCAAACAAACTATCAGGAGTTTTCCGCGCGTCTCGGTGGCCCTTTAGAACCTAACCTCAATGTTGTCCTTATTATCCCCCCTACCTTGTCTGGATAACAACTCCCGGACGAAGCACAGCAGCAAAAGTTAAAAGCTTTTGTACGAATCAATCAGGTAGAAGAATCGCCTTCGTGATTTGTAGGATGTTTCTTTGAGGAATTGAAACTGTTTCGATGTAGATGCAAGTTTTTGCCATAGAAAGATATCTATGTCAGTGCAAAAATTCAGAAGCGCTTCAAGCGCATTTCGTCGTCGTTTTGGCACTCCATTTCCTTGAACCATTATTAAAGTATTAGTACAGTTCATACGTTTCTTTTTTAAGGATAGGCACCAAATCCAACTAGGCCACTTAAAATTAACAAAAATTTATGGAAGGGGAGGGGAGTTTGGGCAACCACGTTTATCTGCCATCCTCATCCACTCCCTCCCCCCTCCCCCCCACAATATTTCCAGAAAGTTTGCTTGTGTGGCGAAGAAAGGTGCGAAAATTTTGGTCACATTTTTTGGGGCCAGGTCTTACCATCCCCCCTAAAATCAAATTTAGGCTCGCTACGCTATGATGCTTGGTAATGCAGGTACTCAAAAAAAAAAGGCATCATTGAAGGGGGCACGGCAAATGTCCCCCCAAAATAAAATCACCCCTGATAATCATAATATAAGTTAAACCATTAAAGAACACACTGGTGAATTAATACTGAATATGTAGGTGCCTGGGTGCAATTCAAATATCAAAACTTAATTACCAAGGCAGTTTTTTTTTAAACGATTGAATTACCTTTAGCAAACATCATTGCATTTATTTTCTTCAGTAGGTGCCCGAAAAATCCTCATCATATTGCCCTAATTTTTCACAAAAATATTTGGTGGGGCAACTGCCGCCGACCCCACCCCTCCTGCGCCGGTGCCACTGAGCGATCCTCCGCCCAAAAAATTATCTCTGACTGGGCTTAACTCAACTTGATAATCGATAGACTCTTTGCTGATGGGAAAAAAATACTCCTTTCAATCATGCACTCAAAGGGGGGGGGGGGAAAATCCATTGGCTTAAACCAATCCGAAATATTTTGAATAATTCGAATAGATTGTGACAAACTTTTGGTGAGCTAGAGAATAAAATCAAATAAAATTTTAATTTTTTTTCCTCCAAAAATTTGCACCTCTTCGATGGCTAGCTATCAAGCCTGGCAGGGCAAGTTCCGGCCATCTGGATGTATTAAAAATTCAGTTTTTGGGGGGTGAGCTCACCATGCCAATCCCATGGTGGTGCTGCCGGTAGAAGTAAAACAGGAAAATCCCCTTACCCCACTCCCCACCCCACCCAACAAAGAATTCTAGCTATGCCTCTGCCTACGGTTAAGTGTAGCCACTAATTTCCTTATGTTCACATCAATGTTGTGTGAATTAGCACCATTGCTAAGCAACTCATCTGATATCTTTGCACAATGTCAGCCCTCAGTCTAGGTCTCTCTCGCCCTCTCCTTGGGATATGCTATATAGTGAAGTTGACTTAACTAATAGGCCGGCTAAGCTAGCAGTGCCATCCTGCTCAAAAAAAATTAAATTCTAAGGCAATTAGGAATGCTTTTCTTCTAGTTTTCATTTTCTTTTCCGCCTTTTCCTTCTTTTCATTTTCACACCTTTTTTTTTCCAATTATTCTCATTTTTGCCGGGGGGGGGGGGGGGCCATATAAAGGGGTCACCTTAATCTGTGTCCTGCCGTACCAAAGTTGTACTGTAAAATTTAATGATTTTGTATGGGCCACTAATAATGTCCCACTATTTTCACTTATTTCTCAGGACATCCTTCATGATGTTTGTGAGTCTTAGGATATAACTGAAATAGCACTTGGGAATGTCTTTGCGTTCAGCAACAAAAATAAGAAGCAGGTCATGATGGGGGACATGAACTTATAGCCAACCTCTTGCCCATGCTTGAAGTTAACCTTTGATGCCACTAGGTGTTTGCAAATATCGAAGGATCATGCTGGTATGTGTGGCAACAGTGTTTTTTTTTTCAGTCTATTGTGAACATTTCATTCAAAGGACAATATGCAAAGTCACCCCAATTGAATTTGAGCTTCGCTTTACCCACACTTTGGGCACGTGAAGAGGGTTTTTTTTAAACATGGAAAAAACTAAAAAGTAAAATACTTTGATAGTTTTCAGCATGGGAAGAATGATAGTATTTTCTCAAATGTCTCTTGAAGTGCAAAGCAAAAAGTAATAGTATTTTTGAGAACCATTTCTGTGATTAATTCCTTCTACCATACCCAGTTGTTCCACACTTGTTTAATTCAGGGCCTTCACATCATCACAAGCAGAGGCTACAGGCTCTGTCAGCCCCCTCCCCCTCCCAACCCTCCCCAGAAAAGTGTATTTCCCAGGCTTTTCTTCTAGAAATTCTTTTAGGCTGTACCTGAGATTAAAAAGTTGCCTTTGAAAATGTTCAAAATCCAGGTCAGATATCTCAGCTTTTCCAACCCCACCCACGCACCTCCCATACTCAGGGAGGTGGGATTGACCTCATTAACTCAGCAAGCATGAGCCCGGTATTTGCTCCTATCATATAGAATTTTTTAGCCCATAATTCTTTCTAACATTTTAGCTACAAGTAACTTAATTGTTTTAGCAATCAGATAATTGTGCTTTATCTTCCTTCTGCAGGTGGAATCTGGACTTGTACTCTATACAGGACACATCCACAGAATATTCACGGATTATTCATACAGGAAACGTGACTCCTCTCATCTTAGTTACTAGTTCCTTTGTCTTTGCAACAGTTATACAGTTTGTGTGCTCTTTGTCTGGAGTGCCTTGAACCACAAATGAATTTTGATGTCAGAGTGGTAAATTCATGGATGATGTATTAGACATTGTTGAAGTTGAGACATTTCTAAGAAGCATCGCCAAGACCAGTCTAACAAGAGTCTTGCCTTTGGATAAAGTTGCTGATGACAAAAAATAGAAAAAACCCCTAAATTAGTTAACTTTTATTCTTGTATGTGTAAAGCTTGCAATAGACACTTTGCAACTACCACAACAATCTTCTGCCCAAGGTGTTACCCAACTTTTATTATTTCAAAAGCTTAGGGTAACTTGAACTGTGCAAGTGCCAACCAGAAAGATTGGGGGCTCAACCTAAAATATATAGTCAAGTGGTAAGTAAAATCTAAATAATGTCCTTGATTTGTCTTCACCTGAGCTAAAGATTAAAGGTTGATCTATCCTTATCCTGTGATTTGATGTGACTCATGGCCCATTATCAAGATGCTTTAATAATAAACACTCCTTTGGGCACAAAAATGCACCCCTCACCTCTCTCCTCTGACATTTTTGTCCTTGTTTTGCTTGTATGCTATTGGTACTCCTTCTTCAGTTTGAATTATGAAAGGACCTCAACAATGACACACTATTTTTCCAATTAGTATGAAGGAAGCCCAAATCTAAAGGTAATGTCCCAAAAAACTTGGGAAGAGTAAATGGAGGGAGTGAGGGTTGAGGAAAGTCCTTGTCTTGGATTATACCCCTCAGCACAGGTAGATATAATCATACCCTTGGAGGCATGAGCCGCAGGCAAACCATGTAGTTAAATGGTGATTTGCAATGCATGAGATCTGGAACACATCCATTCCAGTTTTAACATCATTGGCCTGAACAAGTTGACTCGTTCACTATAAGCTAAACTCGTGTGAGACACTTTCTGAAAACATACAACAAACAGCAAAATGATCTTGAAGAAAAAATAAGGCACTTTTGCATGGGGTCTGTGGAAATAATAAGCTGGTCTCAACTAAATTTTACTTAGGACGGAGGACAAAGAGGTCTAGAACATTTCCTTACAAGGTCGAGATAACCAATACTGGAAATTGGTGCCGAGCCTTGTTGATCAACAACAATGTGTAATTTTTTATGAATTTTTGTATATAAGGTGTGTCATTGTTAATGGCACAAACACAGATTTTCACTTTTCAATAGATTTAAACACTTGCAAATTTTTCTTTCTATGGTTGTTAAGCTGTGGTGTAATTTCCAAGTCCTCAGTGAAAGTAAAGTCAATTTGGTACTGGCTACAAAAAACTTGAATAAAATACTGTTAATTCCAAACTTAAACCTTTTTTTTACTTTTGCCGTCCTTGTGACATCCATTGTATTTTATTCAGGAAATAAGATTCCAAATTTAAAATTACTACTTTGTTCCACCAGGTTAAGTCAAGATAGTATAACTCCAATGTAGATCTTTGTACACCCGGATCTATTGTGACAATGCAACATTTGTATATATACACAATTTTCCACTTTCATCTTTTGAGTTCTAATCTAATTTGTCCCCAAGTATCCCCATGGACCTTTGGACTAATTTCAGATATTCAAAATAATAGACTTAGGCATTGTCTTGGCCACAGGTGGCTTGAGTGTATACCCTGCATACTAGACGTCCACTGATCAGATCCCAGTGGATTCACTTGAAATTCTCTGGGGACTAAAACTTACTTGTTCAGCACAGCTGTCCACCGTGACACGGGGGGGGGGGGGGGGGGCTTGAATTGGTGAATTAAAATTTAAATGGTTATCTTGTTGTCCTTTTCAGGAAGTTGTCTGACCTTAGGAAATTTTCCGCTTGTGCTAAGTATTCAGCTGTCAAGCCGGTGGTGTGGAGCAAGGAACCTTAAACCCTTCCAGCCTTGGGGCACCCTCGCGCCCAACCTTTTGGGAAAGCAGTTAATAAAGGAATTGGGGATTGGCACTCATGTTACGCACATGGGACATAAACAGTGTTCCAGGAGCAGGGACTGGTAGACGATTATTATGCTCTGACTCGTTTAACCTCTGGAAAAAGCCCCAAAACCTTTAGTCGAAAGGAGAAGGCAATATCGCCAGTGTTCATACCATGCTCACTTCTGTATCGATGTCCTCAATACCCTAGGTGGCTTCTGCCCTCAATCATTAATCCTAAACTTTTGTGAATAATGGACGAGGTTTCCGCCTTGTCGCATTAATCTCCCTAAATTTAGGATCCCAAGGTCTCATCATTTCCTGGTTTGCTACATGCCAGTGCCGCATTCCCTTAAAAGGTGTAAAATACATGAGTTTGCAGCTACTGCCAATCTGAAATTCTTGTTGGACATACTTCTGCTTTATTGACAAATTCCATGTACATCCCTTTGTTGTCCTGAGAGATTTGTAATAAATGAGAAACTAGAGGGTTTTTCATATCTGGAGCTTCATAAATTTTATGAAATCCTACTACTTAGGACCAGCCACACTAAAACACAACTTGGTGTTGACTGCTTTAACACTTGAACATGCCTGCTGACCATGTTTTCAGGACAAGTAAAGTACTTATCAAATGGATGGTATAACTGCATCCAATGTATGATTGCTTTGAAAAAAAATACACACATACAGCCACATTTATGTAAAAACCAGAGGCAGCGGGCATTGTCTTTCCCACCCTCCTGAAATTTTCATTGTTAAGTTTTTATTACCCCAATATTCATGAAAGGGAAAATTTTTTTATTGCTAAACTGCTGAAAAAGCTTTTTGCAACTTGCAAGGCACAGAGTGCCATTTCCAGCAATGATTGGAGTGCATTCTGGCGCAATTTTGTGCTCTTGGTAAATTAACAGTAACTCATAGTGGCACTCTGCAAGGCCTTGTCCCCCACCCTCGCGAAACTAAAACAAACTTGTGTCACAGTCGACCATGCTCTCCCAAAGTATGACATAACCCCCGTAGCATATTCTCATGTTTGGCTTGGATCTTTAATACTCCTTGAGTTTTTTGAACTGCAAATGCACTGGGAATTAAACACAGTGTCCTAAAAAACTAAAGGTTTTTAAATCCTCCTCTCACCCCCATCTCCCCTCAAAAAACAATGTTTTCTAAAGCTAAAAAAATACAGTTAAAAACGTAGTGAAACTTCAACAAACATCCAAAAGAAAAAACAAAAAAAACCCCATGGGATAAAACAAGCTGAATCAAGTCCTTTTTCAAATCATACACAACTGATACATACATGGCAACCTTTCTGTCCCTGATTGCATCTGACATGCCATCTGAACCATCATTTTTAACAAAAATATATGCTCATCTACTGACATTGATCACCATGGGAACAACAGCTATGGAGGTACAGTAGTTAAAGCTTTCAAGATAGTAAAGTGTGACTTCATTGACTTCAACTAAACTTTCAAATTACAATGGTAAAATAGTTAAATTTTATAATAGCCAAAAGTAAGTGTTTAATCATTTACTGTAGCCAAAACTGTGCCAGCCCATATTGGGTATTAAGTCTCTTGACCTCCCAAAGCCTTCTCCATCATCCACCTGCTCACGAGTCGAGATGTTGGTGCTCTACACGCCCGGTGAATATTGAGGTGATGGTGGGAAACTTCTTATTCACACTTAGTGGTATTTTCTCTCAAACAAGACAGAGGATGGAGAGAAAAGAGGGGTCGTCTTAATCAATCGGGATTTGTAACAGTCAGTTCTGTGATTATGTTCTGGGATTCATGACATGCAACTACCGGTACCCTCGGCAATACAAGGGATGGAAATCAAACTGAGAACATCTAGTTTAGTTTGGAGTTTCCCTGCATCTGAGGTCATTGGCAGCTAGTCCCACATGGAGCATGTTGCCATCCACAAGAGTGCAATCTGATGCTGAGGGTACAATATACAATCTTTTAGGCTTCACATGACTGGCTTCAACAATCTTCAACCGAAGGCTTGGGAAAAGCTGATGCTAATAACACTGTGAACAGGTAATAGGAAAATAAATTTTTAATGACTATTATAGTTTGCATGTACCCTAGTAAACTAGAAAAGTAGAGAAATTGGGACCCCAAAAAGGTTGTCGACTGATAATATGCCAGAAACAGGCAATATGGACATCACTGCTATAACTATACCTGTACACAGTATTTCAAATGCAAGTCCTTCCACCAACTTATGTGTTTTTTTATTTTCTTATCGTCATTTTTTATTTGATAGTCAGCTTCACACCACGTACAGATTGGTTTTTCCAGTTGAATCTGCAAAAATAGCTAAGTTGCTATCACATTTGTACAGTAGTTTACAGTATCTAGGTAGCATTTGTCCATTAACTTCGGCCATTAAAGTTGCATATTGAAATGGCATATCATTATCATGAAAAAAGCTATGACAAACTCTTGAAAACTCCTCTTGTAATTCTTTTACTGCTTGATGCGAAATTTAGTGCCACATGGTAATACGGCTCTCAGAAATACCTGACGAATAGCACCCTGGCACTTACACTACAGTAAACTGCCAGAGCAAATAAATGTTAAAACTCACACATCAGACAAATGGGGTACATTAATTGTAAATACCACAGAGCCAAATAGCCTTGTGGTAAGGGGGGACAGAGAGTGGTGATGGACAGCCCTTCCCTTTTTCAAAGCCCTTTTAAACTGTATATAATTGTCCCATGATATTGGTAGACACTGCGTCAGCAAATATGGGAATTCCCTATTCACTTTCTGTATGTACCGATGGATGAAATAATGCACATCCTAAAGCTTGTTCCCCTCCCCCTTTTTCCATAACCTATATTGCAAAGTACTGAAAGTAGGCAAATCTATGCCTTTTTCACCTAAAAGTGGGCTTTACGTTTAAAGGAATGTACTGTAAATGACTCATATTATACCATGTAACATTTGAAATCCACTGATTTTATAGGACCCGGACCTGATGATACTAGGACTTCTTGATTGCTGTTAGCGTTTGGTCCGGGGGTAAGCATGCCTAACCTTTGAGCGGCTGGACAACCCTTGAGTATTTAGGCACAACTTTGTTTTAGAGAGTTTTGTATATTGCAATCTGTGATCTTGTTGGGAATGCCAAATTTTTTTTTTACTTTGGCCCTAGAGGGCTAAGGCTTGTGCTTGCTTGCGTTGGTCTCCTCTGAAATTCCCTCCCCTGACACAGCCCCCAGTGAAAACTTCCCATTTCGAATTGAAATATGCTGCACACCCTTACAGTTTATATAGTAATACCCAGTAAACCGAAGTGAACCTTTCCACCTCTCTGAGATGGCTAGATTCCTCACATTCCTGTCACTGGAGATGATGAAAAGATTGCATCATTTCATGGGAAGCTTCAAAAGCTCTGCAAAGGTGGAATATAGAGTAGAAAAGGACATACTTCTAATTAAAAACCTAAATATTTTTCCACATAATCAAAAAGGAAGATAGTTTTTTAGTTGCAAAATCTGACGTGATGTTCACATAATTTTTTCTAAAATCACAGTTTTGCGATACAGTATCTCACACTATCTAGAAAGATAGACAAAAATGCTTAAGAATACGGAAACTTATAATATTGAGAATTATCTTTGGATATTTCAAACTCACCACCAATAACTGTGAACAAGTTATCTATGAGATTCCAGAGCACCATGTTAAGCCCAAGGGAAATATGTCAGCCAACACTGTACGAAACTTCTTGCTGCAGATAAGGTCTGACTTACATTTACCTTGAAGATTATATTGATTGTAGCCTTTGGGTGTCAACTTCTGCATGGACAATTACTCCCTCTTTCACCCTACCCAAACAAAAATTACATGCTCCCAATAAGACTATTTTCTCCTTGAGGAAACTGACAAGCCAACATCTGGCCAACAAGTTTACATGTATATACCTTGGGTACTTTTTAAAGGTGCTGCATTTCATCCAGATATTTCATTTTATTCGGTCTGAAGGAGGTTTATGATTAATTGCTTTAAGAGAATATTTTACACTGATATACAGGCTTATTGTACACCAAAAACTATTTTTATGTGAGAACTACAACCCTGGCAAGGACTTTTTGTTTGCTTGGCTCCTCTACCTGTATGTCTCTTTAATCCAACTTAAACTGATCTTGGAAAATGCCAACATACCGTGTTACAAAATTTACAAGGCAGTACATAATTTTGAACATGTCTGCAGATATAAATGCCTCATGATTAAGGCATACATTTTTACTTACCACAACAGGTGGACATCCTGTTGGGTAACAGCCGGGTAAACATTTTGCCATCGGATTGACATCAGTTTTAGGACAGCATTAAACATTGGACTGCTGATATTGCTGTAACTTTGTATATCCATTCGATCTCAGACAGATGTCATGGTTAGCAAAGACATATGCAGCCATCAGACATACTAGTTTGGACCACAAATCAGGACTGTTAAATGTCCACGCTTAACATCATTCTGACATCAGCAAAAAGGACTCACTACAATATTTTCAGACCTCCATTCTGACATTGTAATTTAAAGTCGCAAATAGGTTTGCCTAACAGCAACATACTCAGGATCCGATGTCTGGCCTCCCTTCAAAACCATGGGTGCATACCCAGTCTGCACTTTGTGCACTTCAGTCTGAAGATCTTCGGCGTGGAGTTGGCATTTTCCTTATGTTTTCTATTGTTTTTTCTTAGCGAATCTTCGGTTGTGGGCCTGACATTGGAATGCACTTTGGTGCATAGCCAGAAATTTGTCAGGGGGGGGGGGGGGTGCATAGTCACTCAGCACTCCATGCCACCATGGGCGTTGGCGCAAAGCAGACAAGAAAAGTTTGGCCCAAATGGCCTCCCAGATCGATGGAAATGGCACTTCTCAGGCCTATTTACTGCATATAAATTTTGGGGGGACGTTAGCGAATATTGTAAAAATAAATATTAAAAAATACCAAACAATATGCTCAAGGGGGAGGCTGAAGCCCCCTTCGCCCTCCCTTGGACTACGCACTTGCTCCAAACATTACAACACAGACCACAATTACGATCAAAAACCAAGGTCTGTCCAATGGTAAAATGTTTAAGGGAGACTAATAACAAGTAACCCCCTAGATTTCCAAGTTATGAAAGATATTAATTGATAACCATATATCTACAGTATGAGTAACTGTTTACTATAGCCATATTTTTTTATAGCCATTGCAGCCCCCCAGTCTTTTGTTACGGATAGTGTGTGCCTATAGGCTCGGTGGTGGTGATTAGACAACAGGATTACCTGCAAAGTACCTACAAACGATAAGAGACAAAAATGTCACAAACCCGTTGACTGGCAATCCTGTTTGGGGAAATTTGTCGTCTCAGCATTTATGGTATGTCCATAGCACTTGGCCCTTATGCCAGGAAGTCTGCCAAATGTTTGGTCTCCTCGTTCTCCTCGGCCATACATCGACTGCAATGTTCGTCCTTCGATCGTATACATACAACGTTAGGACTAACGTTATCTGAACTGAAGAACTAAGTCGGTTACGTTTGCGTTTCTTCCCTCTCTCGCTTGATATCATATTTCGTTGCTTTAACTTTTGGAAAACTACTTAGTTTCCGTATCAGTTAAACAGGCAAATACCACCTTAGCATCTTCAAACCCGATCAAATAAGCGTCGGTATTTGTGGCATGTATCATAATGTTAATGGGCCTGATCACTATGCACGATGATGACAAGGAATTTATTGTGTTTACTCGTACTCGAACCCGATCTAAAGCTCCACCCTCATATATGCAGAGTGGAGTGCCAAAGCACCGCCCCATTCGCGTGTTGTTCGCGTGGTAGTAATCTATAATTACCCTACCCTCGCCGATGTGGACAAAAATTATACGGAAAGCCGTACATAACAAAATTATGTATAATGCTTATGGTGACAAAATATATATAGCTTATTGTGATATATTATAGGTTATGAACAATATTAAAACAGGTTTATGTATAACCTGTTTATATGAGATGTACGAGTAAAACTATATATATCGGGGTATAAACTAATATATCTGGATGTATAATCAATATATTTTGGCATACAATTTTGTCACAAACGGCGCCCTCATAGGGAATCCTGTGCTGAAATCCTGTGCTAGCTTCAGACTGTGTCAGAAACTTTCCCAACCATTTTCCCCTACAACAGTTGACAAGTACGGTCACCGCCGCGATTAAAATCAGGTATGGTAACGAAGGGAGCTGTTGAAGGCATGGTTTGCTCCGCAGGTAAAGTAGGTGATTACGTCACAGTTAACATCTTGAATGATGTCGCCCTTTTGAAAAGTTTGGTACTCGGAGAAACAATGCGATGGAAATACATAACGTCACATGACACGGTTGTGTTACCTTCTTCGAACGGCACTACCGTTTGTTGCACAATTCAAGATTGGAAGGTTACGATTTTGCACTTATAAATCCAAGTTAAACTGACGTCAGGCTACATTGTGCACATTGAGGTTCGACTGTGCTGTATGTTGTCAATGTTGCATTAGGCCTAGCAGGTCGAGCGGCAATTGTCGGTTGCAGTAACCATCCGTGGGGTATATTTTCCAGAATTGCTTCAAACATGGGATCGCTCTGTTTTCAGCTTATTCATAAGTGCAACGGTAAAGATAGAAGGTAATGGAACAACTGTGGGACGCAAGAGAGCAAGAATTTCATGACACTGTTAGAGAATATTTTGTAAGTATCCTATTTCACCATGCACTGTGCAGTGCCATAGCTAATGGACTAGGCCATTGACTATGTAGTATGTTTCGCAACAACTTTCAAACTGTCAATCCTGTTAGCCTACTTGAAACTTAGTAGGATGGAGGGTATCCAGTCAAAACGTCCCAAGACCAAAACGTCCCCGCATTTTCGCTACCAAAACGTCCCCGCTTTTTACCAAAACGTCCCCGTACTATTATATATGGGAAGTCAAAACGTCCCCGCCATAGAGACTTTGAACATCATTTTAGGAATCCAAATTAAAACTATCGGTTGGAAACTTGAAGAAAACTTGAGACATGTTAAAAAAATTGAGTGTATGAGGATCGATTACGATAAAGTTAGGCAGGCCTAGGCCTAAGATAACGTTAGAACTGAGATGCTATCCGACTAACGTTAGGCCTAGGCCTAACTGTTAGTTTTACAACAGACGAACATAGAATGATTACCACAAACACTTTGGAATTAAACATAAAAGGTTAAATTTTCCAGAAAATTTCTATTTCATTCCAATAACTGTACATTAAAAAATTATTTGAACTTCACGAGTAGGCATACTGTAAGGGAAGATAAAGGCTACCAAATCCGGGGACGTTTTTGCACGGGGACGTTTTGACCAATAGCGGGGACGTTTTGGTACGGGGACGTTTTGGTCAGGGGACGTTTTGACTGGTAAGCCATAGGAGGGTATCCAGTCAAAACGTCCCCAGACCAAAACGTCCCCGCATTTTCGCTACCAAAAACGTCCCCATCATTTTACCAAAACGTCCCCGTACTATTATATATGGGAAGTCAAAAACTTCCCCGCCATAGAGAATTGAACATGATTTTAGGAATCCATATTAAAACTATCGGTTGGAAACTTGAAGAAAACTTGAGACATGTTAAAAAAATTGAGTGTATGAGGATCGATTACGATAAAGTTAGGCAGGCCTAGGCCTAAGATAACGTTAGAACTTGCTAACGTTAGAACTGAGATGCTATCCGACTAACGTTAGGCCTAGGCCTAACTGTTAGTTTTACAACAGACGAACGTAGAATGATTACCACAACTTTCGAATTTAACATAAAAGGTTAAATTTTCCAGAAAATTTCCATTTCATTCCAATAACTGTACATAAAAAAATTATTTGAACTTCAGAGTAGGCATACTGTAAGGGAAGATAAAGGCTACCAAATCCGGGGACGTTTTTGTACGGGGACGTTTTGACCAATAGCGGGGACGTTTTGGTACGGGGACATTTTGGTTAGGGGACGTTTTGACTATTTTCGTGCACGGTGCAGCTAGGCTAGTCCCAGATTGGAAAGCTTGTAATGGTGCGCGGGGGATTTTAATAATGGCCAAGAGAATTGCGCGGCTGATACTAGGCCTATTAGAGACCCCATGATATGATGGCACGACCTTATACTACAGGCTAGGTTAAGGCCACTCTAAGAAAGTTTTAGTTTTTGTAAAACAAGACAAAAGAATGTGAATCTGTTTGTACCTGAAAATCTTTTGCCAGACTTGACCTTACTTGAGAGCTATAAATCTGTACCACAGATTTTTCCTTTTTAAGAGATACCATTATGACAAGTTCAGCGTTTCCAGCCCAAGCCTAACATCAGAAGTAGGCTAACCTAATTATAAGGCCAGCGGGCGCTGTTAACAATTTTTGTACAGAGCTGTAGGCCTATGTATGGGTTCAGTGTAGGCAGTTTGTGCGTTCAATTTGAGCTGCATATCTTAGCGTGCGTGTGCTTGGAATATTAAACAGGTTCACGCGCATTTGTAAGGGAATTTGCTATGGGCGTGCTGCATCAAAAATTGACGCACTGATTGTGACAGTTTTGCTGCGCTTTTTTGACTGTATCAATGCACGACATTCGAAAGTGGCCTTATTAGATCATGTCACTACAGTGGGAGAGATTGGCCAACTTTATTTCATGGACGCCGTTTTGGAGCCAAATGGTAACTATGGGCCAGATATATACACTGTGTGCGTACAGTTTTTCCTTACAAAATGTAAAACAAAGTGTGTTTACTGCGTTCAGTTCTCTTGGACAATCATTCGTATTGGTTGACTCTGGCTAGCACTGTCTCCCGGATCCTTTAGTTTCACACCCGGTGCAAGAAAAGTCTGGGAGGGGTCTAGAGGAAAGGAATAACATCCTCCACTTTGAGTAACTTTTGCTAAGAGAAAATGCAGAATGGTGTATGCCGTTTTGAAAGCATTAAAAGTGATTTTATTTAAAAAAAATCTCCTTTTAGTGTGTCTTATTTTTGTGCTTGTAAGAGAGGGAGAGGGGATGGGTCTATTTCTGGACTGGGTTTACCCCTTCTTTCTAAGAAACTACATGTACATTAATGCAGGATGGCATTACATGCAAAATGGTGCTTTTTAATAGTTCAAGCAAGTTGAACTAATCATTTAAGATTTTTCATTATTTAGTGAAAGATTCAGGAGAGGTCTGGGGGAAGGGGTAATATAGGGGGAAGCACTTCGCAGTGAGACTATTTTATTTTATGGAAAGGCCTAGGCATGGGCGTCAATCTTTACTCGAATGTGGGGGAACATGGCCACTTCTGTCAGAAATTTACTGTGTAAAAATCTAAAGTCAATGGGTGTATTTCCAAAATGTGGGGGGGGGTGGATGTGTCCCCCTGTCCCCATTACGATTGACGCTCATGGGCCTAGGCCTAGGTTTTATAAAATTGTGACTGACCAGGGGTATTCCATGTTAAAAACCAGTACATCAAAGTCAAGATGTATGCAAATGTTTCAGTTTTCCTCATGTTACTAATAGATCCAGGAGCAATGTTTGATCTGTTATGGTGTCCCCCTCCTATCAAAAATTTTTTGAAAAACTTGGGTGTCCTTACATGCATCTTGCGCCACATAGGATACATTTGAAGTAAAATTTGTGTTAAAAAAATTGATGTATTTTTGGGAACTAAACCAAAAGTATTGGCATCAGTGAAGGGAACCATGGCCCAATGGGGTCCCCCTCCCCTCTGAAAATTTTTGAGAAATTAGGTGTACTTACATGCAATCTGGTGCCCACATATGCTAGCTAGGCTACCATTTGCAGTTAAATTTGTGTATAAAACATATCTTTAGAAAGTAAAAAAAAAAGATCAGCATCAGTGGGGGGTGGGGGTATGGCTTGATGCCCCCCTAAATACAGCACCACTGCTCCTACACCTATGACTGGGTACTACAGCTCTGGTATTCCAACGTCTCTATGGGGATGTTCTGACAACTCTCCAATAGGGTTAGTACTAGGATTAGGGGCTAGCCGGTTAGGCCAAAGGGTTCATTAGTTGTATTTGGGTTTATGTGTTGGAATATCTTGAGAACAGCTGTATAAGGTATAGGCTGGCCAGGCCTTGTGCAGAACGTCGTAATCTAACTCTAAGTGTACTCTAACGTTAGGCCTACATGTAATTACTAAGTTGTATACTGTAAAGTTACATCGCATTTACAGTAAGCGATCGCTATTTGATGGATTCCAATTGAACCTTGAATGCAGCACAACCTGGCCACAGTTTTGGAAATAAAACATGTCTGTCTTACATGGGATGCATACGTCCGGCTGTATGTACAGTACAGCCTGCACAACTTCTCAAATGTACATAGGCTACCCATGATCTTGCAAGCTCGTACTTTGGCTCCAAAATGGTGCCCATACATTTTGTTGAATCAGAATGCCTATCTGAGAACAATGGTTGGCCAATCTCTCCCACTACAGGGTCTCTAGATGCTATCTAAGCGGAGCGCCACCATCGGTTGGCGCGGAGCTTACTGAGAAAATTTTTGCCAAAACCATCTACATTGCAGGAAATTGCCTTTCCCAGGCAACTTGTGTGGTTACTGGCAAAAAGTTTGTGCAGTTGCAGTTGTCAGTTGTTAAATTTGCGTGGCTGGCAACTTCGAAATTCATATTCTTGCGCAAACTTTCCAGTCTGGGGCTAGTCTCAAATAGATGTAGGCCTAATGATGTAGGTGGGTACTGCACGAAAATAGGGGACGAACGAAAATATGGGAACGCAGTGTACTTCTGGTAAGAGGTTTGTGTAGCCTACTGTTCAGGCTTAGCCTACAGAACGAACGCGGTATGTTCTGATGGCCATTATGCCCCCTGTGGGCTGGGGGTTGTAGAATATGCCCACAGTATTCCCCGCCTGTCGTAAGAGGCGACTAAAGGGGAGGACTTGCACCATTTGTGAACTGTGTTTGAAACCAAACTTTAAACTTAAACCGTAGTTGAAACAGTACTTAGACTTTATGTTTTTGACTAGTTGACACTGTATAAACACATTTTGGTTGGTGTGTCATTAAATCTTATCTAACTAGAACTGATGGCCATTAGGCTACGTGTTTAGTTTGTGAGACAAAGGAAAGGGTGGGACAAGAAGTAGAACCAGGAGGAGATCACCCAGTATGTAGAATCAATTGTGGAGACCAATGATTGTAAATTTGTAGGCCCATACATTGCCTAATTTGCCTGCCAGTGTAAACTCAGAGGATCAGGATGCAGAACAGTTTATCGTGGGACAAACTAGGATCAGTTATCGATGTAGCATGACCATCCTGAGGCCTAGAACAAAGTCTGAATAAAAATCTGTTGGTCCAATTTAGAAAAATTCGGATCAGATTTTAAATTGAAAATCGCTGTAGTGTGACCCGCCCCATAAAACCTAGCCTAGTTCTAACTTACGCTTTGTTCTCTGTACTAGGCGTAGGCTATGATCATGAACTGAAGTACAGTATAGTTTTTAATGCACATCCCTCTGTTAGAAACCATGCATCAGTATGCTTTGTTGCAGTGCTTGTTGCTACATGTGTGTGTCTATGAACCTCTCCATTGCATTTGACTATGATATCACACTTAACACTGCATTCTAACCATATTTAGCATGGGGAACAGGCTGAGTAGCAGGGATGGAAATAAGAATTTCGTCTTGCGTAGCAATACTGCTACGCATTTTCAGAATTGCGTAGCAATTTACCTCAGATTGTATAGCACTTTTGTGGAGGGTCCCCATTCACCTCTTCCTGCCCTTTGTTAACTTTTTTTACTGCAACAGCCAACAGGCATTCCCTGCATCATGATCACCATTGCTTTGCATTCAAGGGTGAAAGCCTAGACAATTATTAGTATTATATCGGTTAATGAGTATAAGAGTTTTAAATCCAAAAGGCCAAGGACCCACTTCTTTTTCAAAAAACCCAAGAAAATTTAAAGGGCTTCATTTTTTTGCCCCCAAAAACAGACCTTCAACGTGAATGAGTCCTTTGAGTTGGAAAACAGAAGATGTGCTCTGTATAAATACTGGTAAAAAGAGTAGTGCTGTACCAAAATGACCTCTACATGACCATTGACCAAAACATTCTGACCACCCTCAGTGATGCAAATTACTACCAAAGGTACACCACTATATAACACCTTCAGCTTTCACTGTTGAAACAAAGAGTACATTTTACTTAAGGAAAAGATCCCAAGTGACCCCTAGATGACCTTTGACTCCAGTCGCTATCATTGATAACCCCCTTTAATGTCCATTCATCACTGAGTCCAGTTTATGCCTTCAGATTTGCCCAAGTACTTATTGTGGGGGAAGTCATATTTTTCCACTTTCTCGTAACAGTGTAATTTATGGCCAATACCTGTATACCCAAAAGCTTAAAGTAAGAAATGTAGGCAAACAATGATGTCATCCTATCCATAAATAACACTTTTCATGCATTGCACAATGTTAGAGAACAAATACAAATAACCACTTTGCAACAACAATTACTGAACGATTTTAATGGGCCCTCCAGCTGTGGGAGCTTGCATTAACTTGTGCACAGATACACATGCTGTAGGTTGGGCTCGATGTATAACACTAGGCAATGGAAAACGTAATAAGCCTTTCTGTGGAAAAATTGCCCCGTAGAGAAAAATACTTAAGCTGAAACTTGTGAAAATATTTCAGATTCTCATTTATGGGTGTGTTGCACATGTCACTGACATGATTTGGATATTCTGGACCAGTTTGGGTATTTTGGATGCTTGAATTTGGACGATCAGTTTGCTCAATTGAGACATATTGTCTACAGTATACACTGAGTGAAGAAAGCTGGAGCTGGTCTGTGCAATCATACTATGACTTATGGGACTAAGTTCTTAGCTCTTTATGTTTGGGATTTGTCACAATTTTGAGCACATACAGTATTTACTGATTCCAAGTTGACACTGCTAGAATATTAATGGTTTACATAATATTAGGTTAATGTTTTGGATCAAGATTCTGAGGGGTACAGTATGCTACAGAAATTTGTTACTTCAGACACATCGACGTTGGTGCGTACTGTACCTGCATGCACTAAATTACTGCACATGCACATGAAAGACACACACACCACATGCTTCACTAGAAAATATCTGACATATGGTACAATACATGTACCGTGATCTTCGTTTGAGATTTGTTTTACGTCCGACTTACATGCTGCTATGTTCGTCAGATACGCAAGGAAAATTTCTCTGTTTTTTTTGTGATAAATGAAAACCTTGGGAATAGATTGAAGACTTTCAAAGCTTGTTTTTTATAAACAGTATTCTTGTGATGATGAAAGAGGGACTCATAGCCACAGCCTCATCTGAAAATGCATTGCAAAAATGCTACACATACTCAGGCCTGATTTTTAAGGAAATTTTCAGGTTGCCCATCGGACAACCTGAAGCTAAATTTAGGTTGTCCGAAATAGTTTTTGGTTGTCCGAATGGAAGTGACGAACAAGAGATGAACAATTCTATTTCCTGTCTCTGCCATAGAAAACAAACATTTACTTTAAATTCTGCATTTTTGCATATTTATTGGCATGGTACAATGATGAATGGTAGTCAATACCATTGTCTCAATGCCACTTCTTAAGGGGATTTTTATGACATACTTGCCTGCTGATGTAGGAAACTATTCAGTTACAAATAAAATCTACTCGTCCATCGGACAAGTTCAAAGAGAGAAAGTGGTTGTCCGATGCAAGTTTTACCCGTCACAGACGATCGGACGAGTGCTAAATTTCAGCCCTGATACTGACAATTGCATCGCACGGAGGTGCACTTTGCATCGCAAAATGCGATGCGATACTGCTTATTTCCATCACTGGTGTAGTCATACAATGGTGTGAATTTCCTAGTCAACAAAATTTAGCAGCTTGGTACAGGTAGAATGTAAAAAAAAGAAAAAAAAACAGGATCACTTGCATCTATATATAAATCATATTTTTGAACATATTTAGGATGCTAGGCTAGGCTTACATGTATACTGTAAATATGACTACGCCTATTCTTATAATAAAGGTATCTTTTAAAAACAAATAAAGGATCCGTACAGACCAATTTTGTTGGAGTATACGGTAGGCTTATTTGAATCTTGGAAGACTGGAAGTAAGTCAAAATTTTCAAAGATGAGGCAGCCCAATTTTGCATTGGCATATATTGCGGACCCTGACTTAGTACATTAGAAATCCAAAAGCGACCTGAATGCTCAGTCAGCAGACCTTGGACTAGTATCAACTATCAACCTCACAAATGTATTTAACACAACTTCAGAACTCAGTGATCACTGGTTCTCTTTTTGCATAAAAAAGGGATCAACTACAAAATGCCCAACCATATGAAAGTGCCTACTGAAATTTATTGGATATTCTCAAAGGGGCTATGACATCTCCCTAAACACATTAAGGAATGACCCATTGTTCTAAATCATACAATTGGTGACTGCACTTTAACATTCATTCAAAGAATAGCTCCACTGTGATTGGTCAATGATAACTTGAACAGTCGGTTTTGTTCCCAATTCAGCTCACACACACGTGTCAATATACTTGAAGAATTGGAACTCAGTGCAGGCCACTGTGGCTCTTGTCTTGGAGGTGTGCAAGAGATGTGTTTTTGTTTAAAGGGGATATGGCATCCCCTAAATATATGTACAGTCTTACAGGTGTAGTTCTAAATACTCTATAGTTGATGTCTGCACTTTGATTGATATTCATTCAAGCAATACAGCTCCACTCTGGCATAGTAGGTCTATGGTGACTTGTACAGACAGTTGTGTTCCCAATTAAGCTCACACACAGTTACTGTGCTGTATGTGTCACTATGGCCTTGAGCAATTGAAGCTCAGTAAAGGCTACTCAGTGTGGCCCTGTCTTGGAAGGAGCCCTAGACAGTTGATTTTGTTTAAACTGGAGGAGGGGCTAGAAGTTCACTTAGTAGGAAGAATTTTTCACTGTTCAGGTGAGATTGGAGAGCCTTTGGAGGAGTGGCAAGTCCGAGTAAATTAAGTAGGGACAATTATCACTGTCTGGAGTTAGATTATATTGCCTGTAATTAAATTGTTTACTGAATTATTTTGAGAAGGATTCATTGCAGATGATATGGTAACTTGCAAAAAAAAAAAAAAAAAAAAAGCTATCAAAGCAATCCCCTCTTTGTGATTACCCCAGCAGCTTCATGAGGTAATCATTTAAGTAGCCTACTATGGACCTACTGTAACAAATATTAAAAAATGTAAAAACAGTAAAAAAAAGTCATAAAAATTAAAGAGAAGTCGGTTTCCGATAGAGTGGCAACACTAGGCTGGCTCCTGAGGCTACGTTTTCAAGACATCGTTGAGGCCAACCTGACATTACCAACATTGCTAGACTAAGAAATGTGAAAAAATATAAGCCTTTTCCCTGAAGTGACTTAAAAGGCTCCACCACCTACATTGTGAAGTATATGTGATGCTCTAGCCAGCTACACCGTGGATTTATTTCATGGCGTGGTATTCTGTAATGGTAAAGAAAAAGTATCATTGATTCTCTTCAAACCCCTCAGCAATGTCATGTTTATTAGTGTGGAAAGATATTCTGTTTGACCGTAGGTAATGCTTGGCAAGAAAAGACTTAACTTTCTTCAAGGTGACAAAATGTTTTGTTACAATATATCCACAGATTGCTTCCAGAATGTTTTGTTGTTCCTGAAAAATTAAAGAGTTTAGTTTGACCTTGAAACTTGACAAAAGTGAAATATTAGAAAACATTCATAGTAGATGAGGCTTAAATTTAAAGGTCAAAAGCAGTAGCCCCAAACTTATTTTGAAACAATAGCTAAATTTCACAAATTTCTTCTTTTTTCTCTTCCAAGTATCTTTCATAATATTTTAGGACATAAATATTGCATACTGAAGGAAAACCAAGCAGTTGCTCCTTGTAAATTTAACAATTGAGTGAGAAAAATACTGTTACATGATTCTCAAGAGCCATTCAGGAAATAGGATAGTCTACTATACAATTCTTTATTGGGGTGACTGCATTCTCCCTTTAAGAGAAAATTACTTGTATACAACACTAAGATTTTCTGTATTATTCATCAGTGTTTGTCCAGGTTAAATATACTTACACATATAATGAAATAAGGAACATAATCCATCTGCCCGTATGATGTCACAGATTTCTCACAATGCAGTGACCTCCTGTGAAATGAATATTTGCTTAAAAAAGTCATAACTTCCCAAGGGATACTGTACAAATGGGGTTTATAAAATGCTTGATTTTATGAATCTACCCTATTTTGTCCCAGGTATATCCTTTTAACTTATAACACTCAAGAAAGCGAGGATAATTCAGACAAATTTCAAAACTGTGTGAATTTTGCAGATTAAGAGAAGAATCATGTTGTTTGTACAGTAGATGGTCTAAGATAAATCTCTGGTTAAGACAGAAAACCCATCTCAAAGTAAGAAGTATGGATAATTCTCATTTCATGCTTGGTCAGGTATTTGGTCAACTTGATTATAACAGAAGAAACCTGGTGCTAATAAAGTCCAAGTAATACAGTAGGTCAATTGAGGTCACCAGTGGTCAATTCTTTAACCATCTTGACAACACTTAAATGTAAAATGTGATTTTTCATACTTTGCCTACGTACATGGATATCGTGACGAGACTGGAAACATGGACTATGTGCATCCCGCACTAATGTCCTATGTGTAAAGTGTCTCCACCATAGGAACATGTTTAGGCTTACCAATATGGCTGCCTCCTATGTCTTGTGTGTTAATTTTGGACTGGCTCAAGTGGTCCAGTATGGTATGCTTTATATGTGAGAGTCTTGGAATTTCTTGAACAGTGCGACTGCTAGTCAAAATTTACAAACAGAATCTGAAGCATTGTGATATTGTTCTTCCATTCATGTCTGTAGTTTGTCTGAAATGTTGCATACTGATCATCAAATTACTCAAGCAAAAATAGGGTGGAGGCAATCTTGGTAAAACTCATTTTGTTTTTTTTTTGTTCGGTGGGGACATTTTTGGACATGTGGCCATCAGACTGTCCAACCAATTAGAAGTCAGTGACCGGAAATTAGACTTAAGGAGGACAGAGCCATGTCCCTAGTAAGTCATGCTGGTATCTCAAAAAAGTGTCAAGGCAGAAAAAATATTTTGTAAATATCTGGTGTGTTTGGGTATATGTAAAGTAGGTATTTTTTTAGAAAGGGCACTAAGGCCATTGCCAAAAATAAAAATTCCATCGTTTTGGGGGCTGTTGTTCAATGCCACCAAATTCACCAATCATAAATAAAGTTAACAAATGTTGTATGCAATTTTGCATTCTGGTTGTTTGTTCTGTGTTTTAAATTGAGATATGCCTTTCTTTTACAGATTGTATTGTTTTTGTTTGCTGCACTGTACATACTCTGCTATGCAGGCGTTTCATACTACAAGAGACAGGCTGATAAAGAAGACTACTATTCATGTGAGATTTGTATTTTTTACAACTTTTTAACTAAATATTGCTTTTTACCATATCCTTAAGTTTGGTAATTCAAGATTCATGTTGTTTTGCATCTACAGCTCTTGTACAATCCAGTGTTGTCACAATGGTGCACATGAATTTCCCCTTCAAACTTTACTCTGTCTCTACTGTAGAAAATTCAGTGGAATACCTTGGTCTGACAGTTGGAGCGGATCAGTTGCTAGAAACCGTGAAACAAGTTCTGCTGTAGCCTGTTAGTACTGTAATGTCATACTCTATTTATTCCACATGTACTGTGAATCTGTTGTATGGATCAATTTCAAGATTACAACTTAACAATTTTTCTTATAATACCTTAAAAGTCTGGTAACATGAAAATAACATAATTGGAAATAATTGAAAATTCATCAAATATTGTCCATTCTACAGTGGCATTCTTTTACATTTTTGGTGGCATGTCACCATAACTTTATGGGAAATTTGTTTCAATTTTCACAAATGTTATGTGGCTGGGTTGTGATATGGAGGTGTGTTTATACTTGTAAACCAGCAAAATGTCTCATTGTATTACAGGAATTGGCTCAGTGAGGTAAATTTTGGATTTTCATAGTTTCACGTCTTGTCATTCAATGCTTCTCATGATGAGGGTTTCTCCCCTTTGTGTTTTCATGGTAAACTATCATGAAGTCTGTCATGGCTTAATTTTATGTATTTGGTCTCTGAAGTATTCAGGGCTGAAAGAAAATGGGTGAAAGTCAGATTGGCCCTTATGGAAGAGGCAGTCATTGGCCCATGGTTCCCCATCAATGTCCACCTAAATTTTGGTATTTAGGAGTACAGTATGACCCGGGCAGGAAATAACTGGAGGCTTTGGTGGCCATGGCTTTTAGAATCCTTCTTTTTGCCTTGCCAAAGCCAGTATCACAGGCGGCCACACTTGTCTTGATGTCCCTCTATATTATTTCTATATTTAGTATGCTTTATTTTCCAAGTTTTGACTGACAGTAAGTTCCTTTCTTGATTGGTCTTGGTGCCCTAACATATTTCTGCTATCCAAAGGCCATTTGGCAGTGCCCTTTCCAAATCTTATTTTGAGCCCTGTATGACCCCCACCCATTGGCTAAATGTGGAAGTAGCCTACCCTTAGGATTAACCTTGTGTACAGCACTGGCACTATACACCACATACAGTAGTACCAGTGGTCCCTTTCTTGCACACCAGGGTTTCTCAACCTTTTGTAACTCAAGGCCCACGTTTGGTTGTTGAAATAACCTGAGTACCATTTTCATCATTTTTATCTGGAAAGTTTCACTAATATTGATGATCATGAGACAAGTTTCAGTGCTGAGCAATGCATGGCTGGTCATAAACATTTCATTTGAATTTAGATGAGATAAATTATAAATTGAAAAGTAATTTGGAAATAGGTATACATCCAAATTTTCTTTTATTTTTTTCTGGCTTATTTCACAGCCCACCAAGTGGTGCCTGTGGACTATCACTGGGCCGTGGCTCACTGGTTGATTAACCCTTCCTTAGGTCATGAAAAGAAAATTATTGCTTTTGGGTTTTGGCACAGTTAAAATAATTTAACATGGAAAGCCCATAATAGGTTGTCAAAAAGTTGAGTCGATGAACTCCCATTAACGAATTGTAAAGGAGGTTAGTTTATGTTGACCCCTGGTCATTTCCAACTGTTCAGTGGTAACATTAAAAACCATTTGAACTAGGAAGGGGGGCAAGTTTTCACAAAGTGGCCCACATACCTTGGGCAAATTGTTGTTATATTCAGCCTTTTATGGTACATGTGCATCTCTTACGGTATACCCCTGTACCAACTGCATGGCAACCATGCAGAAAAATATGTTGGCAAAGTGCACACATCCTTGTGTGTACATTATTGTGGATGTGTGCCCCCACCCCCACCCCCCCACCCCCCCCCCCCCCCCCCCACTCTGCATGGCTATTAATACTATGTAAGTGGTTAAGTGCACAGTCCAGTATTTAAATGGTTGCATGGGAAGCTACTTTGCCAGAAAAGTGTGGTCTTTTAGGGGAGTTTTGGAAATTGGAAGGAATTGGGCTATTTTCACATGAAAACTATGTCAAAAATTGTAGGAAGTTTATATGCTTCCTGGGGAGTAAACTTAAATTTTTCACCAGAGCCCTGTGGAAACACGTATATGGTTCAAAATTTGCCATACTTTGCAGTTACTCTTGAATAAATTTCAAGATTTGTTAAAAAACTCCAGTAACGTCATGAATTCTCCAGTATAATGCAATAGAACCCAATACTGTATTATAAAGGTCACAACTTTCAGGCAGATCCATTCAAGACCTAATGGTTGAGAAATTGCTGAAGAGACAGCTTTTAAGTTGTAATAAAGATGTACACTGTTTTGTATGGAACGCCGATCGTACAAATATTATCGAACTTGCGTGCATACCCTATTGTAATTAGACACAAACGAAACCAGTAGACACAAACGAAACCATTAGACACAAACGAAACCAGTAGACACAAACGAAACCATTAGACACAATCGAAACCATTAGACACAAACGAAACCATTAGACACAAACGAAACCATTAGACACAAACGAAACCATTAGACACAAACGAAACATTAGACACAAACGAAACATTAGACACAAACGAAACCATTAGACACAAACGAAACCTTCATTAGACACAAACGAAACATTAGACACAAACGAAACATTAGACACAAACGAAACCATTAGACACAAACGAAACCTTCATTAGACACAAACGAAACATTAGACACAAACGAAACATTAGACACAAACGAAACATTAGACACAAACGAAATCATTAGACACAAACGAAATCATTAGACACAAACGAAACATTAGACACAAACGAAACCATTAGACACAAACGAAACATTAGACACAAACGAAACATTACACACAAACGAAACATTAGACACAAACGAAATCAGTAGACACAAACGAAACATTAGACACAAACGAAACATTAGACACAAACGAAACATTAGACACAAACGAAATCATTAGACACAAACGAAATCATTAGACACAAACGAAACATGAGACACACACGAAACCATTAGACACAAACAAAACAGTAGGCAAACGGCATCGGTAGGCAAACTAATCATTAGACAAACGGAATCGTTAGACAATCGAAAACAGGTACGAACGAAATTAGGGTATACACGCAGATCATATGTGCACGCGAAAAGAAATTACAAAAAGAGTCAGGTCGCACCTGTTTGATTACGTAATAACGTGATGAGATATATAAGTGTTTTGCACACATAAAATTGACGGGGATTTCAAGGATAAATGAACTATCAATCTGCTGTCAACGTAGGTGGTTTTACTGAGATTCTTACAAAGCAGTAAACATACCGAGGTATCAGGGAGTTGCTATTTGACGTCAAATAGCAACTCCCTGGAGGTATCAAGGTTAAAATTCCTGAAAGGCTATTACGGGTCGTGTTCTCTACCTACAAGAACATTTTTAACAGATATACTACAAAACATTGAAGCAATTTAAATGAAAGCAAGATGGCTAAAGGTAGGCCACGTAAAAGATATAAACCTGGAGGAGCTAGCCCATTTTGTGAAGGCAGGGGTATACCAGGCATAGCTAGAGGAGTAATTTTCCCGTTAGCATGGGAAACGATAGCAAATTTATTGAGGAGAAACCAACATCGCAAGTTGGAAAGCCGCACCCAGTGTCGTAAATAGGATCTCTTTCAAGGGGAGTTGGAATGCAGTATGATGTACGATCGCCGGTCTGGGGGAGGGGTCTAAGGAAACTTTTTTAAAAACATGTGTCCTTACATGCAATCTGGTGCCTCATATGCCGCCTTTCGAAGTAAAATTTGTGATAAAATTCTTACCTATTTTTAGGAACTAAAAAGAAGAATCGCTGGGCTAGGGGAGGGGTCTAAGGGGAGGCCCCCCCTCCACTTTTAAAATTTTTGAAAATTAGGCGTCCTTATATGCAATCTGGTGCCACTTATGCTACCTTTCGAAGTAAAATTTGTGTTAAAAAATTTACGTATTTTACAGTGGCGTAGCCGGGGGGACAGGGGGAAAGTGCCCCCTCTGCAAAAATCTTGGGGGAAATTTTGAAAGTGAATATATGGTGAAATTTGCGCATGATCTGGTAAAATTTTAAATTTCTCAACCAGTACACTTTACTTAATTTAAAGTATATGCCACACCTGGCACAACCAGTCCGCATTAAGGTTTTCAGAGATGGAATGATGACACCATGCTTATAGTTGTACTAGTTATGTTTTATTCTCTGTTTTATACAGCATGGGATCTCTGGACCCAGGGCGTCGCCAGAGCATTTATCATGGGGGGTGTGGTGCCGTATTTGCCGACTAAGAAGAAAGAAATGCCGACTGAAAGTGTTGATAAGAGATGCAGTTAGAGCTGAGAACCGTTAGTCCAACCGGTAGTGGTCCAGCAGGGGTGGCGCCAGGATTTTCCCAACGGGGGGGGGGGGGGGCAACGACCCGGAGCCTCGACAGCCCCAATGCCGTCGAAGGGGTTGGTGAGGGGAGATTTGAAGAAAACCTGTGTACTATACCATGTCATTGCGGGGCATATATTGCATAAAATTTTGTGTATACTAGAGAAAATACTTCCGCCAATTTTAAGGATTTTCCCGAAATCTAAACTGTGAAATTGCAAAGAGCGCGATGTGCGCGAAACTTTTGGGTAAGCTTACATTGAAAAGAATCTGTACTTATTTACAGCTTATATAGGTCAACCAGTAGCGTACCCAGGATTTCTCTCAAGGGGGGGTGGGAGATGGAATAGTATTTGTGTTCGCCGGCCTGGGGGAGGGGGTAAGGGGAGGGAGTGTCCCCCTCCCAACTGAAAATTTTTTGAAAAATTAGGCGTCCTTACATGCAATCTGGTGCCATATATGCCACCTTTGGAAGTAAAATTTGTGTTAAAACATTTACGTTTTTTAGGGACCAGAAAAAAATTAGCATCTGTGAGGGGGATATGACCCAATGGCCTCCCTCTGTGTACGCCACTGAGGTCAACTGTCCAGGCAGTTGGGCCCAATGGGGCACAACTTACATTGTACTTCCCTCTTCGAGTCACTAGCCGTACAGAAAGACAGACTCAAGAGAACATTACCAGTAACTTAGTTTAGCGAAATGAGATGAGATTCCCGGCATTTTACATAAAACGATGGAAAGGGTTTGTTCTATATTCAGCTATTAGTAACGAAACTGAGGAAGAGCGGGCAGAGCATACCGAAAATTTGGGGTTTCATCGCAGAAATGACCCTTTTGAAAGCTAAAATAAGTAAACCGACTATGGGTGGCGACAGAATTTTTTCCAACATGGGGCCCGGCCATGCCAGCGACTCCAAGTTCCGACATCATATCGAGGGGGTGAGAAAGGGATATGAAGGAGCCTAACTATCCCATGACATTGCAGAGTACCGTATATGTAGCATAATATCACTTAATATGTCAAGAGCCGAGTTGCACACTGATACTGTTCTTTTGAGTCTGAATCGTGAAATTGCAAAGGGCGCGAAAATTTTTGATAGGCTGACACAAAAACATTGTATCATTAAGAACGAAGAAAATCAGTAAAAACATAAAACTGTAAGGGTTGTAGTCTGTATCAGGAACAGCATACATTGTGCGAAACCACCTGGACTAGCCAAACTTTACTCCGTGAGTCGCTCACCAACTGACCGTATACCGCATGACACAGACTAGAGAACGGCAACTAGGCTTTGCGATATGGGATGAAATTTACATAACCTGTGTACGTCTCTGCCTACATCTTACTTGGTAAGGTTGACAGGACTTATGCTATCTAGCTATGTGGAATGGAACTACTGAAGAAACTGGGGTGACATTACAGCGCGCGTAATGCGTCGAAAATTTTGGGTTCTGATTACAAAAATTGTCCTCTTTCTTTCACTTTTTTTCCTTTCTTTTCGTCATGTTTCCTTCATTTTGCCGACTGGTGCAGAATTTACCTACTCAATGCCAGAAACCACATGAACGTTGAACTCCTTTAGTATACAATGATACTGAAAAGCCCTACGTAGCTTTTTTGCCGACAGAATATGTTTTAAGTTTCAAAAAGTGTTGCTTACGGGCTTTGAAAATATTGTAATAAACGTTGTTGACAAATGCATTCCAATCTCCTGTCTTCCGTCTGCACCAGCCCCTTTCTCTTGCCCTGCTTTGTCCCTCCCTCCCCTGTTCTTTTCTCTATTCGCTCGGTCTTTCTCTGTCACTCTTCTCTCTCCTCTTTTTTCTTTTTTTTTTCTCTTTCTTCTTTCCCCTTTCTTTCCTTCGTTTGCACTTCCCTTTTTCCTTCATTTGCCGACTATAGTGCAGGATTTTGCCGACTGCGTGGATGGGGGAGGGGGGGTGTTCACACCACCACACCCTCCTCTAGCGTCGTCCCTGTCTGGACCTCTGACAAGGGACTCTGTCCTTTTACTGTATACTTCAATGTTTCTTGATAATTAAAGGAGCAGCATTGTGGTATATGCAGTTTGTTAGAATAGGTCAGTGGTCAAGTGCTACATACTCTGATCTCCGTGGCAGCTCCCTGCTCTGATACCAGGGCAGGTCCGCGTTAAATTCACTGATTGTGGTGAATGTGGTGAACTGATGAAGGGAAAGTGCAAGGTTCACTAAATTACTGTAATTCACCCATTGTGATTCTGAAGTACCAGTAGGACTCAAGAAAAATTCACCAAGACAAGCAAAATAAAAAAAAGCTTCCTAAAAAATAGGAATTCTTGGTGGGAATTCAATTTTCATTTAGCACCAAATGTGGCACCATTTTGCATCTAGTCCACCTTACATGAGGGGTTTTCCCCTCCCCTTAGACCCCTCCCCCAGGAAGGCGATCAGTCACATCAGCCAGGTCAGAAGAAATCACCCGGACAAATTTGGACCTCTAAAACTAAGGCCTTTAAAACTAAGAATCAGGGGCGGGATTAGATATCTGAAAGTGGTTGGACAAAGCCAGGTGGACTTTCAAACGGCGCCGGTGCTGCAGGAGAGCGAAGCGCTCCCCCTTACGGCGGGGAATTCAGGGTCCCGCCTCAGGGCCTCTGGCGGGATTCAGGGGCAGAGTCCCGACAGGGACCAGGGGCGAAGCCCCCGGAAGCTCTGGGGTATATACGAAATTGTAAGCATTAAAATGATGCATTTTAGCTTCAACTTCAGATGACATGAGGTGGACAATTAACATACCACAATAATCACAATTTGACTATTTTCAATTATATTCTCACTCCATGCGGCTAACAGTCAGATGGGATCGATAATGCTGAGTGCTTAGGGAAGTGGGAAGAATGGATTATTTTGAGGTTTTCCCGACGCTTTGGAACAATTATTTTAAGAATGGGAGACGTAGTACTTAGAATGGGCCGGTGCGCGCGAAGGGCGCCGAAAAAAAATCCCATTTTTCATACTTTTTAGTGATATGAATAATAGAAATGCTACGTAAGAAAAGTATCCTCAAGGAGAGGGCTCTTTCCCCCTTCCCCCTTCCCTTCGCTAAGCGTCCGTCCCTTATTACGGTACGTACGGGAAATGACACTTTCCGTACCTGAAAACTTGCACAGAACAATCTTTAAAGTGTGTAAATTTACACAGATTGATGGTGATAAAAATTTTGCTTTGAAAATTTCTGGGGGAGGGTAAACTTCCCCTAGGCTGCTTACGGCCATGGGGGCAGTAGCGGTGTCAATGATAACAGAGGAGTTCGAAGAGAAGAGTGTGAAGCTATGACAAGCAGAATGCTCTACAGGAAGTAACCGCGAAACCCCGAGGCAACATTTAAAACGGATGCGCGCGAAAGGCGCAGAAGTTAACAGCGTCGAGACAGCATTTGAGACATTTTATTGTAACCTCTTGTTTTTCTTCAGTTTTAAAGGGGCGTATTGAACTGGTTCACTAAATTCATGTTTTTTCACACCTGTGGAAATTTACTCACATCTTCTTGATGGTATATTGCCAAACTAAGAGCCTGATGCTGCACATCTCATACACAACTGAAATGGCGATGATAGAATAAATAATGGTTAAAATCATTTATTACAAATTCGTGACCAGACACTTTTTACCATTAGGTATTAATCATATTGCAAATAATGTCCACAAAAAACTACAATTTATCACATGTCCATTTCTTTATATTTCGGTAAATATAGGAAGAGATACATGAGTAATGAGGCTAATTAGAACATTGTCATGGGATGATTTCGTTCAAACTCGTCACAAAATAATCGATATCAACTCAATAAGCCCATTTAAATGCAGTATTTTTATTGCACACAAAAATGTTCTTACTTTCCCCAGATGCCTGTTCTTGCCATAAAGCAGGATATGGAAACCTATATCCTACATCATGGAGGCTTTTTTCATGTTTCATTTTGTCGATGATCTGGGACAAGTGCTCCTCAACTATCTTAGTGTGAAAAATAAGGAAGTGTAGATTTTGAAGGTTATAGACTAAGTGATACGAAAAGAAGTCAATGAAATGGGTTGTGGGCGTTGTGAAGGGCGTAGGCGGTTATAGTGCCAGGAAAGTAATTTTTATTGAAGCTGCATCTTAGGAAGTTGTGGCCGGCGAAAGCCTTTAACCGCGATCTCCGAAGCTGGAGGCTGAGGGTCCTCCCCAAGAAAATCTTTCTTAAATTTGACGGCTTTTAACGGCCATTCTGGACCATTTCTTGACAAAATCCTGCTTCCCAACCAGGTGCAATTATTTGCTGATATCAGCAATTAATTGCTGATATCAGCAATTATTTGCTGATATCAGCAAATGAATTGCTGATATCAGCAAATGAATTGCTGATATCAACAATTAATTGCAGATATCAGCAAATAATTGTTGATATCACCAATTATTTGATGATATCACCAAATTATTTGGTGATATCAGCAATTATTTACTGATATCAATAATTAATTGCTGATGTCACCAATTAATTGTTGATATCATCAAATATCGAATAAAAAGTAAAACGGCTTGCCATATGGCAGAGCTTCAAGTCACAATTTAGTGTGGCTCGTAGGACGAAAGAAATTTTACGGTGCCAGACAAAATTTTCAGTTCTTACTGAAGGTGCACGCGAAGCGCGCCGAGAAAAATTTTCCTAGCAATTTTATGTTTTTTATATTAATATTTTCCTTCATTAAACATTGCACACTTTAATCACAATAGGCTATTGAAAATTCTCTTATAATTTCTCTGGTCTCGCTTACTTTCGCTCATTTTTTCATTCTTATTTTAATCTCTGGAAAAAAGTGGGGGCAAGTGCCCTGCTTTCCCCCACCCCGTAATCCCGCCTATGCTAAGAATTGTAAAACTAAGATTTGTAAAAGCAAGACCTGAAAATTTGATGGAGAAAAGTGTCATTTAGTGTGAAATAAAAAAAAATGGCTGGGAGATACAACCAAGAAACTGTAACTATGGGACGATATAAACCAAGGTACACTTTAGGCTACTCGATTTTTGACCACTCGACCTTCGAGTTGAGCTGCTCTTCACAAAGTCGTATGCATACTGAACGGCTAACGTTTTTTCTATCTTGTTTTTTATTGTTTTCTTCTAGCAGCTATAAGCATAATATTTACAACGTAGGCAATGTATATACAACTTTCTAGGCAATAAAGTACGGTATGATATGCCTTATACATGAAGACACCCGTTTTATACTTTATTAAATGAAATAATGTCAAGGCCTTTAACTTTTGAAACAAAGTATGATCTACAGTCAACATGGGCTATAGTTTACTTAAAGGGGAAATGCAGTCACCCCAACTTGAAGTAGTGTAGTAGACTGTCCTGTTTCATGATTGGCTCTTTAGAGTCATGTGACAATATTTTTTCTCCTCAAATGTGAAATTTACTAGAAGTAACTGATTGGTTTACCTTGAATATGAAATATTGAAGTCCTAAAATATTATGAAAGATACTTTGAAGAGAAATAAGAAGAAAATTGTGAGATTTAGCTATTGCTTCAAAATAAGTTTGGGGCGACTGCTCTTGACCTTTAAACAGAGGGCTGTCGCACTACAGAAATCATGACATTTTATTCAAATTAGGAGGCGATTGTCTAGGTCGAGCATTCAAAAGCTATATATAAGTTCTCATCTTAAAAGGAAGGGGTGATGGACGACCTGCTGGTGAAAGGGTCTGAGGGGTCTCTGTCCCCTTTGAAAGATTTTTTTAATATTTTAGCATCTCATCCATGTAATCTCGTGCGATATGTAAATTCGAAGGAATATCAGTGCCATGTTTGGATTTTTTTTACAGAGGGGACAAGTTTTGATTTTTTTCACAGAGGGGACAAAGCATTTTGTCCTTGACGAGGGGACGGAAATATACTTAATCCCTCCACATTTTTACCGAGGGTGGGGCTCTCACTGGCAGTGACATGCTTGAGATGCCTGTGATTTCATACCTGAGCAATATACTTGGTATCTAGGGGAGAATGCATAAAGGGCTGTGACTCTATCAGGAAGCGCACAGCCATATGCCATTTATGTGGCCTTATCTTCTGAACAGTTAAAATGATACCGGTATGCCGCATATGATCTTAGATTCATTTTTTTCTATAGTAACCACTTCCCACGTTGCATGCAATATGTAGGCATACTACAACCAGGGTCCTGCGCTTACTCTTCAATCTGTCACCAAGACATGAGAACCCTGGCCAGTCATGGTTCATTTTATGCTGACCTTCACAACGTCCATACAGAAAGTTCTCCTTGGAGTTACTGGTTCAAGTTATCATATCGTTACCAATTAATTGGTTTTTGGAGGTTGCCACGTGCCTCTAGTGAATACTTTATGTCAATAAACTGTTGTGTTAATTTTAGTCAATAGGGAGCATAGTAAACCTTTCTTTCCCATGGTTATTGCAGTAAGTCCCAATAAACTGCCTGGTTTATGGGATCCAGATCGTATTATACGTTTCGGGAAACATCACATTTTAGAGATACTGATTAGGCACATGCTGTACACCTTTTTTCTGTTAAAAGACCATATCTCACTGGGTCAAGACGTGGCGCCGCTTCGAGGGGGGGGGGGAGGTGGATACATTCCCTAATCAATTTATAAAAAGATTCCCTTTTAATGAGTGCAAAAGGTTTTTGATTCATAGATTTCTGCTGGGTTAGAAAGAGGTGTCCTCATGTGTTTTGACTGAGTCATGGATCTATTTTTTTATCATTTCTTTCACATGTAGTTTAGAAACTACAAAAGTTTTTGTAATTCCTCCACAAGACATGCAAAAATGTTTTGCGCAATTCGTCTCTCCTATTATGAGCCTCACACCCAGGTCCGTAGCCAGGCGGCGAGGAACGGTGGGGCGCATCCCTTTGTCGACCTCTGTGCCCCTTTTATATGAACTGCTCGCCATAGGGAACAGGGCCACGTGCCCCCCCCCCCCAAGTTTGCAATGCATGGTCTTCAATCATTCATCAAAAAAGCATGTGCTATTTGAGATGGTATAAATCACAATCACCACTGATCAAGAGGCATGGGGTTGGGGGCTGCCGGCAAATTTTATGACCTAGAAAGCCATAGACAGGATGACGAGGGGAAAGGCAAGGAAGCGTCATACTTTTTCCAGACTTCATTTAAATAATTCAAATAATAAAACCAATTAAAGAAATGAAGTGAAACCAGAGAAAATATGACGGAAATGTTAATGGCGCGGTGAATTTTGCAATGTAAAATGAAGCAAAGTTACAACAGGGAGGTGTTATTAGGTAATAACACCTCCCTGGTTACAAACAAACACTAAAGGAAAATAACAGATAAAATTGCTCAGCGATGTCCACACCCACAGTGGCAACTAGCTAATACACTGGACGAGCTCATATGTGGAGATCTGGCATGGAAATCGTTGTCAAAATCTTTCGTTTTGTACCTCAGTTAAAATTTCTTTCAAAGCATGGTTGTTAGCCTCCACGGGCCCACCGCTCTGTGTGTAAATTTCAACCGGAAACAAGGGCCACTGACTGTATTACATGTACGTCAGTAGGCGCACAATGGTATTTGGATTTACAATTCAGAAGTATATCCGTGTGTAGGTCATCGCGATTTCAATTCTACGGGGTGTTTCACATGAATTAAGTTTAAATATAAGTCAATTGCCGTCGATATGAGAACGTTTTTTTTTATTTTTAAATTGCCTCGACATGTTATTCTGTGGCATAGCTTGAGTAAATTGATATTTCCGGCAAAACCGTTGCAACGCATCCAGTTGTTCACTTTCCTCACAAACTAACAGCATCCTCATCAAGTTAACCTAAACGCTTACAACTTATAATTTGCATTTTTCAGAAGAAAAATGTAACATATTACGTTAGGATTTTCTCTAGAAATGATTCAGGAAGGCCGCAAAGCTATCACATTTTCTAGATAACAACTTATCGCCCCATGCTTTTGGCGCTCGCTGTAAAAGGCTGTGCCTGCCACACCTTACAAAGATGCAGCCTCAAATGAAAATTGAGGCGGACGCTCGTTGTCGTGTCTCTGTAACAGCTATAACAATAACAATATTTACATAACAATATTACATAACAATATTTAGTGATTTCAGTCCTTTAACTTTTACTTTAACTCATAGGTGTAGGAAGCGGGGGGCTGGGGGCCAAGGGCGGATCCAGGGGGCTACTAGGGACAACTGCCAGCCATGACCAATCTGGCGCCCCTCAATACAAGAAAAATGCCCCCTCTTGCGTCCTAAAAATTAAGTAAAAACTACCATTATTCGGACATGTTTCGGCCCCCTCCTTTTCAAACTGCCCCCCCCCCCGAGCTAGGGGCTGGATCCGTCCTTACTGGGGGCTTTAGCCCCAGTCAAAAATGTGGGGGCTGAAGTATGCTTCCGCCCCAAAAATTCGAGGGCAAAAACCCCTTACTTGTCTCTTCTGTAAGAAATGTCAAACTTTGCAGTTATTTTCCTTTAAGTTTGTCCAAAATGTTGCACCAAATTGCACCCGAGGACCCTCAAATACCCCAAAATTTTCCAGCTGTATCAGAGTGATTTATACAGCAGTTATTGCTACAGTATCGGATCAGGGAGGTAAAACTTTGTATGGGCTATCGGAATTCTGTTCTTGCTCGGCAATGCCAGTCCTTGAAAAAATCAACCGACACGTGTAGCTCTGTAAAACCACCTACGTTGACAGCAGATTAATAGTTCATTTATCCTTGACTAATCCCCGTCAATTTCATGTGGGCAAAAACACTTATATATCTCATCACGTTATTACGTAATCAAACAGGTGCGCCCTGACTCTTTTTGTAATTTCTATTCGCGTGCATACCTGATCTGCGTGTATACCTTAATATCGTTCGTAACTGTTTCGATTGTCTAACGATTCCGTTTGTGTCTAATGATTCCGTTTGTGTCTAATGTTTCCGTTTGTCTAATGATTGCGTTTGTGTCTAATGATTCGTTTGTGTCTAATGTTTCGTTTGTGTCTAACGTTTCGTTTGTGTCTAATGATTTCGTTTGTGTCTAATGATTTCGTTTGTGTCTAATGTATCGTTTGTGTCTAATGTTTCGTTTGTGTCTAATGTTTCGTTTGTGTCTAATGTTTCGTTTGTGTCTAATGATTTCGTTTGTGTCTAATGATTTCGTTTGTGTCTAATGTTTCGTTTGTGTCTAATGTTTCGTTTGTGTCTAATGTTTCGTTTGTGTCTAATGTTTCGTTTGTGTCTAATGTTTCGTTTGTGTCTAATGTTTCGTTTGTGTCTAATGTTTCGTTTGTGTCTAATGTTTCGTTTGTCTAACGATTCCGTTTGTGTCTAATGTTTCGTTTGTGTCTAATGTTTCGCTTGTGTCTAATGGTTTCGTTTGTGACTTATGGTTTCGTTTGTGTCTAATGTTTCGTTTGTGTCTAATGATTTCGTTTGTGTCTAATGTTTCGTTTGTGTCTAATGTTTCGTTTGTGTCTAATGCTTCGTTTGTGTCTAATGTTTCGTTTGTGTCTAATGTATCGTTTGTGTCTAATGTTTCGTTTGTGTCTAATGTTTCGTTTGTGTCTAATGATTTCGTTTGTGTCTAATGATTTCGTTTGTGTCTAATGTTTCGTTTGTGTCTAATGTTTCGTTTGTGTCTAATGTTTCGTTTGTGTCTAATGGTTTCGTTTGTGTCTAATGTTTCGTTTGTGTCTAAGGTTTCGTTTGTGTCTAATGGTTTCGTTTGTGTCTACTGGTTTCGTTTGTGTCTAATTACAATAGGGTATGCACGCAATGTCGATAATATTTGTACGATCGGCGTTCCATAGTTTTGCATTGTGTGCTCACTGGTCATAAATGCATAAAAAATGTTCTTCATCAATATATAGAAATTGCTAATGGTATTTTGCTTTTAATTTTGTTGAATGTAGGTCTGTACTATCTATGAAGTTAAGTATTTGATAAGAAGCTTTAAGGGCAAGCCACTCATGATCTTAGTTGTCATGTGTGTATTTTTATTTTATTATATAGAGTGATAATGGTTAGTGCATCGCCGGACCTTTAATGTCATTTTAAGTAGAAAATTTTACAGCCTGCAAGTTTCACAATCTGATAAAAAGGTTGCTGTGAATCTTGTGAGGAGTTTAAAAAAGTGCACAGTACAGGGAATGGAACTGTTGTTTATAGCAATGTACATACAGTATGGTACCCTTTGGAAGGGAGTACCCTAACAGCTTCATATTGTTCAGGTACTGTAACATTTCAGCACTGGAAATAGTGTACATAAAAGTAGGAAATAGTGAAAAGTATTTAAGCTATTCATGCAGTAGGTTTACTGAAATTGGATTTTTGCCAAAAACTCATGATTCAAAATTGTGCAGGGTTCCTTCTTTTTACTTGTATCCATGTATATTTGGATGCCAGAAAAAAATGCTATAATTTGCCATTTCTCAGAGACTGTTTACCAACATACCTATTCCTACAGTACTTACAAACCATCCATGCATAGGACTGATACAGCAGGTCTGAAATGAAATAAAAGGGGGGGGGGGGAGGGTGTAGAAAACCCTTGTATTCAAGCTTTTAAAAGTCCTTGCGGAGAAGGGCATTTTTAAGGAGTATACATGTACAGGTACTGTGGGAAGATGTTTCTTCAGCTGACAAATTCTTTGACTATTTAAATTCTTGAAGTGACTCTTTCTCTGTTTGTTCATCCTGTTTTGACTGCAGACAGCACTTAGCAGGTATGTGGACTAAATATAGCTGGTGGATGTGTTTATTGTACATGTGACCTTCCTGTATCTTGCAGAGTTAGATGGATTGTGGAATTTGCAGCTGTATTGTAAGACAAAATAGTGTCTTCAGCTCTGGATAGTAGAGAGATATTGTGTTCCTCCTTGAATGCATAACTTGGATTAAAGGCAGTATGCAGTCACCCCAATCAGAGTGAGTGTACCCTGTCACTGTAGTTCATGATTGGCCTATTTTGATCATGTGACAATATTTTTATTGGTAAATTGTGAAATTCAAGGAGAATTTGTCCTTGCTTTACCTATTGTTTGTAATAGTTATGGTCAAAACATCTTCAGAGGTGCTTGTAATGCAATAAGAGGAGATTTGCAAGAATTTGCCAATTTTTCAAAGAAAATTTTGGGGCGACTGCCTATTGCCTTTAAATTCTTCTAAAACAGTAGTCAGTACAGGGGTGCCCAAACTTTCTCAACCAATGGATGGACTGTCTGCTTGTACAGTTGCCACTTTACTGAAGGCTACCCGTGGGAAGGGGGGGGGTCACCCTGGTTTTGATTTTTGTAGGCAGGTTGTTGTCTAACCTCGCCCAGCCTTTGACCAAGAATTGAAAGTTGTGTTACCGTTTTCAACCCCCTATTTTAACCATCCTGAGGAGTGATTTAGTAGGAGGGAGACAATTCCTTCGAGCCGTATTTTTGTTTTGTATAGTAGTTAAGGTGGATTATATACAAAATGGGAATCTTTGGCAAAGCTTTGAACTCTAAAAAAATTCAAAATTTTACAAACCCAACCTTACTATTTAAGAAAATTTTGGGGAGGGGGTGCGAGTGGAAGGGGAATTAAGGCTGTGACGGTTAGTCAAAAATCAGGAACCAGTTTCTTTGGCTGCTAAAACCGGTTTTGGAATCAAAACCGGTTTTTCAAAAAGTACAGTGGCCTTTCAAATGTACCTTGCACAAGGTCTAGCCACAATAGTGGACATTGTGTAATAATGTTGACCTAGGCCGGCGGAAGTACGTGCATTCGTACGTACGTAACAAGTATATCTGGTTGTGATTCCTGGTTTTTTCAGCAACTGGTTTTGCGGTTGTGCGAAAATTTCAAAACCGGATCAAATCAAAACCGGTTTTAACCAGTTGTCAAATCAAAACCAGTTTTGTGAACAGCGTTAAGGGGAATAGAAATTCATCTTGAGGGTTTAGTTACCCTAGCTGGCCCATATGAAAACCCACTGTAATGTTCAGTAGCTCTCTCTATCTACAGTATATTATGGAAACAGGTAACAAAAGAGGTGTGCTAAAATTAAATCAATTTTGAAATGACCTTCAAGGTTCAGAATAGAGTGTCTGCAATTGCTACAGTACCTGACATATTGATTGTAATATAAATGCTGTAATTTCTAATATTGAGTCTTATGATCTAATGATTAACATCCCAGAAGTCTCCTCATATAAATTGAAAAATGCCTATTGTGTACATCAGTTAACTAGATAAATTTATGTGAATAAAATTTAGCCATAAATAAATGGGAAAGTATTGTAATCTCAGAGGAATTTGGGGTATAGTAATTCATGTAGGCCTAAATTGTTTTGAATGGCCAGAAGTTTACATTCAGTTTTAATCAGTTTATATCAGTTTATTTTCCAGCATTGTGTAGTTTCAGCTGGGTCCTTGTAACAGTTACTGTATGGCTAGAATGGCAACTGCTGTCTCATGTTCACCCTTTCCAAAATACACAAAGTGCAAAATTTAATTGTGTAGCAAAGAAAGAAAAGAAAAGGAAAACTTCATGAAAGATGAGGGAAATTAGCAGGAAATTCAGTATGATGGATGGCCATTGACCATTGCTCATCCACACTCATACTGTATGTCTCTGTCATCATCAAAATTAAGACAGTGTTTGGCCTGAGTTAGGCTTTAAAAATGGTCATACTGTTGTTTTGTAATCTGTTAGTGTTCGTGCTTCACATTCTAGTTCTACTGCCCATTTTTTTTTAAATACCCCAGAGCTTCTATGGGGTTTGTACCTTTAAAATGTCTCCCACAACCCCCCCCCCCCACCCCCCCCCCCCCCCCCCCCCCCCGCCACATCCCCCCCCCCGCCACCCCCCCCCCCCCCAACCACCCCACCCCCCCTCCCCACCCACCCCCCCCCCGCCCGCACCCCCCCCGCCCCCCCTCCCCCACGCCCCCCGCCCACCCCCCCCCCCCCCCACCGCCCCCCCCCCCCACCCCCCCCCCCCCCCACCCCCCACCCCCCCCACCCCCCCCCCCCCCCACCCCCCCCCCACCCCACCCCCCCCCCCCCCCACCCCCCCCCCCCCCCCCCCCCCCCCCCCCCCACCCCCCCCCCCCCCCGCCCCCCCGCCCCCCCACCCCCCCCCCCCCCCACCCCCCCCCCCCCCCACCCCCCCCCCCCCCCACCCCCCCCCCCCCCCACCCCCCCCCCCCCCCACCCCCCCCCCCCCCCACCCCCCCCCCCCCCCACCCCCCCCCCCCCCCACCCCCCCCCCCCCCCACCCCCCCCCCCCCCCACCCCCCCCCCCCCCCACCCCCCCATGCCCATAATTCTAGTTGATCTAGGTATTGAGATAAGAATTTTGAGAAGAAAAGCAAGATTACTGTCGGAAACGAACATTGCTTCAAAGAGTCTAAAGAACGTTATATCTCCTTTCTAACACCTCCCTGGTGATCCTTAATTCATCGATCGTTTATCTGCTGTAATTAGTTTTACTGAAATTTAGTTTAATGACAGTAACTTTTTGTTCACTACTTTTGATACACATTGTTATAAACGTGAACAAGTTTCAAGGCATGTTCGTGAAGGTGTCGTCTTGTGCCGTACGTAACACATTGTTTTCGTTACAAAGTTCTGCCAGATTTCAGTATCTTTTCTGAAAGTGATTTTAAAATACTCTTCATTGAAATCACCATCAAGAATTTCTTATTGGTTACTTTTTGGGTAACTTTGTGCCTAATTGATTTATTCAGTTGCATTTAATGGATCATCATGATTCACTGCTGATGATTTTTTGAATCTTGTCCATTTTATTACTATTATTCCTCTGCACAATATTCCTACCAGAGATGCTTCTAGTTCGGCAACTCTTCTCGACATAAGTTTGACTAACGTGTGAAACAAACCATGCCCTTCTTGCGTACCCAATAATGATTTTTCAAATCACCTAATTGTTTTTGTACTATTCTGATATATACCTTCTAAGCCTATGTTACTCTCCAAAGACACTAGTAGGCTACAGGAATATCTGGTCTGCAAACCTAGATGACTTTCAGTAAGGTTTTCAAACCCAATTATGGAGAAGGCCAATGTATACATTACCTAGAAAGGCCAAGGCCTAATGATTCCGTGCCCAAACGAAACGCTTTGTTCAATCGAGGCTCATCCCTCAAATGTATCCTGTTTGTTCTATGATGTTTCCACAACTTGACCTGTGGCGTACCCAAACGACCTTTGATCTTTGACCCTAACGAAAAGTGAATGGAAAACCAACAAATGAATTCTTTTGACTTGGATGTAACTCGAACCGGGGTCGTTTCTGTGAAAAACCGAGCACTTCCCACTTTACCATCAGCAAACTCGATATATGTCTGGTATTTTTAATCATTTTACAGTCACAGCATTTTGACACGTATCCCTGGTCGCTCAATTACACATGCCTTACTTCATTTAATTTACAAGCCGTGAGGCTTTTGTAATGAGACATTGTATCTAGAATTGTCTAGAGCGTTTTATACTTTTCATCATGTTATATTTCATTCAGCAAACTGGAAACACTACAGGATACATTTGAAAGTGGTTTGTCTATCTTTGTAACAACAATTTGTTTCAATAACAAGTGAGAAGTCACGTTGTCGTCCGATCAGCATAGTGTTCATCAAGGGTCTATTTTTTCCTTTACTTTTCATTAATTACGTTCATGACTAACATAGCGCCACAGATGAATTGCATATTATTAGTTATGCTGCTGACACCAATATTCCAGTTATGAGTGTTTCCGTTTCAGCTCACCTATGAAGGTTCTTGTTGCACTTTCTCTTGGTCTCGCCATTCCTGCTTCATTCTATTGTAACTGCGTAGGTGGTGCAACTTGTTTGTCTTAATTAATCTCACTGTTTATCTGTTTATCCTAAAAAAGAGCTGTCGTTATATTTTTAATTCTGTTTACCTGCAACACACCCCTCCTCTCTATGGAACGCCGATCGTACAAATATTATCGACATTGCGTGCATACCCTATTGTAATTAGACACAAACGAAACCAGTAGACACAAACGAAACCATTAGACACAAACGAAACCTTAGACACAAACGAAACCAGTAGACACAAACGAAACCATTAGACACAAACGAAACCTTAGACACAAACGAAACATTAGACACAAACGAAACCATTAGACACAAACGAAACATTAGACACAAACGAAACCATTAGACACAAACGAAACATTAGACACAAACGAAATCATTAGACACAAACGAAATCATTAGACACAAACGAAACATTAGACACAAACGAAACATTAGACACAAACGATACATTAGACACAAACGAAACATTAGACACAAACGAAGCATTAGACACAAACGAAACATTAGACACAAACGAAACATTAGACACAAACGAAATCATTAGACACAAACGAAACATTAGACACAAACGAAACCATAAGTCACAAACGAAACCATTAGACACAAACGAAACATTAGACACAAACGAAACATTAGACACAAACGAAACATTAGACACAAACGAAACATTAGACACAAACGAAACATTAGACACAAACGAAACATTAGACACAAACGAAACATTAGACACAAACGAAACATTAGACACAAACGAAATCATTAGACACAAACGAAATCATTAGACACAAACGAAACGTTAGACACAAACGAAACATTAGACACAAACGAATCATTAGACACAAACGCAATCATTAGACAAACGGAAACATTAGACACAAACGGAATCATTAGACACAAACGGAATCGTTAGACAATCGAAACAGTTACGAACGATATTAAGGTATACACGCAGATCAGGTATGCACGCGAAAAGAAATTACAAAAAGAGTCAGGGCGCACCTGTTTGATTACGTAATAACGTGATGAGATATATAAGTGTTTTTGCCCACATGAAATTGACGGGGATTAGTCAAGGATAAATGAACTATTAATCTGCTGTCAACGTAGGTGGTTTTACAGAGCTACACGTGTCGGTTGATTTTTTCAAGGACTGGCATTGCCGAGCAAGAACAGAATTCCGATAGCCCATACAAAGTTTTACCTCCCTGATCCGATACTGTAGCAATAACTGCTGTATAAATCACTCTGCTACAGCTGGAAAATTTTTGGGTATTTGAGGGTCCTCGGGTGCAATTTGGTGCAACATTTTGGACAAACTTAAAGGAAAATAACTGCAAAGTTTGACATTTCTTACAGAAGAGACAAGTAAGGGGTTTTTGCCCTCGAATTTTGGGGGGCGGAAGCATACTTCAGCCCCCACATTTTTGACTGGGGCTAAAGACCCTAGTAAGGACGGATCCAGCCCCTAGCTCGGGGGGAGGGGGCAGTTTGAAAAGGAGGGGGCCAAAATGTCCGAATAATGGTAGTTTTTACTTAATTTTTAGGACGCAAGAGGGAGCATTTTTCTTGTATTGAGGGGCGCCAGATTGGTCATGGCTGGCAGTTGTCCCTAGTAGCCCCCTGGATCCGCCCTTGGCCCCCAGCCTCCCGCTTCCTACACCTATGAGTTAAAGTAAAAGTTAAAGGACTAAAATCACTAAATATTGTTATGTAAATATTGTTATTGTTATAGCTGTTACAGAGACACGACAACGAGCGTCCGCCTCAATTTTCATTTGAGGCTGCATCTTTGTAAGGTGTGGCAGGCACAGCCTTTTACAGCGAGCGCCAAAAGCATGGGGCGATAAGTTGTTATCTAGAAAATGTGATAGCTTTGCGGCCTTCCTGAATCATTTCTAGAGAAAATCCTAACGTAATATGTTACATTTTTCTTATGAAAAATGCAAATTATAAGTTGTAAGCGTTTAGGTTAACTTGATGAGGATGCTGTTAGTTTGTGAGGAAAGTGAACAACTGGATGCGTTGCAACGGTTTTGCCGGAAATATCAATTTACTCAAGCTATGCCACAGAATAACATGTCGAGGCAATTTAAAAATAAAAAAAAACGTTCTCATATCGACGGCAATTGACTTATATTTAAATTTAATTCATGTGAAACACCCCGTAGAATTGAAATCGCGATGACCTACACACGGATATACTTCTGAATTGTAAATCCAAATACCATTGTGCGCCTACTGACGTACATGTAATACAGTCAGTGGCCCTTGTTTCCGGTTGAAATTTACACACAGAGCGGTGGGCCCGTGGAGGCTAACAACCATGCTTTGAAAGAAATTTTAACTGAGGTACAAAACGAAAGATTTTGACAACGATTTTCCATTGCCAGATCTCCACATATGAGCTCGTCCAGTGTATTAGCTAGTTGCCACTGTGGGTGTGGACATCGCTGAGCAATTTTATCTGTTATTTTCCTTTAGTGTTTGTTTGTAACCAGGAAGGTGTTATTACCTAATAACACCTCCCTGTTGTAACTTTGCTTCATTTTACATTGCAAAATTCACCGCGCCATTAACATTTCCGTCATATTTTCTCTGGTTTCACTTCATTTCTTTAATTGGTTTTATTATTTGAATTATTTAAATGAAGTCTGGAAAAAGTATGACGCTTCCTTGCCTTTCCCCTCGTCATCCTGTCTATGGCTTTCTAGGTCATAAAATTTGCCGGCAGCCCCCAACCCCATGCCTCTTGATCAGTGGTGATTGTGATTTATACCATCTCAAATAGCACATGCTTTTTTGATGAATGATTGAAGACCATGCATTGCAAACTTGGGGGGGGGGGGGGGCACGTGGCCCTGTTCCCTATGGCGAGCAGTTCATATAAAAGGGGCACAGAGGTCGACAAAGGGATGCGCCCCCGTTCCCCCGCCTGGCTACGGACCTGGGTGTGAGGCTCATAATAGGAGACGAATTGCGCAAAACATTTTTGCATGTCTTGTGGAGGAATTACAAAAACTTTTGTAGTTTCTAAACTACATGTGAAAGAAAATGATAAAAAAATAGATCCATGACTCAGTCAAAACACATGAGGACACCTCTTTCGATCCCAGCAGAAATCTATGGATCAAAAACCTTTTGCACTCATTAAAAGGGAATCTTTTTATAAATTGATTAGGGAATGTATCCACCTCCCCCCCCCCCTCGAAGCGGCGCCACGTCTTTACCCAGTGAGATATGGTCTTTTAACAGAAAAAAGGTGTACAGCATGTGCCTAATCAGTATTTCTAAAATGCGATGTTTCCCGAAACGTATAATACGATCTGGATCCCATAAACCAGGCAGTTTATTGGGACTCACTGCAATAACCATGGGAAAGAAAGGTTTACTATGCTCCTATTGACTAAAATTAACACAATGTCTTTATTGACAAAAGTCCACAATAAAGTATTCACTAGAGGCACGTGGCAACCTCCAAAACCAATTAATTGGTAACGATATGATAACTTGAACCAGTAACTCCACGGAGAACTTTCTGTATGGACGTTGTGAAGGTCGGCATAAAATGAACCATGACTGGCCAGGGTTCTCATGTCTTGGTGACAGATTGAAGAGTAAGCGCAGGACCCTGGTTGTAGTATGGCTACATATTGCATGCAACGTGGGAAGTGGTTACTATAGAAAAAATGAATCTAAGATCATATGCGGCATACCGGTATCATTTTAACTGTTCAGAAGATAAGGCCACATAAATGGCATATGGCTGTGCGCTTCCTGATAGAGTCACAGCCCTTTATGCATTCTTCCCTAGATACCAAGTATATTGCTCAGGTATGAAATCACAGGCATGTCAAGCATGTCACTGCCAGTGAGAGCCCCACCCTCGGTAAAAATGTGGAGGGATTAAGTATATTTCCGTCCCCTCGTCAAGGACAAAATGCTTTGTCCCCTCTGTGAAAAAAATCAAAACTTGTCCCCTCTGTAAAAAAAATCCAAACATGGCACTGATATTCCTTCGAATTTACATATCGCACGAGATTACATGGATGAGATGCTAAAATATTAAAAAAATCTTTCAAAGGGGACAGAGACCCCTCAGACCCTTTCACCAGGGGCCGATTTCACTAACGTTTAGCGATCATCGCTAACGCCGATATCCATCGCTAAACTATAAATCCATCGCAATTTAGCGATCGACTTTTGCAATCGATTTCACTAAACCTTAGCGATCAATTTCTCATCGCTAAGTTGTGTCGTTAGCGATGAGTTTTAGCGATGACTGTTTAGTAGACGCAAACGGTAAATCTATCGCTAAACATTGTCACACGCAATGACTCATCATTATATTTTCGCGCCATTTAGTCTTTTTCTATTATGCTTGACAGTGACGTTCGCAGGAATTGTGAGGCGGGGGCCGGACAGTGAATTCCCCCACTGACATGAGGGAGGGACCAATTTTTACTTTCGGAAGGGGGCAAGATGCGTAATATATTAATATATTTGAAACATTTCGAAGCATATTTAAACTCGAATGATGGCCAATCGGGGCGCGCTTCTGCCCCCCACATAGAACCGTCACTGGACCAGGGCAATTTCCCTGGTATGCGGGGAGTATCAGTCAGTGAGACTGTGAGACTGCTTCCGAGTGATTTTCCCTGACTTTCTGATTTCCCCCGACTACCTAAAGAGGTGGGGAGCCATGCGCCCCTTCCCTATTTGTGCATGCTACTGATGCTTTATACATGCTCTCAAGAACACACCGTGTTTTATTCCTGTCCACAGTGGCGGCTCTAAGGGGGATTGGGGGACATTTGCCCCCTTTCCCCAGTCAGAAGCTATGCCCCCTCCAGATGTTGCCCAATCAGCTCCTGAAGTAAAGTGGCCTGACGGGAGGAATAGCCTAATACATTAAATCTATTTGGAATCTTTGCATTTAATGATGCATTATGAACCAAAACATATCCTTTAGGCTGAGAATTAATTTTTCTCCCAGAGATATGCTAAAACCTCAGAGCTTCCCCCCAACATTTTCTGTTGCCCTCCACCCCCCACACACACTTTTAAAATCCTGCAGGTGCCGCCACTGCCTATCCACAAGAAAGTTGCGACCTTATATACCACCCTGGCTGCTCATTTATTGTATCTTCAAACACTAATGAAATGACGTCCGGTCGAGTTTCAAGCTTTCCCTGATTTTATGCGCATTTTATCTAGACTATTTGACTCTTTCATGCCTATTCAGCTTTCTTCTCATTTAGTCTGCACTTGCCATATTTCCTGTAGCGTCGTCTGCTTCCCGATATCGTGCGCAATTTGTGACATTGTTTGCAGTCCAAGGGCAAAGGTTGCAGTAAATTTTAGCGATCAGCCTCGTTCGTCGAGGAAGTTTTATGTTTTTTACATCGCTAATAGCGATGGGTTTAGTGAAACCAAAAATCCATCGCTATCGCTACTAGCGATGATTTCTAGTTAGCGAGCGACTTAGCGATGATCGCTAAAATTGATGTTAGTGAAATCGGCCCCAGGTCGTCCATCACCCCTTCCTTTTAAGATGAGAACTTATATATAGCTTTTGAATGCTCGACCTAGACAATCGCCTCCTAATTTGAATAAAATGTCATGATTTCTGTAGTGCGACAGCCCTCTGCTTAAAGGTCAAGAGCAGTCGCCCCAAACTTATTTTGAAGCAACAGCTAAATCTCACAATTTTCTTCTTATTTCTCTTCAAAGTATCTTTCATAATATTTTAGGACTTCAATATTTCATATTCAAGGTAAACCAATCAGTTACTTCTAGTAAATTTCACATTTGAGGAGAAAAAATATTGTCACATGACTCTAAAGAGCCAATCATGAAACAGGACAGTCTACTACACTACTTCAAGTTGGGGTGACTGCATTTCCCCTTTAAGTAAACTATAGCCCATGCTGACTGTAGATCATACTTTGTTTCAAAAGTTAAAGGCCTTGACATTATTTCATTTAATAAAGTATAAAACGGGTGTCTTCATGTATAAGGCATATCATACTTTATTGCCTAGAAAGTTGTATATACATTGCCTACGTTGTAAATATTATGCTTATAGCTGCTAGAAGAAAACAATAAAAACAAGATAGAAAAAACGTTAGCCGTTCAGTATGCATACGACTTTGTGAAGAGCAGCTCAACTCGAAGGTCGAGTGGTCAAAAATCGTGTAGCCTAAAGTGTACCTTGGTTTATATCGTCCCATAGTTACAGTTTCTTGGTTGTATCTCCCAGCCATTTTTTTTTTATTTCACACTAAATGACACTTTTCTCCATCAAATTTTCAGGTCTTGCTTTTACAAATCTTAGTTTTACAATTCTTAGCATAGGCGGGATTACGGGGTGGGGGAAAGCAGGGCACTTGCCCCCACTTTTTTCCAGAGATTAAAAAAAGAATGAAAAAAATGAGCGAAAGTAAGCGAGACCAGAGAAATTATAAGAGAATTTTCAATAGCCTATTGTGATTAAAGTGTGCAATGTTTAATGAAGGAAAATATTAATATAAAAACATAAAATTGCTAGGAAAATTTTTCTCGGCGCGCTTCGCGTGCACCTTCAGTAAGAACAGAAAATTTTTTGTCTGGCACCGTAAAATTTCTTTCGTCCTACGAGCCACACTAAATTGTGACTTGAAGCTCTGCCATATGGCAAGCCGTTTTACTTTTTATTCGATATTTGATGATATCAACAATTAATTGGTGACATCAGCAATTAATTATTGATATCAGTAAATAATTGCTGATATCACCAAATAATTTGGTGATATCATCAAATAATTGCTGATATCAACAATTATTTGCTGATATCTGCAATTAATTGTTGATATCAGCAATTCATTTGCTGATATCAGCAATTCATTTGCTGATATCAGCAAATAATTGCTGATATCAGCAATTAATTGCTGATATCAGCAAATAATTGCACCTGGTGGAAGCAGGATTTTGTCAAGAAATGGTCCAGAATGGCCGTAAAAGCCGTCAAATTTAAGAAAGATTTCTTGGGGAGGACCCTCAGCCTCCAGCTTCGGAGATCGCGGTTAAAGGCTTCGCCGGCCACAACTTCCTAAGATGCAGCCTTCAATAAAAATTACTTTCCTGGCACTTTAACTGCCTATGCCCTTGACAATGCCCACAAAAGATTTCATTGACTTCTTTTCGTATCACTTAGTCTATAACCTTCAAAATCTACACTTCCTTATTTTTCACACTAAGATAGTTGAGGAGCACTTGTCCCAGATCATCGACAAAATGAAACATGAAAAAAGCCTCCATGATGTAGGATATAGGTTTCCATATCCTGCTTTATGGAAAGAACAGGCATCTGGGGGAAAGTAAGAACATTTTGTGTGCAATAAAAATACTGCATTTAAATGGGCTTATTGAGTTGATATCGATTATTTTGTGACGAGTTTGAACGAAATCATCCCATGACAATGTTCTAATTAGCCTCATTACTCATGTATCTCTTCCTATATTTACCGAAATATAAAGAAATGGACATGTGATAAATTGTAGTTTTTGTGGACATTATTTGCATATGATTAATACCTAATGGTAAAAAGTGTCTGGTCACGAATTTGTAATAAATGATTTTAACCATTATTTATTCTATCATCGCCATTTCAGTTGTGTATGAGATGTGCAGCATCAGGCTCTTAGTTTGGCAATATACCATCAAGAAGATGTGAGTAAATTTCCACAGGTGTGAAAAAAAAATGAATTTAGTGAACCAGTTCAATACGCCCCTTTAAAACTGAAGAAAAACAAGAGGTTACAATAAAATGTCTCAAATGCTGTCTCGACGCTGTTAACTTCTGCGCCTTTCGCGCGCATCCGTTTTAAATATTGCCTCGGGGTTTCGCGGTTACTTCCTGTAGAGCATTCTGCTTGTCATAGCTTCATACTCTTCTCTTCGAACTCCTCTGTTATCATTGACACCGCTACTGCCCCCATGACCGTAAGCAGCCTAGGGGAAGTTTACCCTCCCCCAGAAATTTTCAAAGCAAAATTTTTATCACCATCAAAAATCTGTGTAAATTTACAGACTTTAAAGATTGTTTAGATGCAAGTTTTCAGGCACGAAAATGTCATTTCCCGTACGTACCGTAATAAGGGACGGACGCTTAGCGAAGGGAAGGGGGAAAGAGCCCTCTCCTTGAGGATACTTTTCTTACCTAGCATTTCTATTATTCATATCACTAAAAAGTATGAAAAATGGGATTTTTTTTCGGCGCCCTTCGCGCGCACCGGCCCATTCTAAGTACTAAGTCCCCCATTCTTAAAATAATTGTTCAAAAGCGTCGGGAAAACCTCAAAATAATCCATTCTTCCCACTTCCCTAAGCACTCAGCATTATCGATCCCATCTGACTGTTAGCCGCATGGAGTGAGAATATAATTGAAAATAGTCAAATTGTGATTATTGTGGTATGTTAATTGTCCACCTCATGTCATCTGAAGTTGAAGCTAAAATGCATCATTTTAATGCTTACAATTTCGTATATACCCCAGAGCTTCCGGGGGCTTCGCCCCTGGTCCCTGTCGGGACTCTGCCCCTGAATCCCGCCAGAGGCCCTGAGGCGGGACCCTGAATTCCCCGCCGTAAGGGGGAGCGCTTCGCTCTCCCGCAGCACCGGCGCCGTTTGAAAGTCCACCTGGCTTTGTCCAACCACTTTCAGATATCTAATCCCGCCCCTGATTCTTAGTTTTAAAGGCCTTAGTTTTAGAGGTCCAAATTTTGTCCGGGTGATTTCTTCTGACCTGGCTGATGTGACTGATCGCCTTCCTGGGGGAGGGGTCTAAGGGGAGGGGAAAACCCCTCATGTAAGGTGGACTAGATACAAAATGGTGCCACATTTGGTGCTAAATGAAAATTGAATTCCCACCAAGAATTCCTATTTTTTAGGAAGCTTTTTTTATCTTGCTTGTCTTGGTGAATTTTTCTTGAGTCCTACTGGTACTTCAGAATCACAATGGGTGAATTACAGTAATTTAGTGAACCTTGCACTTTCCCTCCATCAGTTCACCACATTCACCACAATCAGTGAATTTAACGCGGACCTGCCCTGGTATCAGAGCAGGGAGCTGCCACGCAGTGGCGCAGCCAGGCTTTGGTGATTGGGGGGGCACAACAGATGATGTCGTAATGGCACTTCAGTTAACCTCCCAAGTCTGCACAAAATGCGTTTTTTTTTTCCGTGTGCTCCCTACGTTCGTATACCCAGTGGGGATCCTTCCTTTGTCAGGTGTCACTGCACTAAGGTGCCGTCCTGGGGGAGGGGTCTAAGGGGAGGTGGTGTCCCCTCCTTTTCAGAAATTTTTGTTTGTTTAAAGTTGCTTAGATTTAAAATGGTGCTATCTTTATGATATTTTTGGAGCTGATCACATACCTGTATGGCTGGAAAATGTCCATAGTTTAGTGAATTCTAATTTTTCCGACTGGCTGGATGTTTTTATCCAACTGAGTGGCGACGCTTAAATATTCGTTGTTTTTATGCGCCTGCGCTTTGAATACAGCAGTGAGGATCTTTCCTTTGTCACTACATAAAGGTGCCGTCCTGGGGGAGGGGTCTAAGGGGAGGGTATAACGGCATAATTTCAACTTTCCAAATCATGCTTCAACAACTTAGATTGAAAGATCGCAAAATCGATTATAGTTCCATGTATTATTATGTTAATAATGGTCATAAGATGGAGTGCAAACCGTAAAGCATGCGCGCAAAGCGCGCGAAATTTTTCATTAATGAGATTTTCATGACAAAACCTGCATTCAGAATCTGCATCGAGACACTTTCAATTGCCCAACAAACCCCACATGACACTCAAAAAAGCCAGTCTTTTACCTGTTAATTCGTGAACAGCTTTCAACTTTTGCTGCTGTGCTTCTCCGGGAGTTGCTAACAGAAGATATTGATAATAACAACACAGTGGTAAGGTTTGAAGCGCGCGGAGAGCGCGCGAAATTTTTGATAGTTTGCGAAGGATTTGCGAAAATTCTGATAGTTTGAGAAACATTTGTGATAGAAAATGATTAAATAGATCTATGACTCGATTGAAGCACACCTCACCCTCCCCCTTACAGAAGTCTATAGCTTAATCGCCTTTTGGGATCATTTTAAAATTTTCAAGAAATTTTCATGGGGGGCACGCGCCCCCCCATGCCCACCCCCCGTACCGGCGCCACTGCTGCCACGGAGATCAGAGTATGTAGCACTTGACCACTGACCTATTCTAACAAACTGCATATACCACAATGCTGCTCCTTTAATTATCAAGAAACATTGAAGTATACAGTAAAAGGACAGAGTCCCTTGTCAGAGGTCCAGACAGGGACGACGCTAGAGGAGGGTGTGGGGGTGTGAACACCCCCCTCCCCCATCCACGCAGTCGGCAAAATCCTGCACTATAGTCGGCAAATGAAGGAAAAAGGGAAGTGCAAACGAAGGAAAGTAAGGGGAAAGAAGAAAGAGAAAAAAAGAGAAAAAGAGGAGAGAGAAGAGTAAGAGAGAAAGACCGAGCGAATAGAGAAAAGAATAGGGGAGGGAGGGACAAAGCAGGGCAAGAGAAAGGGGCTGGTGCAGACGGAAGACAGGAGATTGGAAAGCATTTGTCAACAACGTTTATTACAATATTTTCAAAGCCCGTAAGCAACACTTTTTGAAACTTAAAACATATTCTGTCGGCAAAAAAGCTACGTAGGGCTTTTCAGTATCATTGTATACTAAAGGAGTTCAACGTTCATGTGGTTTCTGGCATTGAGTAGGTAAATTCTGCACCAGTCGGCAAAATGAAGGAAACATGACGAAAAGAAAGGAAAAAAAGTGAAAGAAAGAGGACAATTTTTGTAATCAGAACCCAAAATTTTCGACGCACTACGCGCGCTGTAATGTCACCCCAGTTTCTTCAGTAGTTCCATTCCACATAGCTAGATAGCATAAGTCCTGTCGACCTTACCAAGTAAGATGTAGGCAGAGACGTACACAGGTTATGTAAATTTCATCCCATATCGCAAAGCCTAGTTGCCGTTCTCTAGTCTGTGTCATGCGGTATACGGTCAGTTGGTGAGCGACTCACGGAGTAAAGTTTGGCTAGTCCAGGTGGTTTCGACACAATGTATGCTGTTCCTGATACAGACTACAACCCTTACAGTTTTATGTTTTTACTGATTTTCTTCGTTCTTAATGATACAAATGTTTTTGTGTCAGCCTATCAAAAATTTTCGCGCCCTTTGCAATTTCACGATTCAGACTCAAAAGAACAGTATCAGTGTGCAACTCGGCTCTTGACATATTAAGTGATATTATGCTACATATACGGTACTCTGCAATGTCATGGGATAGTTAGGCTCCTTCATATCCCTTTCTCACCCCCTCGGACATGCTGTCGGAACTTGGGGTCGCTGGCATGGCCCGGCCCCATGTTTGGAAAAATTCTGTCGCCACCCATGGTCGGTTTACTTATTTTAGCTTCCAAAAGGTCATTTCTGCGGTAAAATCCCAAATTTTCGGTATGCTTTGCCCGCTCTTCCTCAGTTTCGTTACTAATAGGTGAATATAGAACAAACCTTTTCCATCGTTTTATGTAAAATGCCGGGAATCTCATCTCATTTCGCTAAACTAAGTTACTAGTAATGTTCTCTTGAGTCTGTCTTTCTGTACGGCTAGTGACTCGAAGAGGGAAGTACAATGTAAGTTGTGCCCCATTGGGCCCAACTGCCTGGACAGTTGACCTCAGTGGCGTACACAGAGGGAGGCCATTGGGTCATATCCCTCTCACAGATGCTAATTTTTTTCTGGTCCCTAAAAAACGTAAATGTTTTAACACAAATTTTACTTCCAAAGGTGGCATATATGGCACCAGATTGCATGTAAGGACGCCTAATTTTTCAAAAATTTTCAGATGGGAGGGGGACACTCCCTCCCCTTACACCCTCCCCCAGGCCGGCGATCACACAACATATTCCATCCCCCCCCCTTCAGAGAAATCCTGGGTACGCTACTGGTTGACCTATATAAGCTGTAAATAAGTACAGATTCTTTTCAGTGTAAGCTTACCCAAAAGTTTCGCGCACATCGCGCTCTTTGCAATTTCACAGTTTAGATTTCGGGAAAATCCTTAAATTGGGCGGAAGTATTTTCCTCTAGTATACACAAAATTTTATGCAATATATGCCCCGCAATGACATGGTATAGTACACAGGTTTTCTTCAAATCTCCCCTCACCAACCCTTCGACGGCATTGGGGCTGTCGAGGCTCCGGGTCGTTGCCCCCCCCCCCCCCGTTGGGAAAATCCTGGCGCCACCCCTGCTGGACCACTACCGGTTGGACTAACGGTTCTCAGCTCTAACTGCATCTCTTATCAACACTTTCAGTCGGCATTTCTTTCTTCTTAGTCGGCAAATACGGCACCACACCCCCCATGATAAATGCTCTGGCGACGCCCTGGGTCCAGAGATCCCATGCTGTATAAAACAGATAGTAGAACATAACTAGTACAACTATAAGCCTGGTGTCATCATTCCATCTCTGAAAACCTTAAGGCGGACTGGTTGTGCCAGTGTGGACTATACTTTTCAATAAGTCAAGTGTCCTGGTTGAGAAATTTAAAATTTTACCAGATCATGCGCAAATTTCACCATATATTCACTTTCAAAATTTCCCCCAAGATTTTTGCAGAGGGGGCATTTCCCCCCTGTCCCCCCGGCTAAGCCACTGTAAAATACGTAAATTTTTTAAACACAAATTTTACTTCGAAAGGTAGCATAAGTGGCAACCAGATTGCATATAAGGACGACTATTTTCAAAAAATTTTAAAGTGGAGGGGGGCCTTCCTAGACCCCTCCCTAGCCCAGCGATTCTTCTTATTTAGTTCCTAAAAATAGGTAAGAATTTTAACACAATTTTACTTCGAAAGGCGGCATATGAGGCACCAGATTGCATGTAAGGACACATGTTTTTTAAAAAAATTTCCTTAGACCCCTCCCCCCAGACGGCGATCGTACATCATACTGCATTCCAACTCCCCCTTGAAAGAGATCCTATGTACGCCACTGGGGCGGTTGTCCAACTTGCGAAGTTGGGTTCTCCTCAATAAATTTGCTATCGTTCCCATGCTAACGGGAAAATGCTCCTCTAGCTATGGCTGGTATACACCCTGCCTTCACAAAATGGGCTAGCTCCTCCAGGTTTATATCTTTACGTGGCCTACCTTTAGCCATCTTGCTTTCATTTAAATTGCTTCACTGTTTTGTAGTATATCTGTTAAAAATGTTCTTGTAGGTAGAGAACACGACCCGTAATAGCCTTTCAGGAATTTTAACCTTGATACCTCTAGGGAGTTGCTATTTGACGTCAAATAGCAACTCCCTGATAACTCGGTATGTTTACTGCTTTGTAAGAATCTCAGTAAAACCACCTACGTTGTCAGCAGATTGATAGTTCATTTATCCTTGAAATCCCCGTCAATTTTATGTGTGCAAAACACTTATATATCTCATCACGTTATTACGTAAAAAAACAGGTGCGCCCTGACTCTTTTTGTAATTTCTTCTCCGCGTGCACATCTGATCTGCGTGTATACCCTAATTTCGTTCGTACCTGTTTTCGATTGTCTAACGATTCCGTTTGTCTAATGATTAGTTTGCCTACCGATGCCGTTTGCCTACTGTTTCGTTTGTGTCTAATGATTTCGTTTGTGTCTAATGTTTCGTTTGTGTCTAACGTTTCGTTTGTGTGTAATGTTTCGTTTGTGTCTAATGTTTCGTTTGTGTCTAATGTTTAGTTTGTGTCTAATGATTTTGTTTGTGTCTAATGTTTGGTTTGTGTGTAATTTTGAGTTTGTGTCTATGGTTTCGTTTGTGTCTAATGTTTAGTTTGTGTCTAATGTTTCGTTTGTGTCTGATGATTTCGTTTGTGTCTAAGGTTCGTTTGTGTATAATGTTCGTTTGTGTCTAATGTTTCGTTTTGTGTCTAATGGTTTCGTTTGTGTCAATGTTTCGTTTGTGTCTAATGGTTTCGTGTGTGTCTAATGTTTTCGTTTGTGTCTAATGATTCGTTTGTGTCTAATGTTTCGTTTGTGTCTAATGAAGGTTTCGTTTGTGTCTAATGGTTTCGTTTGTGTCTAATGTTTCGTTTGTGTCTAATGTTTCGTTTGTGTCTAATGAAGGTTTCGTTTGTGTCTAATGGTTTCGTTTGTGTCTAATGTTTCGTTTGTGTCTAATGTTTCGTTTGTGTCTAATGTTTCGTTTGTGTCTAATGGTTTCGTTTGTGTCTAATGGTTTCGTTTGTGTCTAATGGTTTCGTTTGTGTCTACTGGTTTCGTTTGTGTCTAATTACAATAGGGTATGCACGCAAGTTCGATAATATTTGTACGATCGGCGTTCCATACCTCTCTTTCAAACGTTATGGTTTTGTCTTTTTCATCACTATTGTTACGGCTTGTGGTCGCAAGTCAAACCAATAACAGCGAAAGAACACAGAAGAACGAGATTAAAATTCAACAACTAAATGATTATTTACAATCTCCTTATCTCACTTAAATGTACAATAATTAATTAGACTTACTCACAATCCTTTAATTAATATTTGCCTGGTCTGGTCCAAGGGCTGGTAGTGCATGCACGTCGACGATGGTACGGTAGTAGACCTGCAGCGTGCTGTAGCGTAGGAACTGGTTCCACGAGCGAATAACGACAAGGCTAAGGCGATGATGGATGATAACAATATCAATGCACAGTGTAGAAACGGCGTAAGGCAACTTATCACAAGTGTGTAGTGTCGTGGCTGGCGTCTGGTCACGATGAAGTAGGCCTATTATGATCTCTCCAGTGTGACAGTCTGGTCTCGTTGATGTCTCTCTCCCAAAAGTTGCTAAACTGCCTTTTATATGCTAGGCTTTTATTCGAGAACTCTCCAGAGTTTGACAGAAACTTCTAGTGCCCACAGTCCAGCAATTACAAGAACGTTCCTTAATAGAAACTTCTAGATCACACAGTCGAGACATTACGAGAACGTTCCTTGTATGCACGGTAGTAAACAATATCAATGTTTCTTAGAAGTGTCGTCAGGCCGCGTAAACAGTTCTCACTTCTAGACAGTTCTAGAAAGGCTGCGTTGAAGTTGAATTCTCCGGAACTTTCCATTCGCTCGTCGATGGATTCAATCCGGTGTTCCTGACGGGTCGTCTTGTAACACTCCCCCCCCTTGAAAAAGTTTTGGACGTCTCGGACAAAACTTAAGTTACAATGTTTACAATGTATAACTTTACAGTAATAACTACAGTATATACAGTATGTAGTCCCATATTCAATGGAAAGGTATAATCTTAACATATAACTTGTCTTGCAAGGTGATGATACATGAATACAGTAACATCATCAATACACATTGTGCCATAGTTAACACAAAATTCAAAAACTTACAGTGATATTTTCAACATACTGCATCAAATCAAATTCTTGACAAAGAGTCTGGTACAACATTGTCTTTCCCTTTAATGTGCTTAATATCTACATTATGATCAGTGTATACAGTGATAGGGAAACTAGTAGTTCCCAAATAAACATCAAAGTGTTGAAGACCAAGTATCAAAGCTAATGTCTCTTTTTCAATGTTGAATAATTTTTCTGGTGTTTGTCAAATTTCTTAGCATAAACAAACAGGGTGATCAACACCATGCTCATCAGCTTGAAGCAAAACTGCCCCATATGCATTGTCACTGGGCCCCCCCCCCCCCCCACCCCCCCCCCCCCCCACCCCCCCCCCCCCCCACCCCCCCCCCCCCCCACCCCCCCCCCCCCCCACCCCCCCCCCCCCCCACCCCCCCCCCCCCCCACCCCCCCCCCCCCCCCCCCCCCCCCCCCCCACCCCCCCCCCCCCCCCCCCCCCCCCCCCCCCACCCCCCCCCCCCCGCACCCCCCAACCCCGCCCCACACCCTCCCCCCCCCCCCCGCACCCCCCCCACCACCCCTCCCCCGCCCCCGCCCACCCCCCCCCCCCCTCACCCCCCCCCCCCCCCCCCCCCCCCCTCCCACGCCCGACCACCCCCCCACCCCCCCCGCCACCACCACCCCCCCCCCCCCCCACCCACCCCCCTCACCCCCCCCCCCCCCCACCCCCGCCCTCCCCGACCCCCCGACCCCCCCACCCCCCCCCCCCCCCCCCCCCCACCCCCTCCACACCAACCCACCCACCCCCCCCCACACCGGCCCTACCCCCCCCCCCCCCCACCCAAAAAAATCAAAACTTGTCCCCTCTGAAAAAAAATCCAAACATGGCACTGATATTCCTTCGAATTTACATATCGCACGAGATTACATGGATGAGATGCTAAAATATTAAAAAATCTTTCAAGGGGACAGAGACCCTCAGACCCTTTCACCAGGGGCCGATTTCACTAACGTTTAGCGATCATCGCTAACGCCGATATCCATCGCTAAACTATAAATCCATCGCAATTTAGCGATCGACTTTTGCAATCGATTTCACTAAACCTTAGCGATCAATTTCTCATCGCTAAGTTGTGTCGTTAGCGATGAGTTTTAGCGATGACTGTTTAGTAGACGCAAAAGGTAAATCTATCGCTAAACATTGTCACACGCAAGGACTCATCATTATATTTTCGCGCCATTTAGTCTATTTTCTATTATGCTTGACAGTGACGTTCGCAGGAACTGTGAGGCGGGGGCCGGACAGCGAATTCCTACACTAACATGAGGGAGGGACCAATTTTTACTTTCGGAAGGGGGCAAGATGCGTAATATATTAATATATTTGAAACATTTCGAAGCATATTTAAACTCGAATGATGGCCAATCGGTGCGCGCTTCTGCCCCCCACATGGAACCGCCACTGGACCAGGGCAATTTCCCTGGTATGCGGGGAGTATCAGTCAGTGAGACTGCTTCCGAGTGATTTTCCCTGACTTTCTGATTTCCCCCGACTACCTAAAGAGGTGGGGAGCCATGCGCCCCTTCCCCATTTGTGCATGCTACTGATGCTTTATACATGCTCTCAAGAACACACCGTGTTTTATTCCTGTCCACAGTGGCGGCTCTAAGGGGGACATTTGCCCCCTTTCCCCAGTCAGAAGCTATGCCCCCTCCAGATGTTGCCCAATCAGCTCCTGAAGTAAAGTGGCCTGACGGGAGGAATAGCCTAATACATTAAATCTATTTGGAATCTTTGCATTTAATGATGCATTATGAACCAAAACATATCCTTTAGGCTGAGAATTAATTTTTCTCCCAGAGATGTGCTAAAACCTCAGAGCTCCCCCCCCCCCCAACATTTTCTGTTGCCCTCCACCCCCCCCCCCCACACACACTTTTAAAATCCTGCAGGTGCCGCCACTGCCTGTCCACAACAAAGTTGCGACCTTATATACCACCCTGGCTGCTCATTTATTGTATCTTCAAACACTAATGAAATGACGTCCGGTCGAGTTTCAAGCTTTCCCTGATTTTATGCGCATTTTATCTAGACTATTTGACTCTTTCATGCCTGTTCAGCTTTCTTCTCATTCAGTCTGCACTTGCCGTATTTCCTGTAACGTCGTCTGCTTCCCGATATCGTGCGCAATTTGTGACATTGTTTGCAGCCCAAGGGCAAAGGTTGCAGTAAATTTTAGCGATCAGCCTCGTTCGTCGAGGAAGTTTTATGTTTTTTACATCGCTAATAGCGATGGGTTTAGTGAAACCAAAAATCCATCGCTATCGCTACTAGCGATGATTTCTAGTTAGCGAGCGACTTAGCGATGATCGCTAAAATTGATGTTAGTGAAATCGGCCCCAGGTCGTCCATCACCCCTTCCTTTTAAGATGAGAACTTATATATAGCTTTTGAATGCTCGACCTAGACAATCGCCTCCTAATTTGAATAAAATGTCATGATTTCTGTAGTGCGACAGCCCTCTGCTTAAAGGTCAAGAGCAGTCGCCCCAAACTTATTTTGAAGCAACAGCTAAATCTCACAATTTTCTTCTTATTTCTCTTCAAAGTATCTTTCATAATATTTTAGGACTTCAATATTTCATATTCAAGGTAAACCAATCAGTTACTTCTAGTAAATTTCACATTTGAGGAGAAAAAATATTGTCACATGACTCTAAAGAGCCAATCATGAAACAGGACAGTCTACTACACTACTTCAAGTTGGGGTGACTGCATTTCCCCTTTAAGTAAACTATAGCCCATGCTGACTGTAGATCATACTTTGTTTCAAAAGTTAAAGGCCTTGACATTATTTCATTTAATAAAGTATAAAACGGGTGTCTTCATGTATAAGGCATATCATACTTTATTGCCTAGAAAGTTGTATATACATTGCCTACGTTGTAAATATTATGCTTATAGCTGCTAGAAGAAAACAATAAAAAACAAGATAGAAAAAACGTTAGCCGTTCAGTATGCATACGACTTTGTGAAGAGCAGCTCAACTCGAAGGTCGAGTGGTCAAAAATCGTGTAGCCTAAAGTGTACCTTGGTTTATATCGTCCCATAGTTACAGTTTCTTGGTTGTATCTCCCAGCCATTTTTTTTTTATTTCACACTAAATGACACTTTTCTCCATCAAATTTTCAGGTCTTGCTTTTACAAATCTTAGTTTTACAATTCTTAGCATAGGCGGGATTACGGGGTGGGGGAAAGCAGGGCACTTGCCCCCACTTTTTTCCAGAGATTAAAATAAGAATGAAAAAAATGAGCGAAAGTAAGCGAGACCAGAGAAATTATAAGAGAATTTTCAATAGCCTATTGTGATTAAAGTGTGCAATGTTTAATGAAGGAAAATATTAATATAAAAAACATAAAATTGCTAGGAAAATTTTTCTCGGCGCGCTTCGCGTGCACCTTCAGTAAGAACTGAAAATTTTGTCTGGCACCGTAAAATTTCTTTCGTCCTACGAGCCACACTAAATTGTGACTTGAAGCTCTGCCATATGGCAAGCCGTTTTACTTTTTATTCGATATTTGATGATATCAACAATTAATTGGTGACATCAGCAATTAATTATTGATATCAGTAAATAATTGCTGATATCACCAAATAATTTGGTGATATCATCAAATAATTGCTGATATCAACAATTATTTGCTGATATCTGCAATTAATTGTTGATATCAGCAATTCATTTGCTGATATCAGCAATTCATTTGCTGATATCAGCAAATAATTGCTGATATCAGCAATTAATTGCTGATATCAGCAAATAATTGCACCTGGTGGAAGCAGGATTTTGTCAAGAAATGGTCCAGAATGGCCGTAAAAGCCGTCAAATTTAAGAAAGATTTCTTGGGGAGGACCCTCAGCCTCCAGCTTCGGAGATCGCGGTTAAAGGCTTCGCCGGCCACAACTTCCTAAGATGCAGCCTTCAATAAAAATTACTTTCCTGGCACTTTAACTGCCTATGCCCTTGACAATGCCCACAAAAGATTTCATTGACTTCTTTTCGTATCACTTAGTCTATAACCTTCAAAATCTACACTTCCTTATTTTTCACACTAAGATAGTTGAGGAGCACTTGTCCCAGATCATCGACAAAATGAAACATGAAAAAAGCCTCCATGATGTAGGATATAGGTTTCCATATCCTGCTTTATGGAAAGAACAGGCATCTGGGGAAAGTAAGAACATTTTGTGTGCAATAAAAATACTGCATTTAAATGGGCTTATTGAGTTGATATCGATTATTTTGTGACGAGTTTGAAGGAAATCATCCCATGACAATGTTCTAATTAGCCTCATTACTCATGTATCTCTTCCTATATTTACCGAAATATAAAGAAATGGACATGTGATAAATTGTAGTTTTTGTGGACATTATTTGCATATGATTAATACCTAATGGTAAAAAGTGTCTGGTCACGAATTTGTAATAAATGATTTTAACCATTATTTATTCTATCATCGCCATTTCAGTTGTGTATGAGATGTGCAGCATCAGGCTCTTAGTTTGGCAATATACCATCAAGATGTGAGTAAATTTCCACAGGTGTGAAAAAACATGAATTTAGTGAACCAGTTCAATACGCCCCTTTAAAACTGAAGAAAAACAAGAGGTTACAATAAAATGTCTCAAATGCTGTCTCGACGCTGTTAACTTCTGCGCCTTTCGCGCACATCCGTTTTAAATATTGCCTCGGGGTTTCGCGGTTACTTCCTGTAGAGCATTCTGCTTGTCATAGCTTCGTACTCTTCTCTTCGAACTCTTCTGTTATCATTGACACCACTACTGCCCCCATGGCCGTAAGCAGCCTAGGGGAAGTTTACCCTCCCCCAGAAATTTTCAAAGCAAAATTTTTATCACCATCAATCTGTGTAAATTTACAGACTTTAAAGATTGTTCTGTGCAAGTTTTCAGGTACGGAAAGTGTCATTTCCCGTACGTACCGTAATAAGGGACGGACGCTTAGCGAAGGGAAGGGGGAAAGAGCCCTCTCCTTGAGGATACTTTTCTTACGTAGCATTTCTATTATTCATATCACTAAAAAGTATGAAAAATGGGATTTTTTTTCGGCGCCCTTCGCGCGCACCGGCCCATTCTAAGTACTACGTCTCCCATTCTTAAAATAATTGTTCAAAAGCGTCGGGAAAACCTCAAAATAATCCATTCTTCCCACTTCCCTAAGCACTCAGCATTATCGATCCCATCTGACTGTTAGCCGCATGGAGTGAGAATATAATTGAAAATAGTCAAATTGTGATTATTGTGGTATGTTAATTGTCCACCTCATGTCATCTGAAGTTGAAGCTAAAATGCATCATTTTAATGCTTACAATTTCGTATATACCCCAGAGCTTCCGGGGGCTTCGCCCCTGGTCCCTGTCGGGACTCTGCCCCTGAATCCCGCCAGAGGCCCTGAGGCGGGACCCTGAATTCCCCGCCGTAAGGGGGAGCGCTTCGCTCTCCCGCAGCACCGGCGCCGTTTGAAAGTCCACCTGGCTTTGTCCAACCACTTTCAGATATCTAATCCCGCCCCTGATTCTTAGTTTTAAAGGCCTTAGTTTTAGAGGTCCAAATTTGCCCGGGTGATTTCTTCTGACCTGGCTGATGTGACTGATCGCCTTCCTGGGGGAGGGGTCTAAGGGGAGGGGAAAACCCCTCATGTAAGGTGGACTAGATGCAAAATGGTGCCACATTTGGTGCTAAATGAAAATTGAATTCCCACCAAGAATTCCTATTTTTTAGGAAGCTTTTTTTTATCTTGCTTGTCTTGGTGAATTTTTCTTGAGTCCTACTGGTACTTCAGAATCACAATGGGTGAATTACAGTAATTTAGTGAACCTTGCACTTTCCCTTCATCAGTTCACCACATTCACCACAATCAGTGAATTTAACGCGGACCTGCCCTGGTATCAGAGCAGGGAGCTGCCACGCAGTGGCGCCGCCAGGCTTTGGTGATTGGGGGGGCACAACAGATGATGTCGTAATGGCACTTCAGTTAACCTCCGAAGTCTGCACAAAATGCGTTTTTTTTTCGTGTGCTCCCTACGTTCGTATACACAGTGGGGATCCTTCCTTGTCAGGTGTCACTGCACTAAGGTGCCGTCCTGGGGGAGGGGTCTAAGGGGAGGGGGTGTCCCCCTCCCTTTTGAGAAATTTTTGTTTATTTAAAGTTGCTTAGATGCAAAATGGTGCTATCTTTATGATATTTTTGGAGCTGATCACATACCTGTATGGCTGGAAAATGTCCATAGTTTAGTGAATTCTAATTTTTCCAACTGGCTGGATGTTTTTATCCAACTGAGTGGCGACGCTTAAATATTCGTTTTTTTATGCGCCTGCGCTTTGAATACAGCAGTGAGGATCTTTCCTTTGTCACTACATGAAGGTGCCGTCCTGGGGAAGGGGTCTAAGGGGAGGGTATAACGGCATAATTTCAACTTTCCAAATCATGCTTCAACAACTTAGATTGAAAGATCGCAAAATCGATTATAGTTCCATGTATTATTATGTTAATAATGGTCATAAGATGGAGTGCAAACCGTAAAGCATGCGCGCAAAGCGCGCGAAATTTTTCATTAATGAGATTTTCATGACAAAACCTGCATTCAGAATCTGCATCGAGACACTTTCAATTGCCCAACAAACCCACATGACACTCAAAAAGCCAGTCTTTTACCTGTTAATTCGTGAACAGCTTTCAACTTTTGCTGCTGTGCTTCTCCGGGAGTTGCTATCAGAAGATATTGATAATAAGAACACAGTGGTAAGGTTTGAAGCGCGCGGAGCGCGCGAAATTTTGGATAGTTTGCGAAGGATTTGCGAAAATTCTGATAGTTTGAGAAACATTTGTGATAGAAAATGATTAAATAGATCTATCACTCGGTTGAAGCACACCTCACCCTACCCCCTACAAAAATCTATAGCTTAATCGCCTTTTGGGATCATTTTAAAATTTTCAAAAAATTTTCATGGGGGGGCACGCGCCCCCCCCATGCCCCCCCGTGCCGGCGCCACTGCTGCCACGGAGATCAGAGTATGTAGCACTTGACCACTGACCTATTCTAACAAACTGCATATACCACAATGCTGCTCCTTTAATTATCAAGAAACATTGAAGTATACAGTAAAAGGACAGAGTCCCTTGTCAGAGGTCCAGACAGGGACGACGCTAGAGGAGGGTGTGGTGGTGTGAACACCCCCTCCCCCATCCACGCAGTCGGCAAAATCCTGCACTATAGTCGGCAAATGAAGGAAAAAGGGAAGTGCAAACGAAGGAAAGTAAGGGGAAAGAAGAAAGAGAAAAAAAGAGAAAAAAGAGGAGAGAGAAGAGTGAGAGAGAAAGACCGAGCGAATAGAGAAAAGAACAGGGGAGGGAGGGACAAAGCAGGGCAAGAGAAAGGGGCTGGTGCAGACGGAAGACAGGAGATTGGAATGCATTTGTCAACAACGTTTATTACAATATTTTCAAAGCCCGTAAGCAACACTTTTTGAAACTTAAAACATATTCTGTCGGCAAAAAAGCTACGTAGGGCTTTTCAGTATCATTGTATACTAAAGGAGTTCAACGTTCATGTGGTTTCTGGCATTGAGTAGGTAAATTCTGCACCAGTCGGCAAAATGAAGGAAACATGACGAAAAGAAAGGAAAAAAAGTGAAAGAAAGAGGACAATTTTTGTAATCAGAACCCAAAATTTTCGACGCATTACGCGCGCTGTAATGTCACCCCAGTTTCTTCAGTAGTTCCATTCCACATAGCTAGATAGCATAAGTCCTGTCGACCTTACCAAGTAAGATGTAGGCAGAGACGTACACAGGTTATGTAAATTTCATCCCATATCGCAAAGCCTAGTTGCCGTTCTCTAGTCTGTGTCATGCGGTATACGGTCAGTTGGTGAGCGACTCACGGAGTAAAGTTTGGCTAGTCCAGGTGGTTTCGACACAATGTATGCTGTTCCTGATACAGACTACAACCCTTACAGTTTTATGTTTTTACTGATTTTCTTCGTTCTTAATGATACAATGTTTTTGTGTCAGCCTATCAAAAATTTTCGCGCCCTTTGCAATTTCACGATTCAGACTCAAAAGAACAGTATCAGTGTGCAACTCGGCTCTTGACATATTAAGTGATATTATGCTACATATACGGTACTCTGCAATGTCATGGGATAGTTAGGCTCCTTCATATCCCTTTCTCACCCCCTCGACATGCTGTCGGAACTTGGGGTCGCTGGCATGGCCCGGCCCCATGTTGGAAAAATTCTGTCGCCACCCATGGTCGGTTTACTTATTTTAGCTTCCAAAAGGTCATTTCTGCGGTAAAATCCCAAATTTTCGGTATGCTTTGCCCGCTCTTCCTCAGTTTCGTTACTAATAGGTGAATATAGAACAAACCTTTTCCATCGTTTTATGTAAAATGCCGGGAATCTCATCTCATTTCGCTAAACTAAGTTACTAGTAATGTTCTCTTGAGTCTGTCTTTCTGTACGGCTAGTGACTCGAAGAGGGAAGTACAATGTAAGTTGTGCCCCATTGGGCCCAACTGCCTGGACAGTTGACCTCAGTGGCGTACACAGAGGGAGGCCATTGGGTCATATCCCTCTCACAGATGCTAATTTTTTTCTGGTCCCTAAAAAACGTAAATGTTTTAACACAAATTTTACTTCCAAAGGTGGCATATATGGCACCAGATTGCATGTAAGGACGCCTAATTTTTCAAAAATTTTCAGATGGGAGGGGGACACTCCCTCCCCTTACACCCTCCCCCAGGCCGGCGATCACACAACATATTCCATCCCCCCTTGAGAGAAATCCTGGGTACGCTACTGGTTGACCTATATAAGCTGTAAATAAGTACAGATTCTTTTCAGTGTAAGCTTACCCAAAAGTTTCGCGCACATCGCGCGCTTTGCAATTTCACAGTTTAGATTTCGGGAAAATCCTTAAATTGGGCGGAAGTATTTTCCTCTAGTATACACAAAATTTTATGCAATATATGCCCCGCAATGACATGGTATAGTACACAGGTTTTCTTCAAATCTCCCCTCACCAACCCCTTCGACGGCATTGGGGCTGTCGAGGCTCCGGGTCGTTGCCCCCCCCCCCCCCGTTGGGAAAATCCTGGCGCCACCCCTGCTGGACCACTACCGGTTGGACTAACGGTTCTCAGCTCTAACTGCATCTCTTATCAACACTTTCAGTCGGCATTTCTTTCTTCTTAGTCGGCAAATACGGCACCACACCCCCCATGATAAATGCTCTGGCGACGCCCTGGGTCCAGAGATCCCATGCTGTATAAAATAGAGAATAAAACATAACTAGTACAACTATAAGCATGGTGTCATCATTCCATCTCTGAAAACCTTAAGGCGGACTGGTTGTGCCAGTGTGGCATATACTTTAAAATAAGTAAAGTGTACTGGTTGAGAAATTTAAAATTTTACCAGATCATGCGCAAATTTCACCATATATTCACTTTCAAAATTTCCCCCAAGATTTTTGCAGAGGGGGCATTTTCCCCCCTGTCCCCCCGGCTACGCCACTGTAAAATACGTAAATTTTTTAACACAAATTTTACTTCGAAAGGTAGCATAAGTGGCACCAGATTGCATATAAGGACGCCTAATTTTCAAAAATTTTAAAAGTGGAGGGGGGCCTCCCCTTAGACCCCTCCCCTAGCCCAGCGATTCTTCTTTTTAGTTCCTAAAAATAGGTAAGAATTTTATCACAAATTTTACTTCGAAAGGCGGCATATGAGGCACCAGATTGCATGTAAGGACACATGTTTTTTAAAAAAATTTCCTTAGACCCCTCCCCCAGACCGGCGATCGTACATCATACTGCATTCCAACTCCCCCTTGAAAGAGATCCTATGTACGCCACTGGGTGCGGTTGTCCAACTTGCGAAGTTGGTTTCTCCTCAATAAATTTGCTATCGTTCCCATGCTAACGGGAAAATGCTCCTCTAGCTATGGCCTGGTATACCCTGCCTTCACAAAATGGGCTAGCTCCTCCAGGTTTATATCTTTACGTGGCCTACCTTTAGCCATCTTGCTTTCATTCAAATTGCTTCAATGTTTTGTAGTATATCTGTTAAAAATGTTCTTGTAGGTAGAGAACACGACCCGTAATAGCCTTTCAGGAATTTTAACCTTGATACCTCTAGGGAGTTGCTATTTGACGTCAAATAGCAACTCCCTGATACCTCGGTATGTTTACTGCTTTGTAAGAATCTCAGTAAAACCACCTACGTTGACAGCAGATTGATAGTTCATTTATCCTTGAAATCCCCGTCAATTTTATGTGTGCAAAACACTTATATATCTCATCACGTTATTACGTAATCAAACAGGTGCGCCCTGACTCTTTTTGTAATTTCTTCTCGCGTGCACATCTGATCTGCGTGTATACCCTAATTTCGTTCGTACCTGTTTTCGATTGTCTAACGATTCCGTTTGTCTAATGATTAGTTTGCCTACCGATGCCGTTTGCCTACTGTTTCGTTTGTGTCTAATGATTTCGTTTGTGTCTAATGTTTCGTTTGTGTCTAACGTTTCGTTTGTGTGTAATGTTTCGTTTGTGTCTAATGTTTCGTTTGTGTCTAATGTTTCGTTTGTGTCTAATGATTTCGTTTGTGTCTAATGTTTCGTTTGTGTGTAATGTTTCGTTTGTGTCTAATGTTTCGTTTGTGTCTAATGTTTCGTTTGTGTCTAATGTTTCGTTTGTGTCTGATGATTTCGTTTGTGTCTAAGGTTTCGTTTGTGTATAATGTTTCGTTTGTGTCTAATGTTTCGTTTGTGTCTAATGGTTTCGTTTGTGTCTAATGTTTCGTTTGTGTCTAATGATTTCGTTTGTGTCTAATGATTTCGTTTGTGTCTAATGTTTCGTTTGTGTCTAATGTTTCGTTTGTGTCTAATGAAGGTTTCGTTTGTGTCTAATGGTTTCGTTTGTGTCTAATGTTTCGTTTGTGTCTAATGTTTCGTTTGTGTCTAATGAAGGTTTCGTTTGTGTCTAATGGTTTCGTTTGTGTCTAATGTTTCGTTTGTGTCTAATGTTTCGTTTGTGTCTAATGGTTTCGTTTGTGTCTAATGGTTTCGTTTGTGTCTAATGGTTTCGTTTGTGTCTAATGGTTTCGTTTGTGTCTACTGGTTTCGTTTGTGTCTAATTACAATAGGGTATGCACGCAAGTTCGATAATATTTGTACGATCGGCGTTCCATACCTCTCTTTCAAACGTTATGGTTTTGTCTTTTTAATCACTATTGTTACGGCTTGTGGTCGCAGGTCAAACCAATAACAGCGAAAGATCATAGAAGAACGAGATTAAAATTCAACAACTAAATGATTATTTACAATCTCCTTATCTCACTTAAATTTACAATAATTAATTAGACTTACTCACAATCCTTTAATTAATATTTGCCTGGTCTGGTCCAAGGGCTGGTAGTGCATGCACGTCGACGATGGTACGGTAGTAGACCTGCAGCGTGCTGTAGCGTAGGAACTGGTTCCACGAGCGAATAACGACAAGGCTAGGCGATGATGGATGATAACAATATCAATGCACAGTGTAGAAACGGCGTAAGGCAACTTATCACAAGTGTGTAGTGTCAGTGGCTGGCGTCTGGTCACGATGAAGTAGGCCTATTATGATCTCTCCAGTGTGACAGTCTGGTCTCGTTGATGTCTCTCTCCCAAAAGTTGCTAAACTGCCTTTTATATGCTAGGCTTTTATTCGAGAACTCTCCAGAGTTTGACAGAAACTTCTAGTGCCCACAGTCCAGCAATTACAAGAACGTTCCTTAATAGAAACTTCTAGATCACACAGTCGAGACATTACGAGAACGTTCCTTGTATGCACGGTAGTAAACAATATCAATGTTTCTTAGAAGTGTCGTCAGGCCGCGTAAACAGTTCTCACTTCTAGACAGTTCTAGAAAGGCTGCGTTGAAGTTGAATTCTCCGGAACTTTCCATTCGCTCGTCGATGGATTCAATCCGGTGTTCCTGACGGGTCGTCTTGTAACACTCCCCCCCCTTGAAAAAGTTTTGGACGTCTCGGACAAAACTTAAGTTACAATGTTTACAATGTATAACTTTACAGTAATAACTACAGTATATACAGTATGTAGTCCAATATTCAATGGAAGGTATAATCTTAACATATAACTTGTCTTGCAAGGTGATGATACATGAATACAGTAACATCATCAATACACATTGTGCCATAGTTAACACAAAATTTCAAAACTTACAGTGATATTTTCAACATACTGCATCAAATCAAATTCTTGACAAAGAGTCTGGTACAACATTGTCTTTCCCTTTAATGTGCTTAATATCTACATTATGATCAGTGTATACAGTGATAGGGAAACTAGTAGTTCCCAAATAAACATCAAAGTGTTGAAGACCAAGTATCAAAGCTAATGTCTCTTTTTCAATTGTTGAATAATTTTTCTGGTGTTTGTCAAATTTCTTAGCATAATAACAAACAGGGTGATCAACACCATGCTCATCAGCTTGAAGCAAAACTGCCCCTATGCATTGTCACTGGCATCTACTGCCAACTTAAATTGCTACTCAAAATCTGGAGCAATCAACACTGGTGAACTCATTAGTGCCTTTTTCAATGATTCAAAAGCTGCTTGGCAGTCATCCGTCCAATCAAACTTTTCATTTTTCTTTAACAATTTTGTCAATGGTGCAGCAATGTCAGAGAAATTTGGACAAAAACGTCTGTAGTAACCAGCCATGCCTAGGAAGCGCATGAGCTGCCTTTTATCAGTTGGGGCAGGGAATTTGTCAATGCCCTCAACTTTAGCCTTAATTGGTCTAACTTTACCCTGACCAACCACATGCCCTAAGTACACCACATGGGCACAAGCAATCTCACCTTTGACCAAATTGACAGTCAAATTAGCTTTGGCAAGCTTGTCAAATAATGCCCTAACATGTTGTACATGTTCATCCCACGAGTTGCTGTACACAATAAGGTCATCAACATATACTTCACAATTTTCTAAATTTGACGTAAGATTATTTACTAAGCGCTGAAACGTCATCGGTGAGTTTTTCATACCAAACGGCATAACCTTATACTGAAATAAACCATCTGGCGTCACGAATGCCGAGATTTTCCCAGCCCTCTCAGTGAGCGGTATCTCCCAGTACCCCTTTAGTAAGTCAAACTTTGACACATTTGTAGCTTTCCCAATCCTATCAATGCAATCATCGATACGGGGTATCGGATAGGAATCCGTTCTTGTGACTGCATTCACCTTTCGGTAATCAGTACAAAATCTGTACCCACCGTCTGGCTTGGGGACCAATATACAAGGGGAAGACCATTCACTATTACTAGGTTCTATGTCATGGTCTAACATATACCGAACCTCATCCCTGAGATGTTGTCGTTTTCGAGGGTTAACTCGGTAAGGATGCTGCTTGATTGGTGTAGCGTCCCCCACATCAACATCATGTTCAATCAAACTTGTCCTAGTAGGATCATCTGAGAACAAGCATGCATATTCATAGATTAATGATTTCATTTCTGACTTTTCTTTGTGATCCAGATGACTTAATTTCTGGTCAAGATTTTTCAACACATCAGAATTTTGTAACTTAATACACATGTCAGGAACATTATTAGACTTGATCTCATCATTACTGAGTTCATAATCAGCATTGATAATACACACTTGATCACCTGTATCATTAGTGTTACTATTTACATCATGTACACTTTCATCCTTAGAAATGTCACAATCTTCTCTTTCATAATATCTCTTCATCATATTAATATGACATACTCTTTTAGATTTACGCTTGTCAGGTGTCAAAATGACGTAGTCTGTGTCACTGACCTTTCTCTCAATGATATAAGGTCCTTGAAAGCGAGCTTGAAGTGGCTGACTAGAAACAGGTAAAAACACTAGCACATTATCACCAGGTTTAAACTCTCCTTTCACAGTGGTCTTGTCATACCACGCTTTCATTTTCTTCTGAGAGTGCCTCAGATTTTCCTGAGCAAGTTCACATGCTCCATGAAGACGATCTTTAAAGCGGGATACATAATCAAGTAGATGTATGTCTTCACCTGGATCTGATAACCACTTCTCCTTTAACAATTTCAATGGTCCACGAACTGTGTGTCCAAAGACAAGTTCAAATGGACTGAACCCAAGTGACTCTTGTATAGACTCCCTGGCAGCAAACATTACAAATGGAATGCCTTCATCCCAATCTCTCTCATTATCATGACAATATGTCTTTAACATTTGGTGAAACCTTTCTAAAGCCCCATGGCTTTCAGGATGATAAGCCGAAGACTTAATTTGGTCTATGCCTAACTCATATAACATCTGTTGGAATACAGTTGACATGAAAGTAGACCCCTTGATCTGATTGGATCTCTTTAGGCAACCCAAACAATGTGAAAAATTTAAGTAAAGCTTGTAAGACTGTCCGAGCCTTAATATTTCTCAGAGGTATTGCCTCTGGAAACCTTGTAGAAGCACACATAATGGTTAATATATACTGATGCCCTGCCCTACTCTTAGGCAGGGGACCTACACAATCAATGATGACTCTACTAAACGGCTCTTCAAAAGCAGGAATTGGCTTTAAGGGTGCAGCCGGAATATTCTGATTCGGCTTCCCAACCATTTGAAATGAGTGACAGGTCTTACAAAATTTGGCCACATCACTTTTAAGTTTTGGCCAATAGAAGTGATTTAGAATTCTGTGGTAAGTCTTATTGACTCCTAGGTGCCCTGCAAATGGCATCTCATGAGCAATACTCAGTATTTCCCTTCTATAAGTCCTAGGTACCACAATTTGATGGTAAATTCTCCACTCTTCATCTAATGGTGCATCAGGTGGTCGCCATTTACGCATCAAAATATTGTTCTTAAAATAAAAGCAAACTGGGACGTCTTTCGATTCATCCTCAGTGAGTGCACCAGCTATTAATGGCTGAAGCTCTTCATCATGTTGTTGTTGGACTGACAACTGGTCTCTGTGGAGTGTGTCAGACATTTTTGATTTTTCCTGTTTTACCCCCTCACTATGTGTGGGGCCAGGAGACTCACAATCCTGACTATCATTAAGATTAGTCATAAAAGATTGGCTGAGATCATACCAAGAATCTTCACTTTCATAAACATTTTTACTAGAATCTTTTCCAGACTCTGACTCCTCTTTTGGGAGTGTTGTTCCATTTTTAGGAACTAATTCCTCAATTTTAGAGGGCGGATGATTAAGTTTATCATCCTTATTTTCGGAAATCATACCCTCATTTTTAGAGAGTGTATGTTTAACATTATCATCCTTACATGATTCCCTACTTGTTCCACTTTTGGGAACTGTATCCTCACTTTTGGAGGGTGGATGTTTAAGATTATCATCTATAGCGAGCTTTTGTGACATAGCTCTAGTGACATCACAGGCAGGGAATAAATTTGGAAATTCCTTTTCTAATTGCTCTGTGTTGTTATAATCACATGGTTTATCTGTCAAAATTGCATTGGCTACTACCTTTCCACCAGCTAGGTCATTGCCTAGCAACAGAGATACCCCCTTTACAGGTAGAGTAGGCCTGACCCCTACTATGACCGACCCAGAAACTAAATCTGACTTCAAATTAATTTTGTGGAGAGGGACAGAAATAAATCCACACTCAACCCCCTGAATTAGTACATTTGCCCCTGTGGAAGTAGAGTCCGATAATGGCAAAACTCCATCAAGAAGCAATGACTGAGTTGCGCCTGTATCACGCAAAATTTTAATTTTGACGGGTGGATGAGCTGAATTCCCATCTAGGGAAATAAACCCCTCAGACACGAATGGAAGGTATTCTTCCTTAATTTTGTTGCTAGAATTAGGCCGTAAAGTCACGACTACCTCAGAAGAGTTCTCTACATTGGCTAAGGCATTTGAGGCTGTTTCTGTCTCCTTTAATTTTGCCAATGTGAAGCAATTTGCCATTGTGTGGCCTTTTTTGTGACAGAAACCACAGCTTATGTCTTTAAAGGCAGCTTTGTTTGAGCTGACCTGGTCGTTCTTTTGACGACTTGAATCTGGTTGTTTTTTACCAGAATTTGTTGGAGAGATAGAACCAGACTGAGATCCACTGTTACCTGTTGTGACACTACTACTGCCATATTTCTTATTTGGCCTACCAAACTGACCCTTGTTTTGAGTATGACCCACTTTACTAAACTTATGGGTGAGTGCATACTGATCAGCCAAATTTGCCACTTCCTTCAAGTTGTCAGCCTTATTTTCCTCAAGGTGAGTCTTAATGTCATCATTCACACACCGTTTGAATTCCTCGACCAGCATCAGTTGTCTTAAAGTGTCAAATGTGGAGACCTTTTTGGAAGCACACCATCTATCGAAATGCCTTTCTTTTTGATAAGCAAACTCTACATAGGTTTGTGTATCCGCCTTACGATACTTTCTAAATTTTTGGCAATAAGCTTCAGGCACCAATTCATAGGCTTGTAAAATGCCCTTTTTAACCTTATCATAATCCATGCTGTCCTCTATTGACAGAGCGGAATACACTTCTTGAGCCTTGCCTGTAAAATTACTCTGGATGAGTATGGACCATTTATCTCTTGGCCACTTTAGTTGCTCACCCAGCTTTTCGAAATGGTTAAAGAATTTCTCCACATTATCCTCCTGAAATTTGGGGACAAATTTTACGTGCTTAGAAACATCGAATTCCCCAGTATCCAAGCCTATATTAGGGTCTGATCCTTTTATGACCCCTAACTCTAGTTGCTTCAACCTATATTCATGTTCTCTTGCCTCCCTTTGCATTTCTCTTTCCTCTTTTTCCTTTTCTCTTTCCATTTCTTTTAATCTTATCTCTTTATTCATTTCCATTTCAAGCCTTTTCAGTTCAAATGTGTTGTCAGTTGGCACAGTGATAGCTGTTTCCAATACTGTACTAGGTAGGATACTTTCATCCACAAGATATTCTAGAACATATCTTTTAATCTCGTCTTTCCGAATTAAAGGCTGAAATTCAATGCCATAATGTTTTGCGACCTTTACAATCTCAGACTTCTTTAATGAATCTAGTTCCTCGACTGAGGGACTAGCCACGAATTTATCTAAGTTGAATGGCATTTTGAAATTGTATCAAGCCTTCAACAAACAAATAAGTAGTCTTAGCAAACACAGTTGCTTACGATTCACAACAGAATTTCTCGAATTTTCTAGTATTTTTCGTTCCCGGATGTTAGGCCACCAATTCTGTTACGGCTTGTGGTCGCAGGTCAAACCAATAACAGCAAAAGATCATAGAAGAACGAGATTAAAATTCAACAACTAAATGATTATTTACAATCTCCTTATCTCACTTAAATTTACAATAATTAATTAGACTTACTCACAATCCTTTAATTAATATTTGCCTGGTCTGGTCCAAGGGCTGGTAGTGCATGCACGTCGACGATGGTACGGTAGTAGACCTGCAGCGTGCTGTAGCGTAGGAACTGGTTCCACGAGCGAATAACGACAAGGCTAGGCGATGATGGATGATAACAATATCAATGCACAGTGTAGAAACGGCGTAAGGCAACTTATCACAAGTGTGTAGTGTCAGTGGCTGGCGTCTGGTCACGATGAAGTAGGCCTATTATGATCTCTCCAGTGTGACAGTCTGGTCTCGTTGATGTCTCTCTCCCAACAGTTGCTGAACTGCCTTTTATATGCTAGGCTTTTATTCGAGAACTCTCCAGAGTTTGACAGAAACTTCTAGTGCCCACAGTCCAGCAATTACGAGAACGTTCCTTAATAGAAACTTCTAGAGCACACAGTCGAGACATTACGAGAACGTTCCTTGTATGCACGGTAGTAAACAATATCAATGTTTCTTAGAAGTGTCGTCAGGCCGCGTAAACAGTTCTCACTTCTAGACAGTTCTAGAAAGGCTGCGTTGAAGTTGAATTCTCCGGAACTTTCCATTCGCTCGTCGATGGATTCAATCCGGTGTTCCTGACGGGTCGTCTTGTAACACTATCAACGTAGCATTTTTGTGAGTAAATTTTGAAATAGCAAAGTACGAAGTTATTAATGTGTAACGAGGGTAGTTTTAATTGTTTTTAGTTGTCTTTTTGTAACCTATGAAGTTAAACTTTCTATCTTTAAAGAGGTATCAACGCCAGTTTTTACTTTTTGCAATGTACACAGATTCCTTACGCTCTCAGATTGAAAATGTTAATGCAGTTCTGAAGTATGCAGACGGTACTTGATTTGTGTAACAATGACTATTGGTTTGTGTAAAAGTAGCGTTTGGCTATGTGTCACTAAGAACTCTGCAGCCATGAAACATACTATTAATTGGTGTAGGAATAGTCACTTGCTCATCAATTGTAAGAACACGAAGGTATTATTGCTGACTTTTGGTCAGTCTAGGATCACGTACCTACTGTTATTGACAACAAACCTATTGAGATTGCAATGGATTTTAAGTATCTGGGGATGACTTTTAACAGTACTCTTACCTGGAAAACCCACCAAATGAAAACGGTGTTAAACGCCAAATAGAGGTTTTAATTATTCGGAAACTGGCTGGTTTTGGTCTTAAATTTGAAAAACAGCTTTGGTTGTTTCAAATGAAGCTTATTGTGCCCCAATCTGGCTACAATCTTCCAGTAAAGTCAAGTAATCCATCTAAACCAGTACTTCAAAATATTGTCTTATAGCAGATGATAATGTTCATCACTCAATTTCTGAACGCGCTGCATCATTGATGGTGACTGTGACCATCCTCTACTTAATCTTAAATTTAAGACACTATCGGATTCGAAGGATGCAAACGGAACTTTTTAGGATTCATATTTACTTAGAAGTATTGAACTTTTGAAATGTAACATACAGAGATAGTTTTTATGTGAGATGCTTGTAGTCCATTTTGTTATATTGTCATTTTATGATGGATACCATTAAATTGTTACTTACTCTAGCTCATAAGTTTTTGCTAAGATATTTGTAAATAGCCCTTGCGGTCTGTTATTTGTACACATATGTACATTGAAAACTTTTTAAACATCACCGAAATAAATGTTGATGAAACTTGACACTTGAGAAAATCTCGAACTTGAAAATATTAAAAATTGAAACTTGAACTTGAGAGTTGTGTCTCTGGCTGTATGTACGAGCAGGGAGTTATTTGAAAGGAGATCGTTTTGAATTGAGGGTTGCACCGCCAAGGTCACACAGTAATCTGTCTCTTGTATCTTTCTTGGCATTTCTATAAGACTTAACACTGGATTAGGTCCATACAAAGGGATTTGTCGTCTACTACATGTGCAGTAAGACTGGGGGTTTACTTCTATTTCCATAGCATTACCAGTCGCTGAAAACTTAAAAAATATTGCGTCTTTGGACGTTCGGTGACGGGAATGAGAGTATAGCAATAAGGGTTTATATAAAAATATGAACATGATTCTACACCTGGCCTTTTCAGGAAACGTCTGGAAACTTTCCGATTTGTTGTGACAAAAATTAGAATTCTGCATCTGCCGCTCATTTGTATGACGTTCGTTGTATAGGAAGGGGGAAGGCGTAAACCTACTCATCAAAGCACCGTCCCGAGTAAGCCAATTGTGATAGGATTACTAAACCTGAATGATGTTGCTGGCATATTGATATCAAACTGAAGCCAACGACTAAAAGAGAGAATTCCCTATCAGCGGAATAGGTAGCTTATCATTGATAATCTCCTCAAAATGTAATGGGTCTTAGAGTAAAAGCATAAATTAAACTTTCCGATAATTTTCCTTCCGAATAACAACTCCCTGGTACGTGTAAATATGTTTTAAATAAGTAAGAGTACAAAATCTTGTAGGAGCCACAGTGCGCACAATTCCAAATCCGTGCGTACGAAAAGGAGTACAAATCCTCTCTTGCGAATACGAATATAAACAATTGTGCAAAATCGTGAGTACGAGTACGTACTCACTACAAGTCTAAGACCACCCACTACATCACTCAACTCTGAATTTTACATGAAGTTGAAGTTTCCTTTGATAACGTTGTAGTCCTGAAATTAACATGCTATAAACTGATGTTGCAGAAGAAGGATGGACAATGCAAGCTCCTACCAAAAATCTGAACTAACGTAACTACCTGTCGTATCAAGATTATCTCAACAATGCTCAGCCTACTACACACTGCAGCAGCAAGAGGTAAAAGGACGCCAAAACCAACTTTATTTTGGATCGAAAAGAGAAGCAGGGGGTGTCCCTAGTAGCAGCAAAAGTATGTTGACCTGAAATGCGTAAAGCTCAATACCGTTATTGAATGCTTTTATTTCTCACACCTGGAAAGAATGAACAAGTTTACTTCCTGCTAGTTCAGAGTTACTGAACTCTATACTTGCAGCATGTTTATATGCGTGCGACAAAACGATCAGACAAAGAGACACTCAAAGTTTGTTCTAAAAGCTAGATGCCGCATGAAGTATGGTATATATCAACGAAAACAACAGGCGTAGGAAAAAGAATTAAAACCTTTTCTGAAACATCGAAACATGAAAGTTGACATTAAAATGTCTTTTTCTGTTTTTGTCGTTTCTTTCATTACCGTGATTTCATACTCAGCTGTAGCTGCATATGGACAGATATTTTTCAACTCAACATGTTTTGCCAGTGGATATTGTTATGCATTTGAAGGTGAAACAATTGCACTGACTTGCACTATACCTACTGGACGAGGTCCGATAGGAATAGCTACAATCAAACCTGAACGAAGTGGATGGGATTTCAATATTCTCGTTAAAGAGGGAAAGCTTCAAGGGGCTGAGGATAATAGAAGCAAGTTTACGTTTGAATCTTCACAAGAAAATAATACTCTGATTATTCGAAACTTGACGGAGAGTGATAATTTGTTCTACAGGTGCTGGTATCATTTTATATACTCGTGTGGTATGTTTGGGCAAGTACATTTGAGGTGTTGGAAGATAGTGCGTGGAACTGTATACCTGGATGTCAGAAAAAAATCAAACACGCCAATGGAAATTGATTTTTGTAATTTAATTGGCGGTATGAGTGGTGTCTTCTTTACAAAAGAGGACCTTATTTTGGAATGCCCTACGGCTAAGCTGAATATATCAATCAGCAATTCGACTCACACTGTAAATGTGGATTATGAATATCAGCGTTTTGATCAAAATTCTTTTCTATTGACTATAAAGGTAAGCGAAAAACTCAACGGCACAACGATGTCATGTATGAGGAAAACAAACATAGACAACACGAATTATTGCAAGCAGTTTCCAAAACTATCAGTGTTTAATGACATTAAAGTAACAACAACACCTGAAGAGGTTGTTGTTCAGAATGGTGGAAATGCAACTATTCACTGTCACAGTAGTCCCTTTCTTGAAGACGTGGATACGTCTTTTGAATGGGACTTCCCTGACAACAACGTCATCTTTGGGAATATAGAAGAGTCAGAGACATCCACTGGTACACAAATCTCGATTGACAACATCGTTTTTACAAATACCACTTCGTTCGACATCGTTTGTAGGGTTACGTTAGGATCAAGGAACTCATCTGCCTTTGTAACTGTAACTCTGTCTTCTACAACAGATGTACCAATGTCATCATCAACCATTACTTCTCAAGCGACTAGCCCTGTGGCCATGGTCGTTCCCCTTGTACTGATTTCACTGATACTTGCTATTGTCGTTGTTGCAATTATCTACATAAAAGTAATAAAAGGAAAAATTAAAACCGAGAAAAATAGGGATGATAAAGAAGATAGTCTGAAACAAAATGAAACTATCATGGTCAATAATTTATATGGCATTAAAGACGATGTTACAAAAGCAAAACTTGGACTGACGAAAAACGATTCCGAAGTCGCTGATAATGTGGCTTATGTGTCTTATGACGAGGGTGATAAGTAAAATGTTACAATGATTGTCTACTTTGACAAAATTGGCGTAACTGAGAGTGTCTGTAGTAGAGAAAAAAGGAGGGGACATATGGATATGAACTAGGACTGACATAGGCGTACATGCTGTATTAAATTCACTAAAATAACTTCTATTCAAACCCAAATAATCTTTCATTGTACAGTTGTATTAAATCATGTTATAAAGCCCTTTGCTTAAGGTAGTTGTAAATGCAAATGAGTCTTAATACATTTCTGTGAAAGTTTTTGTGTCAAACCTGGAATGTATATATCCATAGACAAAACCAGGGAAGCATCTGGTTGCCCAGGTGTTCGTGTATTTAATGGTAAACGGAACAAGATATGTTGATGTACATTTATCAGAATGACAAACGGAGATAGGGATACCACCCAAAGTTGCAGTCAAAAGTGTTTGAAATTAAGGTCGTTTTGGCTGCTAGCAATACAAGTACCCCAATAGAAACACACAGTCCAAACAGTACAACTGACTTTTGAGTGGTCATTTCCGAGTCCACCTAAGACAATTTCGGGCCAAATTTTGATTCCAGGTACTCCAATTCCGTGACAATTCTAAGTTCTGTCATTTGAAAATGTAGCATCTCATACAAGTGCTTTGTGTACTATTTTGCAATTACATTTATTCAAACGGGCATTTTTGTAGGAGTCAATTACTTACTCTGGCTCAACCCGTCATTTAGTCGACTGATGTATGTGACCAGGGAGATTTTTCTTGTTTAACAAGTAAATGGTCACATCAGGAAACTGTGAACCAATAACGATTTAGCCTTTAGAAACATTTGTGACACTTTCTTTTTTGTGGACTCGGCTGCAATTGGCTTCGAGTCCGAGTCCAGCTGCAGCCCATTTTTGGTCAATTCCCATTCAGTGACCTCCCATATCGAGCCAATTCGGAGTGAGGCGGAAAATGGACTCTAGTCCGAAAAAGAGTACGAGTTCGGACTGAACTATTACTCTGGCAAGCAAACTGTTCATTCAATTCCTTTATGATATTTTTTTAATCTACACGCAACTATGATCTTACATCGTTTGAGAATGTTCTAACAATATTTTAATATTTCAATGGAAGAAACATAGGCAATTGACTTGTAGGTCTACACCTGGTGACTCTTTGTAATTTCAATCTGTCATGCTTTCGTTGTTGCATTCCTTATGATTTTATTTTATTGCTACCTTAGTTTCAGAATAGTTTTGAGTTTGAAAATTAGTACTTTGTTAGCCAGATACGTACAAGCGTAACTTTGTCATTATTTTAAGAGAGGGCCTTTAAATTTTTCGAAAAATCTAAATATATAGTTAGTTAGTTAGTAAGTTAGTTAGTTAGTTAGTTAGTTAGTTAGTTAGTTAGTTAGTTAGTTAGTTAGTTAGTTAGTTAGTTAGTTAGTTGTTTAGATGAGGTTTAACGTCCCAGTTTCCAACCAATTGGTTCAAGTCGAGACGACCACGGGCTTTTTTCCAGTTGTGGCTAACTGGCTAAAATATATAAGCTACGATTCTTTATGCATGTTTACTGCTTTCCTCCCAAGTATTTACATTTGTCACAAACCTGCTACTTCCTCTTCTTTTTGTGATCGTTCAAGTGGAACCCTGCGAATGCAGTATTCTTTTGTTCGATCGTCTGGTTACCGTAATTATTGAAAGCACTTAGAAGCAGGGACGAGGTTTGATGTCTAAAAATGAGGGACAAAGCCGGTGGACTGTCAAACGAAGGCGCCGCTGGAGCGCGAAGCTGTCTCCCTAACGGCGTGGGGTACATGGAGGGGTCCCATGGAGGGGTCCAGGGGAAGAGCCTTTTAGCTTCAACTTCATTGACATAAGGTTGGCAATTAACATACTACAAAAATTGCAAATTTACTTTTTAAATTATATTCTTACTTCATGTGACTAACAGTCAGATGGGATCGATAATGATGAGGGCTTGAGGAGTAGAGGAGAATGGACTATTTTGAGAGTTTTCCAGGGCTTTGGAACAATAATTTTGAGAATGGAAGATCTAGTATTCGGAATGGGTGCGCACGAAACGCGCTGAAAAAAATTGCATTTTTCATAATTTTTAGTGATATGAGTTATAGCAATGCTGAGGAAAAAAAGTATCCTCAAGGGGAGGGCTCTTCCCCTCCCCTTCGCTAAGCGCCTGTCCCTTATCACGGTACCGGAAATAACACTTTCTGTGCCTAAAAATTGCATCTAAACAATCTTTAAGAGACTTAAAGAGTCGACAATCTTTTATGAGACTTAAAGAGTCTGTAAATTTACACAGGTCGATGCTGATAAAAGTTTGCTTTGAAAATTTCTGGGGGAGGGGGAACTTTCCTTAGGCTGCGTATGGCATGGTATGGCACGGGGCATTGGTGGTTTCAATGATAATAGAAGGGTTTGTGCGAAGCTATAACAAGGAGGATGTGCTACTGCTAGTAACCCCGAAACCCCGCAGCAATATTTAAAACATGTGCGATCGAAGCACGCAGAAGAAAATACCGTTGAGAAAGCGTTTGAGACATTTAATTGTAACCTACTGTTTTTCTTTAATTTTTAGTGCAGTATTTTTATTGCATAAAAATTTCCTACTTTCCCCAGATGCTTATTCTTTCCATAGAGCAGGATATGTGAACTATATCCTTCTCCATGGAGGCTTTCTTTTATGCTTCATTTTGTCGATTGTCTGGGGCAAGTGCCCCTCTACTATTTTATTAGTGTGAATAATAGGCACATAAGGTAGTGTCGATTTTGAAGGTTATAGACTATGAGAGACCAGGGAGCTGGAAGACTAAAGAAGTCAATGAAATCTTTTGTGGGTAGTTTTTACATGGAAATTGTCAAGAGCGTCGGGAGTAAAAGTGCCAGGGAAGTAATTTTTATTGGAGGCTGCATCTTGGAAAGTTGTGGCCGGCAAAGCCTTTAACCGCGATCGCCGAAGGCGCGAAACCGTAGGCTTGGGGCTGAGGATCCTCCCCTTGAAATCTTTTCTAAATTTGACGAACCTTTTTTGAGAAAATCCTGCTACCACCAGGTGTAATTTAAATGCTAACGAAATAGATTTCAAATGGTGATGACAAATTTAACAAAGTAACCGTCAGTCAATTTGCTGAGGATTGTGGTAGTTGGTGAGGAAAGTGAACAGCGAGAGGTGTACCGAGGATTTTGGAAATGGTAATTTAGTCAAGCTGTCCTACAGGAAGTAATAACGAGGCAATTCCACAAAGTTTTCCTACGCACAGCACCACAGCATTACTAATGTGGCATCGATTTATACAAGGGTCATGCGAAGCAGGCCGATTTTTTTCTCTTTTTTGAGAATTGCGGTTCCGTTTACATAGGTGGGGTTTGGGACTGTGTTTTTCAGGATTATGGTCTTTTTATGACGTACATTGGTACTTTCAGTGACCCTTATTTCAGAGTTTCAAGTCACAATACTGTGGCGCCTACTCGTAGGACGAAAAGAAATTTTACGGTGCCAGAAAATATTTTCAATTAAATATGTTCAGGTTTCTTTGGCGGTGCACGCGAAGCGCGACGAGATAATTTTCCTGGCAATTTTATGGGTTTTTGATATTATTTTTTTCCTTTATTAGACTAAACATTGCAAAATTTAATCACAATAGGCTATTTAAAAGTTTCTCATTATTACTCTTGTCTCGCTTACTTTCGCTCATTTGTTTTTGTGTTTATTTTTATTTTATAAGCTCTCGAAGAAAGTGGGGGGGGGGCAAGTGCAAGTGCCCTCTCTTGCCACCCGTAATCCCGCCTATGCTCAAAAGGAATCGGAACAATTTAAACTCTGCTTTATAAAAGAAAAAGGGGGGTTCATTGGCAACAAACTGAGCTAGATTCAGTTGTCTGCTTCCACTCTGTAGCTATATCTCTTGATGTTGACGATTTTGTGCACTGTTTTTGTTTTAAAGGTTTTATACGATCATCATCATAAAACATAAATCAGTATTTGTATAGCGCTTAAATCGTAGGCACTACAAAAGAGCTTTGAAAGAGATACGTCTTCAGATGTTTCTTGAAACAACTCAGTGAACTCAGGTAGCGGCAGCTCTCTAGTGAACTACATTTACGTAAATCATGTGGCATGGAATTCCATAGTCTGGGTGCAAATCTGGGAAAGGCACGACCGCCATAGCAATTGGACCTGAAACGAGGCTCGTGCAAGAGATTAGGATTTTGGGAGCGGAGATGACGAGCGGGAGTACATGGAATGATAAGTTTAGAAATATATCCAGGGGCTTGCCCATGAAGAGCATTCCACGTCAGTAACAGGATTATAGATCATAGTCCTTGCCTTTTTTTCGGCAGTGTTATCAGCGTAATGACAACCCATATACTCGTGATTTTTTTCGCAAGAATGCAGTAGCCGAAAAGTAGAAGTCACTGACTGACAATCTTTCTGCAACTGTGTTATATAGTTCAGTGTAAGCTAATTCACCATTTTCATTAAATTCGTCGAAACAGACTTGAATAAAAAACTTTTTCAAAAAAAGATAGATCTATATTGCATTTCTATGTGAACCTCAAAGCTTACTTTACAGCGGCCAGCGGATATTGACGGTTTAAGATCGCCATGAATGAGCCGCCAGCCAACAAAGGCCGTCGGAGGGCATGGAAGCTTTGCCGGCAACATCCGAGAGGACACAATCTTGCATGACTGGTAAAAGTTTCAGTCTATGTCAGTGCAATTAGCTGAAAGCTGATCAACAGCTCAGCATTACAGTGGTTAGTCATGGAGTCGACTAAATTTGCTGACTGGGATATTCTCCCATGCTTGTGCCTCTGTTCTCTCTGGAACAACAAAATGCACCAATATGACCATTGGCAGAGATTTATTCTGAAACCTGGGGGATGAAAGAAGCCCACAGCGCCGAAGGCAGGGAGGGTGGAGGGCTACCCTGTTGACGTGTGGTCCCAGAGCCCGCCATGGCCCTCTGGCACAGGGGCGAAACCTCTGGAGGCTTTGGGGTATACAAAAATTGTGAGCATAAGTAAAGTATTTAACAATTTCTAAAGAATATTGGATGCTCACTAAACAGACGACATAAATGATAATTCTACCATTTTATTATGTAGGTGGGGTCGAGAGGCAACTCCCTAGAAAAGTCCATGAGTTCATATGTTAAAATTTTAAGAAACAAACCGAAAAGGTTAAAGCCTGTCAGCATGCAGATGGATTTGGCTCTATATAGGAACTCCCATATTCTTTCATCACAGATTTCATTAGTTAATAAGGATAGCAACATCGCGCTCACGACGGAGAAGATTTGAAGGTTTTGAGACTTACCACACGACAACATGTAAAATATAGCATCCCTAAATTCAGAAGATTTTAACGTTTTGCCACTCTGAAAAGTGTGACACATCCCCAAATTTCCCGTGTCAGTTATGAAAGCAAACCCAACACTTTCCAAAAATCATCATATTTGAAAGAGCATTCAGACGAACAGCTTGTTACGGAGGAAACGTGATCGAGAGGGAATAGGTATTAACCGAGAATTAGAGGATTAAACACCTTGTTTTGTTTGAAAGTGGAGTAATAAAACATGTGACATAGACCAGCGATAGTAGGAGCTCGGGAAGCGCTCCCCCAAATGTCTTTCAGACCTTGAGTGACGTGTAATATATGGGTACTTTATTTCATTTACAGCAGGCCACGAATGATATTTATTGCTTCATGATACACTCTCGATACCCGTTCTCCACTTTTCCATTAAACTAAGTTGGAGCAACGATGTGTTAACACCTCCCTGGTTGAAGGTTGATCTACAGAAGGATATTTCGCCAAAATAATGCCACCTGAATGTGTTTCACCAGAACTATGATATTTCCGTGAACTGTCGTCCTGATAATGAGCAGACACGCTGGCAGTTCGAGGGGATAGTTCGTGGTAGTAGTTGCATGTGGCCTTGAAATTTCATCTCGCTCAAACTAATACGTACTCACGAGATAACAATGCACAATGGATACACACAAAGCGTCACGGAAAATAGCATTTTTAAGTTAATTAATGGTTTGCTTCATTCCACACTATTCAAAATTTCTCAATTTGACAATTTAAACTGATAACACAGAGCATTTTATTTTCTTATATTTTTGAAAATGGGGGCGGTGTTTATGTATGACATCCCCCTTTGACAAAAAGCGGGAGGATGTATCCCCCATCCCTCTGCCTATGAATATGACACACAATTTGTTGTATTGCACTACGCAAACTACATTTTCTACTGTGCAGTAACTTGCACTGTGCGGCCTAATGGATTAGCTTTATGGTGGAAGCGACAGCCTTCTACATAGGTACTACAGTGATTTGAAACGACACATCTTTGATGCCATCAGCTATAGTAAATTTTTAGAGTGAAGGTTACATGCCCTATGTTGCCATGGGATGTCCAATAATACTGGAACCCAGCCTGGTTTTGTGGAGGTCAAAGGCCATCTGATGACACCGTTGATTAAACAATGAAATAAAGCCAACGTATATCATTTAATGATTCTTGCCAGGTGTATGGACCGTCTATCTCAGGTAGAACAGCTCTACACGAGGGAGATCAAACTAGTTTACTATCTGAAATTATCTCCAGGCAAATTTCAAATGCCAGCACTGTATGATTCTAAAAGAAATGTAGAGTGGACAGATCGAATATTTGGTTTGTTGGTACGCCATATGAAGTAAACAAAGAACGCAATTTCCAGTGGAGGTCAAAGGTGATTTGAAGATAGTAGATTACGAACCTCAAAAAAGTTTGTAACATAATATTTCAAGTACAAAATCTGTACATAATCTAACTTCCATGTAAATACCCCTGATGAGTTACCTGTGTTATCATTCAATAAATTGTTTTTAATCAGGTAATGGTCTTATGACGATCGAATTATCGTGTGGAAGCTTACTAGCCAACAGATGCTGCTCTGATAGTGCTCTCGTCCTCGAATGTAGATATGTAGAGACGCTCACGCAAGACAGTGTCAGGGAACATTTTATCTGACATAATCCCAAGTCGGACGTTGAAGCTGTTACTAGTGAAGTATTGAATAGAATAACATCAGTTGATCCCAAACACGACACAGGGCTGATTCTAATTATTGAATACGACTTCTCTATGTCTCAGGTGGAGTTCAAAAAAAAAAAAAAAACTAAAGAGAAAGGACTTACTTTTTATCTCCCCTCCCTACATGTAATGTTTAGGGAGATGAGATACTGTGCTTCACCTAACGTCACAAATGTGACGCTGTGTATCAGTGTGTCAGTGTGTTTGTATATGTTACTAACAAAAAGTGTGTCGCAAACTCCTCCTAAACCGTACACACGGTGAAGGTGACACTTGGTGGGTAAGTACCTGGATGTGTACAAATACAGTTCGTTTCGTGTGCTTTCTATGTGTTCCAATTGGTCATGCCCCACACACCAAAGAGAACCTAGAAGCTCTCCTAGTATTTGTTTTCTAGCATTAAAATCTTTCTTCAACTACCTTTCTACGTAGCTGTTGGGTTCTATTACAGCCCTAACTAAAGCTGTGTAATAAATCTGATGCTTTTACACACAACATAACACAAACGAAATGTCGATTAAGGTTAATGCTAAAAAACATAAGGGATTACGAAATAGGTTCTGCATCTTCGTAAATTGTTTGCCTTGAGTACCGTTGTTAACGGATATAAAGTAAGACAAGGATCATAAGAAAGGCAACATTTGACAAGTCTTTGAATATTGAGATGTGGAACCTATGCCACAGTATGCCCGTAGAGTTTTCAAGCAAAGTATTGGTAAAACAAATGTTGTTGTAGGTTGCTTGACTATGCTTTGGCATTCTTTCTTTGTTGTTAAGAGCTGAAATGCGCTGAATTATAAATAATTCCATGCAATATTTGAAAAATGTTGGCTTGCGCCTTTTTCTTCCTTCTCATCGGCTTGACAACGGTCTTTTATGTCACCATGGATGTATAATTTAAAAGGATGTAAAACGGAAGAATAAAAGCCGGCTTTGTGTTATCATTAAAAGAGGAACCTCGACCTGTATTTCCTTGTTCCTTCAAAACAGTTTTGAGCAAAACCAATTTTATTGAACCAAAGAGGGTTCAGAGATATGGTGGGCATTTATTCATTACCCTTTGCCAGTCCGGGAATTTCCCCGCTTTGGGGAAAACCAAAAATTTTCAGAATGGGGGAAAAAGTGTGCAACGCATTGTATTAGACTGTTGGGAAGCCGTAAAGCGTACAACAAAATGTAGTCCTCTACTAAGGCCAATCACCTCGACGATTTACCTGATCGTTTTTAAAATAAGGGAAAGTTTTCATTAAGGCCCTAAATTTATGTTCCTTGCTACACTGTAATTCCCGGTTCTCCCAACTTACTTTAAAAACTCCCAAAATGGTCAAATTTTCTTAAACAGAAAGCCACACTTTTCGGCGAGCTTTGCACGACGAAAAGTTTGCTTTCAAGTCCTTCCTACAACCAGTCACCCTTGTAAGGGCTTCTGGTTGCTGGCCCCTTCGAGGAGCTTGCCACCCCTGAAGACCTATGCCTACACCAGTTATACAGGCTAAAATCTCATCTACTGGTCACAAGGCACGCAATCTAGTCAGTGTACTACAAACAATTATAAACCTTACAAACCTTAGGATTGGTAGGCCAAGGGCCGCCATAGCATTGGCAAGTCATGTCTTTTATCACACGTGGTTCCACATAAAGTAATGGGGATCCAAGAGTGATGCTTACGTACGTTTAGCATTTACGCAGTTGTGCGCAATGGTTGGGTAAGCACAACTGCTGTCATCGTTGTGTCATTTCGTGGTATTATGTTCTCGAGTCGACGGTTAGAATTTGAAATTTCTTGTAGATGAAACAAAGCGCAGTGGATTATCGATACTGAACATGTTCATGTGAGTGACACAGTTGAGCTGAAAAACTTTATAGTGGAACAATCCCTATCATGAAACTGAAGATCACACCAGCCTTTGTTCACATAAACAGAAAGAAAATTAAAGTTAAGTAAAATAGAATTATGAAATGCTGAATAAAAGTGTGCTAAAGGCAACACTCAAATCGTTGTGAAAATGTAGAGGAAGAAAGGAGAGGAACGAAAATAGGAATCTTAAAAATGGATAACAAAATCATAAAAACCGGTTTCAAAGTATAATATCTAATTGTTAAATTGTTTTTTCCACACACAGCTTTTACCTAAACCTTTGTTAAAACTATTGAACAGAGAAAGTCCCATGGAGGGGTTGAAGGACAAATTTGACTGAATGCACCAGAATAAGAGAGGAGCAGCTGAATGGCTCAGCGATAATGCTGCCACTTTATATTGTGCTTGCGATGAGTGAGTGGGGTAGGAGTTGCCCAAACAACATTTGTGGTGGGTAGCAGTTGTGACCGAGACAAACCTTTATTACCCGAGAAAATTGCACATTCTACCCCATTGTCTCCAGTTTTTCAAACTTGTGATGGGGGAGGGGTTGAAATCTCCAGGACCCACGGTTTGTACTATTATGGAGTTAGATTAGGTTTTACGGCTCAGTTTCTAACCAGTTTAAGTCGGGCAGGCCAGGGCCTTTTTCCAGTTGTGGCTCACTGACTTGTTTGCATATTCCATTGCTCATGCTGAGCACCAAACACAATGGTAGTAGGTTCCATTTTTTAAAGTCTTTGGCAGTGGGGTAGCTAGATATTTTTGTAGGGGGGTGGGCTTCAAAAGCAAAATATTTCCGACAGATTATTATCTTGAAGTAATGATGTATTATCTAAGCGTAGCGCCACCATCATCTGGCTTGTAGCGCGCGGAAAAAATTAAATTAAAATATCGCCGAAGATTGCCTTAAATGACACTTTCAGGCCTTGCCAGAAACCATTTCGATGTGTAATTCTGCTTAAAAACATAAAAAGTGTTGTAAGTATACCCCTAACAATATAATTATAGCTACTAATTTCCGTTGTAAGAATTTTTAATTAAGGTGGTAAAAATTTCCGACAGACTGAGACTGGAAATTTCCGACAGAGGCCTTCGGAGGCTTTGTTGGGGGGCGATCGCCCCCGGCCCCCCTCTAGCTACGCCACTGGTCTTTGGTATGACCCGGCCAGGAGTCGATGTCACGGGTAGGGTGAAGCAAACACGACCGGACGAATGACTACATGATACGACGGTACCTTCAGTCATCTAAGTTTATTGCACCAAAATAAAAACCCTGGAATAAATGTAAAATAATACAAAATGTATGTACAAATATTTTACAGAAAACACTCTTTTGGTAGTTAAAGATAACCTTAGCCAAAATAATATAAACACAAAAACATTTAAAGTGACTTGTCTTCTTTTTGCCTTGTCTTTTGATTCGCAACATACCCCTTAATCACATATTTACATTTCAAGCCCTTTGGCGATTTACACAGTATCCACACTTCTATTTTACTACGTACAGCTTTCTCCTTAAAGACAACCGATATTTTATCGTCACATTTTCTGTTTGCTGACTTCAGTGTAATGCTCTAAATAAAGTATCGCCTTGTTCGTACATATGCTACCCAAAATAACATTTTACCGTCGCTAAGTATAAACTTTGCAAGTAACATTACGAAACAAATTAAAACAGTAAACTTACGGAACTTAGTTAGGTTTCCGGCTTTTGACAGGAGAACGGCAGGCTTAATCAACGATGGTGTTCAAGACATTTTTACGTAAATAGACAGACGGCGGGGAGCCACAATTTCCCCTAAAACTACAAGCTAGCTCACGAAGACGCTTAGCAACTGCTGCGGGCTAACGCCCAACGGACATCACGTCCAACTGCTATCGGCCTGCAATGACGACTGTGGGCGCACACAGCAACCCTCTCATTACCAGAACCGAAATTCAACGTCACACCCTAGATTTTCCACCTGGTCTCCTTAAAACCACCCAAATTCTGCATTTTATGCAAATTAAGCTACTAAGAATATATAAACCTAGTGAACGTCCGTAGCAAAGTCAGTGAAGCAAACAAAGAGTATTAGAGTATTATAGTTTCGACCCTGGCTGCAGCGAACCTTGTCCTGCAGGCAGAAAGCAAATGAATATTCATGAGTAAATTTTTACAGCTGCACGATAGACTTGAATCAAGCACTTTGAGACTTGTGCCAAGCATACTCGTGACAGTCGAACCCCAGACCTTCCAGCTGCAAGTCGGATGCTCTAGCGATTACAGAAGTCTTACGGAAGATAATATTACACTGGTATGGACAATCACGTCATATAAATTTGGTGAGCAACTTACATTCACATACTGGCTTCATATTTGGGAAAGCTTTGTAATGAAAACTTAAAATGATATTGAACACAACTTGTTGACCGTGTTCCTTGTGAGAAAATAGTTTTTGCAGTAATTCTTGCAACATATGTTTGACAATACTTTCCCAAAAGATTTTTCTCGTTTGTTTGAGTATACTTCGTAGGCCTTTACTTTTAACACTTGGACAACTGGTTTATGGTTACACGAGGAAAGGGAGGGGGCGTACAAACACCGGATCCTTTGAAGGTACTTCAATCATCAATTTTGAAAGTAAAAACGGAAATATACATGGATTTTATAATTACTCTACGTTATACCCACCAAAGAATAGTTTGACAGTAGTCAATACCAATGCTCGGAGTGACACGAGTTTACTTTGTGTTAAATTTTATGATTGTTTACCTAGGCCATGTAAATTTAAGTGCTTTCGTGTATAGAAACGAACAAATAGTATTTATGTGGTAAAGTTGCTAAGTTAATGGTTGGCTTACTTTCAGTCCACCAATACAGGTCTCAATCCAGATAGCGTTATGATGTATCCCATACTAAAGTTTTATGTGGAGTATTTGTGGTTCGTTTTAACAAGCAGTATTAATCAAATGTGGGCAATTCCGCATGGGTATCAATAGAAAGTGTATCTGGACCAGTAGCATATGAGCCAATTTTGATCTAACCAATATGGACATGAAACGTGGCTCTTAAACACCAGTTTAAATTTTGTCTGGATCCCATTTGGTCTACATCTGGCCCATTTAAGTATAATTTCTAGTCCATAGGTAGACTTTGAGTTCGCACCCTGTATGGAAACTTCGAGTAACCATTGATTTCAAGGAAAGTCGGCAGGAATATCTTACACACTGAAGACGAAAATTGTAACGTATCCCACAAAGAATTGCAACCCCAACTATATGCATAGGAAGCTATGCCAGAAACGTAATGCAGTGCAGCTCACTAATAAAACTCTGATGAAAGAGGTGCATGTCAGAAAATTCAAGTTATCAACAAAAATGTCACAAATGAATTTGTTCTTGCAGTAAGACTTATTCAAGCTTCTAACGTTATTGCAAAGATGTATTGAATAGCCAATTATCATCAAGAGTGACGGTATCATAATGCAAATGATAAGGTGCTTGCTAATTGTTAATTCATACTTTAATTCCCATTGGCTCAATTGTCATTATATTATGGATTACTGAATTTTACTATGAAGTGAATGTAGAAAATTGATGGCGCTTTGCTTATTTTATGTCTAAGAGTATTTATTGACTAGAGACCAAGGTCTAATACATGCCCTGTACAAAATTTTGTCCAATTTGAAAACAAGAGCTAGGTCCAAAATGGTTTAATTAGTCTCCGACGTTCAGTCGTAGCCCTGTATGCATCAAGTAGACAAAATGGCGACAACATTTTGGTGCTATTTGTAACTTACGAAGAGATATATTCTCCCTCGTATTTCTTGAAGAAGTTAAGGAACAGTAGTACTTTTGTCGCTGAAGGAACAATATTTTACCTTCAGTTCGATTATGAAAAGGTTGGCGCTACAAAATGGTGGTTTGTCGCCTATATCTGAGATTTACTTTCTAATTTCAGAGCCGCAAAGCGAAGGTAAGAGATACTAAGTTGCCTACTTTATTGTCTCGCTTACGCATTGTGACAGTAAAATTGGCACCTGTATTGCAGCATCTTATTCTTAACTATTTAGGGGTATTTATCCTCTTTAGCAGAGGACAATGATATGCTTGTCCATTCATGCCAAAGTCACTGAAGCAGCCCAGCTGAGGTATGCTGCTTTGTATTGTGTGTTTGCTGTGAATACTACTGGGCATGTAGACATGGGTTCAGTATTACAGTGTGTTGTGAGAGAAGTTTACTTTACTCTTCAATGTTAGTGAGGTGACAAGGGAGCTGACTGAGGTGCAGTTAGTGCTATAGTATACCTTTTGGCCTGGGTGTGGCCATTGGCATATATTGGCCTGGGTGAGGTCATTTGTGTACATTGTAGGGTAAAATGCGGTGTACCCTGGAGAACTAGTAATATTCATATATTGCTTCCATGAAAGCCTGGGTGAGGCTATATTAAATTATTATGTGAAACGCACCTTTAGAATTTAAGTCTTGAGAAAAGTTTGAAAAGACTGTCAGCAGGTGTTCACACGGAGACGGATAGGCTCGGGTGGAGTCTCATTATACTACTTTGAATCATGTGAGTATTTTGTGCATTTTGTATACTTTTGGTTAAATTATTGAGAAGGTGAATGTTTTGATATTTTGTGTGTTATAAAATCCTAAGATTGTGCTATATTAGTAAATTGTTGAATACATTGAAATATGAAATGGGCAGATCCGGTGCAATAGCAGTAAGGCATGGGTAGGAGAGCCAAATGGTTGTAAAAATAGATCGTTTAGAAGACCATGAGTCACTGTATAATTATACAGGAAATTGAATTTGTTACAGACTGTGTAAATGGTTATTTAATGAGTAACGAATAGGATTGTATATAAATGGCTAAATAGGTTACGACGGGTAAATTTATTTTGAATGAGGAAATAGATGATTGTGTCTAGAATTACAGTGACTAGAGAGGGGCAATTGAAATATCCTAGTATTCGATATGAAAATTATTGTAAGGTTCGGTGTTGATTTGTTACAGCCTACTCAAATCCGAGGTGTAGCACTCCATTACTCGATGTGCCGATCGTTGACTATAGATGAAGGCAGGACCGCCCAACATTGACATCGTACACGTGATTATAGCTTTGGCATAGACTTTAACTTTATTTTGAAGAACTTTATCTTTATTTTGAAGAACTTTATGTTCGCGACATTTGGAGCTGAACAGTGGCAAGTCACATCCAGATAGCCCACGTGTTTAAAAGTGTTCAATCTTGTTCCTCTAATATACTTGCATGATATGGGAAGATTCTCGTACTGTTAATTATAATATTGTACCTGTATAGAAAGAATCTGGGGTGACGCTAGCCTGGCGGTGTCACACGCATAGACAGTGCAATCCTTACTGATGTCTACGTTTCAGACATTACTAGAAGCATACAGCGTTACAGTAACGCTATAAGGTGACAGAACGTTACGGTGCTTCGCAACAGGATTCACTACGATACATGTGCGACGATTACGAATGGAGGCTTTCGTCGTCCAACATAGATATACACTCACAATAGATAATAGGCACTTACCTTAGTGTGTCTCCTTGTACAACAAAATCTAAGCATCTAAAACGCCAAGCGTACAGAATTTACCTCTTTAGGATTATGAGCCGCGATAGGCCTACGGCGTACTTTGTTGCTAGTTCAATTCTGTACACAGGCAGTTCAAACGTATATGGATATGTAGTGCGTATACTTCAACGTACAGTCGTGTCGTGTAATGGAAGTGCGCCAACTTAACTATTATACATATGGGTATCATATGTATGCACTAAATAACGTTAGAATTGCCTGCGATTCTATGCACACCATACGTACGCAGGCAAGCTTTATGAATGGCTTAATGTTACTTAATGTTAGAGAAAGTACACGCAAGGAAGAAACGACCGGTTGGTCGAGACACTGCAAATTTGGACCTAACTTTGCCTCCATGGGTGGGACAATCCGCCATTCTGACCTTGGTCTCTAGTCAATAAATACTCTTAGTTTTATGTATATGTCTAAACGCAGCTTTATCTATGCACACCTCTTAACAAAGGTGTTGAAACCTTTGCAAGTCTGATGAGTTTCTAGCTTGTATGTGTTTTGCACTTTTATTCTCCTATAGATGTTTGCACACTATTGCAGTGAAAAGTTTGTAATAAAGTTGCAGAGTTGACATTTGACTAACGTCTTTTACATTCACATTATGTTTTAGCCAGAAAATGTTTTAGTCAGAAAAGCGTATTGCAACCTCTGTAACAGTCTAAGCCATCGTATCGCCTTTAGAAGGGGATACAATGTGGTCTTCTTGAGAAACATTTTTTTTTCGTAGAAAAAATTTTGAAGTTTAGGAAGTTGTCTGATCTCTGGGATACGTTGGCCATAGGGTTAGAACATTCTTCATGGTTCTGTCAGTATATTTTAAGAAGTCTATTTCAGAAACAGTATAATTCACACAAGAGAGGACATCTACAGCAGTATAAAAATCCAGCCGATTAGATCATAGTTTTAATATTATCTAATTTTCATGAAACACTGAGGAGGTAGTTTCAGTGAACCGCAAAGTAGTCTGAATACCTGTAGATGAAGTAAACGAGAGAGGGGTACAATGATTATATTTTATAGGAATAATTTGATGGTTTTTCCGACTTGCTGCTGGAAGGTCTGGGGTTCGACTCCTGGCCGGGTCATACCACAGACTTTAAAAATGGAACCTACTGCCCTTGTGCTTGGTACTCAGCATAAACAATGGGGTAGGGAAAACAAGCCAGTGAGCCATAACCGGAAAAAAGGCCGTGGTCAACCCGACTTAAAATCAGTCGTTTAGAAACTGAGCCGTAAAGCCTCATCATACTCTAACTCTTTCATAGTTATTTCATATCACTGCAATGAAGATACGTACATAAGAATAGACGGTAGCCTGTAAGCGCTCGATCATGTCAAAACTACTAACGTAGTCTGCAGACCAAACTGCTGCCACTGTAATGGTGTCATTCTTTGTATTTCTGTGTTTGTCGCGGCCTTTTTAGGCTCTATAATCTCAACCTTTGAATAAATGTCATTGAATATTCAAGTGCAGTCAACAATTGTATTTAGAACAAAGGGGATATTCCTAAATAGAGTAGGGATGCTATGGCTCATTTAAGTGGGTGTGCATATTTAACACACCACAAATAAGCACATGGACAGAGCTACTATTCACTATGCGCATGAATATTCACTCTACAATAACGATTTATGATGAATGAAGTACCATCTGAATACAAATGATCGTATCAAACATTGCTACTGAAACAGATGAAGTATTGCTATAGACTTGTAATTGTAGCCATGATAAGTTACAACCATAGGTACTCTTCTTAGACGTCACCGGTTGTCAAAACATAATTTGTTTAACTTTCAGTCAGTTTCAAGCCTGTTAGTAGAACTATATTTTTAGTGAATTAATTTGGCACTGTATAATATGCATTACTGTACGGTGAATCATTACAACAAACTTCACTGCTGCAAAAAACTTTGGTAATAAGTAAAGCTGTACACTGTCCCCCAAAGTTGAATTTTCATGTTAAAAGACAACTCTCAGTGGCTTGTCTTGCATGTCGTGGCACTCCGCATGTTTTCCTTGGGTCTAACACAACTTATGTCCTGTGTATGTTTGGTTTTTCGTACGCGTGAAAAAGGTGTTGGCTTTTCAACACAACCGAAAATACAGTGATGTTTGGATAACAGGCAATAGCCCACCTTCTGTTTGTGGCTATTTCTCCCATTCACTCAAGACATATAAACAACTGATGTTTATTATCTTAAACGAAACATTAGTGCATATTATACAAGGAAATGCCAGATCTGTGGCTTTTACGGCTCGAATTTCACCTCATCAGCTAATTACAGGAAATATTTACCGTAAGCATGCAGGGTTCAGATTTGTGTCTTGATCAACCATCTTGTACAATTTTAGTTACTAAAATAAATTTATAATTGAAGAGTATACAATTTTGTATCTACAAGTTTTATTATGTCCATTCACTCCTGTTTTGCACAAGATATAAGTATCGTTGCTAGGGATAAAAGGCCTGACACCTATAATGGTGCATATCGCCTCCAGATATTTTCTTTCAAAAGTAAAACAAGCAAAGCCATTATTTCCCATGTGACCGGGTATTTTCATGCTGGTAAATATTTCGTACAATACTTTTTCTTTAAAAATAATGATAAACGTTTCGTACAGTCGTGTCAGGATAGACAACGGCCTACTAGGTAGGACCTGGTGACAGGTTCCTTACACGACTTCACTGCTACCACTTATGAAAATAATTTTGGTACTTAAATACGTGCTGGCTACTCGTTTATGCACATTCTCTGTCGTGCATAAACAATTAGAAAAGCGCCGTACACTTCTCTCATTAGTAAGTCAAAATAAGATTAGACGTCCTTTCTACAAATGTTAGTTTTCAACGGTATAACATATGACGTTTTTTGTTAATTTTAGGTCTACTAGTAGACCTATCTACAACATAACACACACAGGGTAAATATATATACATATATATAAGCGATGAAAAATAGTGTGGTACACAGGGATGAAAGAGCACGATACATATATGTATATAGATATATACGTGTATATTTCAGGCACGCCTGTGCCCCTTCTTCTTCAGCATAAATAATAAAGTGAAGGAGTTATAAACAATGAAAAAGTATGCATGTAGTACAGTGAACTGAAAGTAAAAGCCCATATATATATATATATATAAATATATATATATATATGTATATATATATGTATATATATATATATATATATATATGTATATATATATATATATATATATATATATATATATATATATATATATAGTAGCTTTATTCCCCACTTAGGGGGAAAAAGTTGTAATAAACCCGTACACAGGGAGACACCGTAAAAGGGGCGAAAATTTTTTGCCTTATCATTTTCACACACTTTTTATATCAAAATACCTAGACGTGTGGTAACGTACTAAACCACACAATGTACATGCTATTACTTCTGTGTTGACGAATTTGCGGACACGTATCTGTTAACACCTACGGGTGGAGGCCATTGAAATAAATTTGATGTATATCACGGAGAATCAAGGGGAAATATTGTCCTGTTTTTTGCCATATTTTGCCATATTTCATATGTGAAGGCGGTATGCTGGTTTCGCGCTATATATATGCGCTGTATATATATATATATATATATATATATATATATATATATATATATATATATATATATATATATATATACTCCGAGGTAAAAATAAAATAAAGAAAGGAATGCAATAATGAGCATAACTGGTTGATTTTAGGAGTATAAAAGTTACAAAATGTATTTCGAAACTTTCGGTCCCCCTGGGACCTTCGTCAGCGAGATTTTAAGGCAAAATGAGTACAATAATTGCACAAGAAGCTGCATGTAATAACAAACAAAAGAAATGATTAAATTGTTTGCTGGAACGTGTACTGATTTTGAAGACCAAGGTCTTTGTTAAGTCCGGTGATGTGTGATTAAAGCTTCATTATCCAAGTTCGGTACGCTTTCGTCGTTCTGCGCAAATAAAGTTATTTGCAATGAGGATTACTTTGAGATTTCTATGGAATGGTGGGAAAGGTTAAAGTGCTCTGCTACTGGGAATCCAAGAGTATTGTCACGGATTGACTGCTTGACTGCTTGTGGTTATTGAATCTTAGACGGAAGGAGGTCCCAGTTTCACCCACGTAGAGCTTGTCTTTACATAGATTACAAAGGAAAATATAAACAACATTACAGGAATCACAACTAAGGTTAGGAGGAATGATCGGAAAATTTATGTTAGGGATGTTGATACGTTCTTCAGTCGTGATATGCTTGCAGATTAGGCAGCGTTTTTTGTTGCAGTGAGTGTTGCCCTTAGAGGCGTAGTCTAAGGTCAGTAATTTGGAGGAAGTAAGAAGTCTCCTAAGGTTAGGGGGCTGGCGCAATGCTAGGAGAGGGGGGTCGGAAAAATGCCTGAAAGGGCTGGATCGTCTTTTAGGAAGACAAAAGTTTGTTTTAAGGTGCTTGCAAGATTGGGAATTAGGGGATGGTACTTAAGCACAAGGGGTATACCCGTATTGGGGGTTTGTTATTACATGCAGCTTCTTGTGCAATTATTGTACTCATTTTGCCTAAAAGTCTCGCTGACGAAAATTTCGAAATGCATTTTGTAACTTTTATACTCCTAAAATCAACCAGTTATGCTCATTATTGCATTCCTTTCTTTATATATATATATATATATATATATATATAAATAAATATATATCACCTAATATTTCCGGTAGGAATGAGTGCAATAAATCGAGATAGCATGTGATGCACCACACACATTTTGAATGAGTCCTCTTTAACCAAAACAAAAACAGAGAGAGATAGGAAAGGAAACCTAATAGCTTGTTACCACAGAAAACAATATATTGTAGCCTATATTAATTTGGGTAACAAGTGAGTTAGAATGCCAGTGGGCGACAACTGCCGGTAGTTACGAAAGAGGTTTCTTGAATTATCATTGGGCATTCAATTGCTAATTTTGCTTGGCTTCGTTGAGCTTTGAATTTTTTAGTGCTTTAGTGGTAAGGAAGCCTTAGCCTTAGCGCTCACCTACTTCGGCTACATCAATCAGTATTTTGAGACTTGAATTTACGGGCGGCAAGTGTTGCAGAATAAGGAGCTAAGATAAAACTAATTTTGTTAAAAGTCGATTTCATTTGAAAAGTTCCCGGTCTCTGAAGCGGTGTCTCGGTCTCGGTAGGGGTAGTCTTAGTCTCGGATATTAAGGTTTGTACTGCAACATTGTTTCATACACATGACCTAAAAGTAGCAGTTGTTTTGCAGCCGTGCAAATATAACAATAGCTCGGATGCCTACTTGAGCTGAAGACCAGATAACACTTTGGAAGTGACTGTCCATCTAGGGAGTGCATCTCATGGGAGATTGCTCCTGCCGGGAAACCTTTCTTTTTTCGGGAAAGACAGCTCTTTGTGGGTCGGAGGAACTGAAGTAAGGGGAGATGTTAAAATGTTGTTTTTCCTTTTTGGCATTTGAAATGAGGAATTCTGCTCTATTAATTAAACTCCACTCTTTTCCTTGAAGACTTTAAAATTGGATTTGTGGCAACGCTATCAAATTAATCATGCGTATTAGCTTGTAGGAAACGACTTGAAGGGTTAACAAAGTTGTAACCAGAGATTATCCGAATCTCTTAAAAATTCTGCAAAAGTTATTAATTATGTTTTGAAAAAAAATAATGTTTTTATTTCTTGCATTAAGTAGGAAAAACACGGATTGTATACCTGACACCTTGACCACATAAGCTGGAATTAGTGTTCATCAGATTGTTTTTCAAGTTATTTTCACGTTTGATGATTCCTAGCTGCGTAAATATTTCCCTGTTTCTGTTGCTATTTACAATTTAATATGTAAAATGAAGACATATCGCATAAACTTTGATTAACGGATAAAAAAAGGTTCACTTCATTTAGCAAATAATGACTAAAAGTATATGTGAATGGGTCTCGTACTCGTACCCGTACCCCCAGATTAGTGGTTCCCAACGGGACCGTATCGTCCCTGGAGGCTTTTTGCAAGTACGGGAAAGTCGAATAAAAGCAAAGGGGCAGCAATGGGGGCATTTGAAAAAATGAGACCATAATTAATTCAAACGGGGCTACAATAGATAGCAAGTATATTCCTCAAGCTGAATTTTCAAATAAATATGCAATAAAACGTAGTTAAAGGGAAATATTGCATTTAAAATACACCAAGACTGCATACAAAGAAAATATCTATAATCATTATTTAGTTCTTCAGTTTCACCAATAAACTCTAGCAATAGCTTTTTCTCCTCCAAACATTATTCATGACAAGAGTTATGGATGTTGCATCATTTGAATTTTTGAAAGTTTGGGTGAACAAATTATCTTTGTGTAACAAATAACTTAATATCTTTATGTGAGAACCTTATTTCTTGAAAAGAAAGCTACAGTACTGCCTTATTTTGAATTGCTTATCATTCTGTATCCATTAATATTGGTTTAAAAAGATGAAAATTTTCCGTAATATAAACGCAATATTCCCCTTTAACATATCGGGTAGATCTAACATTCCCTCTATAGGTTCACTACAAAGCTGTGAATTATTTCATCTGCTAGCTTCCAGGAAATTTGGATTTCAAACTTTTCCTTGTGAGGACCCCCATACCTTCATCAACAGAGGTAAAGCGGGTGGGGGGGGGGTGGGTCTATGGGGTTTATAGCTAAAAGTTGTTCTGTCACTTTAATTTCAAATGCAATTCTTGCCTTTCTGTTCTTAAACGCTCATACTGACACAATCGACAACTGTAGATAATGGAAAAAAATAATAGAAAACGTTTGCAATGATATAGGAAATAGAGTAACTATTAAAATAGTCTTCTAAAATGCTATTTTTTGGCCATCTGTCTGCAATAATTCCCGGTGTAGAACACCTCGAGTAGCATACATCGTAAGAAAGCCCCCATGCAGCCACTATATTATCCTTCTTCCCACCTTCAAGACAAGTCAACCGCCTCCGAATTGAAGATACATTCCATTAGTAACTACTCAAATACAAATGGTCATAAGGGTGATTTAAAATGGTTCATGCGTTCTCTTGCTGACAATTTCATAAATACTGCAGAACTTTTAAGGGCTTCCCCCTGGTCCCCCACTGGGACATTGCCCCATCAGGGGCACCTAAGGAGGGCTTCTAGACTCCCTGCTCATGGCGGAACGCTTCGCACTGTGGATCCCCCTACAAAGTCAACCCCTCTTCAAGTAAAAAAGTTGAGTCCGATAAAGGCTTCACACTTTTGTTTAATTGCGGATTTTGGATTTGCCATTACAAAAGGAAGACCCTGGACCGCCTTTATCTGTTTGTACTTACCTGGGTCAGACCCACACCTGCACATGCCGTATGCGTACTAATTATTTCAAACTGTGCTTCAACTTTTTTCGTTTCATTAATAGCACTTCTTAGAAGGGACATGGAAGGGGTGACGTTTGCCTAACCCAAAATGGTGAAAGGGGCGATGAGCTGGACAAGGTTGGAAACCCTTGTGTTAGAACATATAGATATTGCATATTCAAGGTAAATCAAGGAATTACTCTATTTCACAACTCAGTGACATGGTTCTCAAAAGTAATTCATGAAATAAGATATCCAGGCACACTAATTCAAATTGAGTGGCCAGCATTTTTCCTTTAAATCAAATCTGATTGTTCTTTTTGAAATCTAAGTTGTTTTTAAAGCATAAAATCTAAAAGTAAAGAATTTTTAGATGCAACTTAAAGATCTTAAAAGTGTAATCCCCCCCCCCCTCTATCCGGGAGGCATTTCGACCTAAAGTTTTCTTGCAAGCTATTCTCTAAGACTCAGGGGTAATCCGCCTCACCCCAAGTCTGCGTAAATTGTACCTTTTATCCGTCCCGACGATTGTGTACAGCAGTAGGGGATCCTTCTTTTGCCACTACATAAAGATGCCATCCTGGGGGAGGAAGGAGAGAGGTGCCCCCTCCCCTTTGAGAAATGTTTGTTAATTAAAGGTTGCTTGGATGCAACATGGTGCTATCTTTGGGATATTTTTGGAACTGGTCATACAAGGCTGGAAAATGTCCATTATTTAGTGGATTCTAATTTTTAGTGATAAGGTGAAAGAGGATAGTATGTTGTGTAAGGGAAGGATATGTTGTCAACAAACCAGCCCAAACTAATGCATTGTGCATTGTGAAAGGGTTTCTAAGCCTGGCAGACACCCGTATATTGCCTCCTGGGAGCTCTGGATCAATTATATAAAATGGAGCACTGGCTTATAACCTAACATCCAAATGATACTATAGCGTATGATGCCGAGAACTCTACAACTATCGTATTTTTACTAAGTTTGAACAAAAAATTTAGACGAACAGCTCCCAGCAATGGAGAATGGGAGGAAGGGAGACTGTAGGTGCAGGGAGGTGATATAAGACTTTCCTGATATAGGCATAGCAAAAGGGTTGGAGGACTAACAAGCGCATTTCAGAATGCTTTTCCGTTATAAGTGTATTAAAAAACACCATCTATACCGATAATCGCGAAGCGCTTGGTAAAAACTTTTGAAAAATGTATCACGACAAATTGGTGCTTTTAACCGTCCACATCATGAATAGTGGAGAGTAGAGGGTAACATCACAGAAGGGAATGAGCGCCACCAACTAAATACAGACACTGGCGGTTGTGTCACAATCCTTGTAGTAGTTTAAAGGCATAGAATGTACGGGGGTTGGTTCCTCATTATGTAAGCAATTGCAGGTTGCATGTACTATTTATCTTATGTTAGAACGGAGCTCAAGTTGAGTTGGTAAAAAACCTACTTTTCGGCAATGAAAATGTCACGCTGATAGCTGAATTCTCATAACCATGCTGATCTGAAGACGACGAAAAAAGTGAATCATTTTTTGTATTGCGTCATTAAGAACAAGACGACTGTGGGTTAGGTTAGGTTAGATGAGGTTTAACGTCCCAGTTTCCAACTAATCGGTTCAAGTCGAGACGACTACGGCCTTTTTTCCAGTTGTGGCTCACTGGCTTGTTTTCCCTACTCCATTATTTATGCTGAGCACAGACGACTGTGGGAGTCCATAAGCCCGTTTTCATGCAGGTTTTTTTTTTCGTCTGACTCTTTTGCACCCGTCGTAGGAAATTATAACTCGCAAATCTACGATGAACGCCCCAAGGGTTTAGGAGTAAAACGTTTGGGAAAATGGTTAATGTCAAGGAAAACACTTTGCCTCAACTTGTTCAATATACTGTTGATTACGAAAAAAGGGTTTGCATTGATCAAACAGCTGCAATCACGAATTAAGCGATAACTTTTTACCTATGGAACCCCAAAAAGGTAACGTAGGTTGTTGTTCCAAATTATTTCGTTCATTTTTATGTCGTTGTTCCTTTCTATTTTGTTGTCAATTTTTATTTTGTTCCTTTTTATTTATCTGTTCTTTTTTATTTCGTTGCCCAGTTCTATTTATCTGTTCCTTTCTATTTCGTTGTCCGTTTTCATTTCTTTGTTCCATTATATGTGTCTGTTTATTTCTATTTCGTTGTCAGTTTTTATTTCTTTGTTCCATTCTATTTCGCTGTCAGTTACTATTTTATTGTCCATTTTTGTTTCTCTGTCCATTTCTTTTTCTTTGTTCTTTTTTATTCCTCTGTTTCTTTCTATTTCGTTGTCTCTTTCTATTTTGTTATCAATTTATTTTTCGTTGTCCATTCGTATTTCTTTGTTCCCGTTTATTTCGTTGTAAGTTCCTATTTCGTTGTGCATTTCTATTTCGTTGTCAATTTCTATTTCGTTGTCAATTTCTGTTTCGTTTTTCCTTCTTATTTTGTTGTAAGTTCCTATTTCGTTGTGCATTTCTATCTCGTTGTCAATTTCTATTTCGTTGTTCTGCGCGATTTGGTTGTTCCCGCTTTACAGCCCGTTGTCTCAGTTTAGTTTGTTGCACAGTAGCCTACGTTTGTTGTTCTATTTTATATGATTGTTCAATTTTAATCGGTTCGTTTCTAATCGGTTCCAATCGTCTTGTGTGTGGCGCTGTTCACATATACGGCTCTGAGTCTTTGCAGACAGAGCGCGGGATTTGTTTTACACCGTAATATATTTGCATATCTCACGTTGCACCTGTACGCGTGCAGTTAGCTAGGTCAAGGTGTAAGGTGGGGTTCATATACCGTACCTGCATGATATGCATGCATGCATACTCCTAACTTACGCCGGGTATAGATCGATTATATCTGCGTGTGTGGTACAGTACAGGTACCTAGAATACATTCGTACAGTAACATACTGTAACACCTGTAGTATGGAGGCAATCTTGGTCAGACTCGGCTTTGATCGACGGGTCGTCGATGCCTTCAATGGAGAAGGGGTATGTAATCTCCCGTCTATTTTACGGCTAACCTTACGGTAATACTGTTAGTGTTACAACTAGCCTAGCCTAGGCCTAGGCCTAGGTGATCTTTTAAAGAAAATGGCCGACTCTCCAAAAACTCAGTGACGTGTTCGCAGACCAATATGCTCGGGATAAATTTAACCGTGATGATAGGTTAAATCTCTTGAATTCGCTTTCAAATTCTTGCGTGATGCGGCAGGATATTACCCAGCAAAGAAAAATTAAGCAACGCTTATATTGAAAATAGGCTATTCCTCTTAATACATTTTAAATTCTCATTTAAAATAATTTTTGCAATGTAATTTAGTGTTATCGTTCCTATATGTTTTCTTAGATTTTGTGAATTTTCACTTGCAACATATTAGACAACTTGTTTTTTGAATTTCTAGTTCGTTACTTTTTCTTCTGGCATTTTTGAATCGTTTCCACTTGTAATGGTTCTGATCTATAGCAGTGCTAACAAACTCATTGATCGAAAAAAAAAACAGTACCTGCAAAAATGATAACGTTGTCCATGAACCTCCAGCAGATGGAGAGCGAAATAGTCGTATGTCTTAATTCCTCTTAGTTAAGTTAATGGAACTGAAACACGCAACGCGAATATACTTTACACGTACGTACGTTGTAAGTTGTATACTGTGCTAAACACAATGCATGGATGGCTTCATCGGTTTTGGATCAAATCGATAAACCAAGAATCATAACCGGTTGTGACGTAACGAAGTCGGCGGTTCCGAGAATTTATTCTGTTTTGGCACCCACCCAGCTCCTTTAAACTTACAACTTTATCCCTATAGTTTCCATATGAACATTATGTACGATTGAAAGGCTCATAGGCTACTTTTCAATTTCATCCATTAATAGTTTTCGTTACTTTACCACATCTTTAACTGTAATACTGCAGCAACTCTTTAACGTTTCTTTTTAAGGCTTCAATGGTCCAACCGCCAAAGTATCTTAAATATGAACAACAAAGTTATGCTCACACTTGAAGATTCCATAAATGTAGAATACACCATCTCAACCGTTAATACAGTTGGACAAATACACTTATTAACTGAACCACAGTACAACGCTGCCGATATGGTGTGGCCCAATTTGCCACTCCCTGGGTATCGGAACACGTTTACTTTAAGGTGGCTAGTATTCCACGTCCTTGCGACTTACATCCTGCAAACCAACTAACTAGCTGTCTTAACCAGACGAGGCACAGTATTTCCTTGGTTAACCAAATACAATAAAAGACTTGTCTAGGCCCAAACAAATATCTTGGGAATGTTATACTCGTGTTCTCCATATTTAAATGCACATTACGCAGAAAAACACTCAGCACGAAGTTCATCAACAAGTATAAGAGAGAGCCGTCATATAAGGTCAAATGTGACACTGGTGCAAATATGAGGCAGTTTCAAAACAAGAAGAATCATTCAAATCTTTGTGATATGTTGTCTTGAACTATAATCGTAGGGCTCGATATGCCGGTCTTCAGGGGAAGAGATTCTGGTAGGAGCCGGGACTCGGTTGTAACTCCCTGGTAGGACTTTTCCACATCAAACGCAATTTTCGATGGGGTTGAAATGTGTTCTAAGATTACCAGACTTGGACTATGAGTACATTGTCATGAGGACAAGTTCCAGTAAAGTGTCATTAAGGTTTGGCGTATCAATTATTTAATCCTTGCACAGTACGTATATCACCCGTCCGCCATTTTGCAGCTCTCCTGTTACATTGTTGGCAGATCCGCATTGCAGAAAAAAAAAGAAGGAGAAGAAGAAAAAAAAAACACGAACAGCGCACAAAAGGTATTGCCTTTCACTGAAGACTACCATTCGGGTTTTCCTTTTACCTATTGTAAGGAAGATGCCTCTGTAACTTTGGCTGGATTATCTGCACACAAGAGGAGGACGTAAGGCCACGTATCTCCAGCGAGCCTACATTACAGGTATTGAATCTGTGTCTTTTGTTGTGCTTGCATTAAACTACCTTTTCACTCCTTTTCCTTTTTGATTTTTTTTTTTGCTTTTGTTTGTATTCACTGCATAAAATGAAATCTCTTTAATAATTTATGCTGCTTTTTCTTCAATGAAGCAGGAGGAACTTACCATGTTTGTAGAGAATCTCATAAATGTTTAAAAACAGTAAATTACATGACTCGTGCTTTTATCATATTTTTCAAATTCAAAGTGAAAGTTTGTCCTGTACTGAATGCAGACCTCATATACCTAGTGTAACTATGGAAACTATCACTTATCTCTAAATATTTGACCCTTGTAATAATAATCGTAGGCAATATAATCATATCAAGAACAATCATTATGATAATCGACTTTTTAATGTTTTTACATAGTAAGTGGGAAGACAATTGAGTCTCGTACGTTTTAAAGCGAGGTCAATGAATCTCAGATTTGATAAAGTTGAGTGATCGATTGTTTATCTGCTGTAATTAGTGTTACTGAAACTTAGTTTAATGACAGTAACTTTTTGTTCACTACTTTTGATACACATTGTTATAAGCTTGAACAAGTTTCAAGGCATAGTTGAGAAGGTGTCGCCTTGTACCGTACGTAACATATTGTTTTCATTACAGAGTTCGGCCAGATTTAAGTATCTTTTCTGAAGGTGATTTTGAAATACTTTTCATTGAAATCATCATCAAGAATGTCTCATTCTCTTTTTTGGGGGGTAACTTTGTGCCAAATTGATTTATTCGATTGAAATTTAATAGATAATCATGATTTCACTGCTAATGAGTTCTTGAATCTTGCCCATTTTATGCTATTATTCCTCTGCACAATGTTCCTACCAGAGATGCTTCTAGTTCGGCAACTCTTCTCGACATAAGTTTGACTAACGTGTGAAACAAACCATGCTCTTCTTGCGTACCCAATGATGATTTTTTAAATCACTTACTTGCTTTTGTACTATTCTGATGTATACCTTCTAAGCCTATGTTATTCTGCAAAGACACTAGTAGGCTACAGGAATATCTGGTCTGCAAACCTAGATGACTTTCAGTTAGGTTTTCAAAGTTTCCCAATTATGGAGCCGGTCAATGTATACATTACCCAGAATGGCCAAGGCCTAACGATTCCGTGCCCAAACGAAATGCTTTGTTCACTCGAGGCTCATCCCTCAAATTTATCCTACTTGTTCTACGATGTTTTCACAATTTGACCCGTGGCGGAACCAAACGGCCTTTGATCTTTGACCGTAATAAGAAGTGAATGAAAAACCAACAAATGAACTCTTTTGAACTGGATGGGACTCGAACCGGGGTCGCCTTTGTGAAAAATCGAGCACGTCCCACTTTACCATCACCAAACTCGATATATGTCTGGTATATGTAGTCATTTTACGGTCACAGCATTTTGACACGTGTTCAAAATCAGGTAATTAAAATGAGAATTACTAATTACTGCAATAATTATGCTTGTGAAAGAATGTTTGTTGTTCTCTACACTTTCATCTTTGAAATGATACAAAAATGCAGCCCTAACATTTCTGTGGTAACGCAACGATACACTTTGAAGATATCGCTCACTGTCCACATAGTTTACGAGGTTTTCATAGTTTACTATGATGACAACAGATGTCCCTGACTCCAGCAAAACCCAAAGAGTCCTTGCCCACCTAGATGGCAAATTTGTACACCAAGTATGAAAATTATCCATCATCCCTGGCATGAAATATGTTTTTTCAAAGTTTTCAGTTTTTGACCACTGGTGACCTCAAATGACCTCTGACCTCTACTGAAAACAGTTGGGTGTTTTGATGTCTTAGAAGGGATTCGAAACCGGGCCATCTGAGTGACAAACCGGGCACTTTTTTCCTGTTATTGGAAGGTAAGCCCACTGGCCCACCCGTTTGAAGTGTACAATATTTCCGTCTTGCGATAGCAGGAACCTTGCTCTGTGTCCATTTGTGAGACACGGGGGCCTGCAAAAATAGCCCAAAACTTTGATATGCTACCCTTAAGTGAAAGCAGTTGAATAAGTCTTCAATTTTGTCTTAAGAAAATTGCAGAAATACTTCTCGATGCTTATTTCTAGATTTCCATGAAGAATTAATCAATGAATTTAAATACTAGGCATTAATTGGTGGTAAATACGAAATCTAAAAGCGAACGTTTGTTGTTAGAGTGACATATCAGCACCTAAATCCACGTATTTACGTTATTCTCATTCAAAACACTTTTCAGTTTCAAGATTATTCTATTCAACAAGACGTTCACCACTGGGTAAGCTATAAAGACATGGAAAATGTTCTTTCTCGATGCCAAATGAACTGCATAAAGGGGAATCTACAAGGCCACAAGTGTGAAAGTTTTCGCTCGTGAACAGGGCGTTATGTAAAATTTCGAAATTAAAGTCAGAACCATGGTTGTAGCTTAGACCCCTGTCCACACTGGACAGCCTTTTGGAGACACCGAGCACTTACCCACTACGCCATCAAGAAATCGTTATGCATTAAGCATGAGGTATTTCTAAGCATGCTCTAGTCAAAGCATCCTTTACACGTGTTCATAGTTAGCTCATTGAAATTATTACTATAATTTCCGTTATGCTTGTGGAAAAATAACTGCTGTTCTCTATAACTTTATTTTTACAATGGTAGAAAATTCAGCCCTAAATTTTTGTTGGTCACGAAACGCCGGACACAATTTGGAGGTACCACCCATTGTCTACTTAGTTAACGACGTTTTCGTTGTTTCACCTGTGGTGACCCCATACGACTTTCGACCTCCAAAGTCCCATAGGGTCCTCTCTCTCAAAAAGTAACACATCTATACGCCAAGTATGAAAAGGATCCATCATCTCTGTCTTGAAATATCGTGTTTTTACAAGGATTTCGGTTTTTTACCTCTGATGACTTCAAACAACCTCTGACCCCCACTGAAAACAATAGGGTTCTTTGTCTAGTCGATATGCTAAATTTTTTTATACCAAGTATGAAGATTGTCAATCATTTCTATCTTGAGATATCATGTTTGCAAGCCGTTTTTAAGAATATCGCATTTTCACCTCCGGTGACCTCAGGTAACCTTCGATCTTTTCCAAAAACAACAGGGTTCATTTTCTGACTATAACTCATCCACATGCCAAGTACGATAAGCATCTATGCTTCCCACCTCGTGATATCTTGTTGACAAGGTTTTCGGATTTTGATGTCTGACGTTCTCACATGACCTTTAAACTCCACTAAAACAGTAAGATCTTTCCTTTTAAGGAAGGTTTTAAGCAAAGTGTTAATTTCATATATGAAAGAGGAACTAAATCTACGCAATTTGTTGAAACTTTCATTCAGATCGGACATGTAGTACTCGAGATATCATCAAATGAAGTTACTATATTTGTGACCCAAAGTAAGTTTGAGGAAATCAGGGGTTATATCACTTCCTCTCGTTGATGAGAAATGTTTTGTTTCCTTTGTTTTTTTTCAGTTTGTTGTGATGACCTTGAAGTTAATAGGGATAGGACCTCCGGATGTGGAATGTAAAGTTTGTAAATTTCCATGCCTCTCATGCAATCACAATTCAATAACATGTGATTATGGAGGAGAAAACTGGTTGTAAAGTTTAAAGGAGAGCAAAAGGTCATTATTGTGATGCTATGATGTCATATATGCTTGCTTCAAGTTCACTTTGTGTTGACAACTTTAACTGCTTATATCTTGGAAACCACACATCAGATTTCAGAATGCTTAGAACAAGTACCCCCTCTAACATATCAAAAACTTGATTTGAGCTTGGACCCTTTCTTTTTTAATATGAAAATTCTAAATTCGAAGTATTAGAAGAATCCATCATTGCTATCTTGAGATATCGTGTTTACAAGCCAAGCGTCACAAACACTCATAGATACACATACACACCCAATCGTCAGCATGATTGCATACAGATTCATTTTGCTTTCCGCAAGGAATAAAAAATGATGACAGGAGCTTATCACAAATTATAAACCCATCTTATTTCCACCTTTCTTTTCTAAAATACTGGAAAAACTGTTTGAGAGGTCATATAGTTATCCAATTTACCATAACATTTTGTATAGATTCAGTTCGGTTTTATCCCTGGTCGTTCGTTGAGCATCCGACTTGCAGCCGGAAGGTCTAGGGTTCGACTCCTGGCCGGGTCATACCAAAGACTTTAGAAATGGAACCTACTGTCATTGTGCTTGGTGCTCAGCATAAGCAATGGAGTAGGGAAAACAAGCCGGTAAACCACAACTGGAAAAAGGCCGTGGCCGTACCGACTTAAACTAATTGGTTAGAAACTTAGCCGTAAAACCTCATCTAACTCTAACTCTGGTCGTTCAGTTACAATGCCAAACACTTCATTTAACTGACATGATAACTAATGCTTTATTACCAAGACATTTTTTTCAGTACGTTTCTAGACTTGTCTATAGGGCGTTTAATGCTTTTCATCTTTATATCTTATTCAGTAAAGTTAAACACTGTGTAGTAAGAGGCTACAATTGAAAGTGGTTTAACTATCTTTCTAACGGACGACAATTTGTTTCAATCAAAAGTGAGAAGTCTTGTTATCGTCAAATCAGCTGTAGTATTTATCAAGGGTCTATTTTTTCCATTTATTTTCGTTAACTACGTTCATGACTTACATAGCTTCACAGATGCATGTCATATTATAAGTTATGCTGATAACATCAATATTCCGATTATTGGTATCCCCGTTCGACCTTACCTAAGAAGGTTCTTGTTGCCCTTTCTCCTGTCCTCGTCATTCCTGCTTTACCCTATTGTAATTGTGTGTGTGTTTCCACTTGTCTGTCTTTGTTACTCCCACCGGTTATTCTACAAAAAGAGTTGTTTGTTATATTCTTACTTCTGTTAACCTGCAACACACTCCTCCTCTCTTCCAAACATTATGTTTTTGTCTTTTTGATCGCTATCAACGTGGCATTTGTGTGAGTAATTTTTAAAAGGACAAATTATGAGGTTAGTAATGTGTAACGAAGGTAATTTTATCGAACTCGACCTGCAAACATCTTCACCACACTTTGCATACTTCAGTTCTCCCTTGGATGTATCCGATATGTTACAGCATATGTTTAGAATTTTCTCCCTCGCAATATAAAATGGAATTGTCCGTATTCTTCGTCTTGCACTTTCAAAAGGAAAAATAAAACGTTGTTTTTCTTCTATCCCGTGATAATGGTTCTACGCTCAAGAAGTTTCTTTTCCTGTTGATAGCAGTGTTTAATGCCTTCCCTGTTTTTAGTTGTCTGTTTGTAACCTATGAAGTTGTACTTTCTATGTTTAAAGAGGTATCAACGCTTGTTTTTACTTTTTGCAATATACATAGAATCCTTACGCTCTCAGTATGATGTTTATGTTCTGAAGTTTGTGTAACAATATTTACTGGTTTGTGTAACAGGAGGGTTCCGCTGTGTGTTACTTAGATCTCAGAAATTGAAAATACTATTAACTGGTGTAGAAATAGTCACGAACTCATCAATGACTTTAGGTCGGTCTAGGATCACGTAGGCCTACCTATTTTTATTGACAACAATCCTATTGAAATTGCAGTAGCTATAATATCTCTGGATCACTTTTAGTAAATACTCTTACCTGGAAAACCCACCTAATGAAAATGGTGTTAAACGCCAGATGGAGGTTTTACTTATTCCGAAACTTGCTGGCTTTGGTCCTGAATTTGAAAAACAGCTTTGGGTGTTTCAAACTATGGTATTTGATATGAAGCTTATGGTGTCCAAGTCTGGCTATAATCTTCCAGCAAAAGTCACGTAAGCCACCTAAACCAGTACTTAAAAAATATTGTCCCGTAACAGGTGATGTTGATCACGTGATTTCTGAACGCGTTGCATGCATTGATGCTGACTGTGAAGACCACACGATACTTAATCTTAAACTTAAGGCACTATCAGATTCGAAGGATGCGAACGAAACTTTTTAGAATTCATATTTACTTAGAAATATTGAACTTTTGAAATGTAACATACAGAGATAGTTTGTATGTGAGATGCTTGTAGTCCATTTTATTATAATGTCATCTTATGATGGATACCACTAATTTGTTTCTTACTCTTGCTCATATGTTTTGCAAAGATATTTGTAAATAGCCCTTGCGGTCTGTCATTTGGACACATATGTACATTGAAAACTGTTAAAACATGACCAAAATCAATGGTTATGAAACTTGATATTTGGAAAAAATCTTGAGCTTGAAAATACTTAAAATTGGAAACTTGAACTTGAAAGTTGTGTCTCTGCTTGAAAGTACGAGTACATATGTTTAAAATAAGTACGAGTACAAAATCTTGTAGGAGGCCCAATGCACAATTTCCAAATCTGTGAGTACGAAAAGGAGTACAAATCCTCTCTTGCGAATACAAATACGGGCAATCGTCCAAAACCGTGAGTACGAGTACTTACTCACTTCAAGCCTAAGACCAACCACGACATCACTCAACTCTGGTTAACATGAAGTCGAAGTTTCCTCTGATAACTTTGGAGTCATGAAATAAACAAGCTTTCAAACTGATGTACAAGAAGAAGGTGACAATGCAAGCTCCGGCCTACAATGCTCAACAATACTCAGCCTACTACTGCAGCAGCGTGAGGTAAAAGGACGCCAAAAGCAGCTTAACTTTGGCTCGAAAAGAGAAGCAGGGGTATCCCTAGTAGCAACAAGAGTCTGTTGACCTGGAATGTGTTAAGCTCAGTACCGTTATTGAATGTTTTTATTTCTCACACCTGGAAAAAATGAACAAGTCTACTTCCTGGGAGGTAAGCGTTACCAAAATCTCTACTTACGTGTTTATAAGCGTGTGTCAAAAACGATCGTACAAAGAGACACTCAAAGTTTGTACTGAAAGCTAGATGCCTCCAAGCAGGATATTTGTCAAGAAAAATACCTGACTTAGGAATAAAAGATCTTTTACGATATAAAGAAACTTGTGAAAGATGACTGTAAAATGTCTTTTTCTGTTTTTGTCATTTCTTTCGTTACCGTGATTCCATACTCAGCTGTAGCTGCATATGTACAGATATTTTTCAACTCAACATGTTTTGACAGTGGATATTGTTATGTGTTTGAAGGTGATACAATTGCACTGACTTGCACTATTCCTACTGGACGAGGTCCGATAGGAATAATTACAATCAAACCTGAACCAAGTGGATGGGATTTCAATATTCTCGTTAAAAGTGGACAGCTTCAAGAGGCTGAGGATATTAGCAGCAAGTTTATGTTTGAATCTTCGCAAGGAAATAATACTCTGATTATTCGAAACTTGATGGAAAGTGATAATTTGTTCTACAGGTGCTGGTATTATTTTGTGTACACGTGTAGTCTGTTTGAGCAAGTATATTTCAGGTGTTGGAAGAGAGTGCGTGGAACTGTATACCTGGATGTCAGAAAAAAATCAAACACGCCAATGGGAATTGATTTTTGTAATTTAATTGGCGGTATGAGTGGTGTCTTCTTTATAAGAGAAGACCTTATTTTGGAATGTCCTACGGCTAACCTGAGTATATCAATCAGCAATTCGACTTACACAGTAAATGTGGAATACAAATCTCGGACTTTTAATCAAAACTCTTTTCTATTGAGTTTGGAGGTAAGCGAAAAATTCAACGGCACAACGATGTCATGTATGAGGAAACCAAACATAGACAACACGGATTATTGCAGGCAGTTTCCAAAACTATCAGTGTTTAATGGCATTAAAGTAACAACAACACCTGAAAAGGTTGTTGTCGAGAATGGTGGAAATGCAACTATTTTCTGTCACAGTATTCCCTTTCTTGAAGATGTGGATACGTCTTTCGAATGGGATTTCCTTGAAAACAACGTCATCTTTGGGAACATAGAAGAGTCAGAGACATCCACTGGTACACAAATCTCGATTGACAACATCGACTTTACAAACACCATTACCACTTCGTTCGACATCATTTGCAGGGTTACGATAGGATCAAGGAACTCATCTGCCTTTGTTACTGTAACTCTGTCTTCGACAACAGATGTACAAATGTCATCATCAACCATTTCTTCTAAAGAAACTAGCCCTGCAGCCATAGTCGTTCCCCTTGTCGTGACACTACTGATACTTGCTATTGTCGTTGTTGGAATTATCTACATAAAAGTAATAAAAGGAAAAAATACAAACGAGAAAAATAGGGGTGAAAAAGAAGATAGTCCGAAACAAAATGAAACTGTCATAGTCAATAATTTATATGACATTAAAGACGATGCTACAAAAGCAAAACTGGGATTGACGAAAAACGATTCCGAAGTTGCTGATAATGTGGCTTATGTGTCTTATGGCGAGGGTGATGAGTAAAATTGTTTTGAAATTGAAATTGTTTTCTACTTTGACATAATTGGCATAACTGAAAGTATCTGTGGTAGAGAAAAGAGAGGAGGGATAACAGGACTGAGATAAGCATTAATGCTGTATTAAATTCACTAACATAGCTGTTATTCGAACGCTATGTATTTTACATTGTATAAGTGTAATAATTCATGTTACCAACCCCATCGCCTAAGGTAGTTGCAATCGCAAAGGAGTCTGGAATGCTTGTCTGTGAAAGATTTTTGTGTCAATGGATTGAGTCTTCTAGTACACTTCTTCTCCTGGAGTGCATATACCCATAGGTTAAACCAGGAGAGCGGCTGGTTACTCCAGATCGTCATCTACTGGGTGGTAAACGGAACAAGATATATTCATGTATGTTTATCAGAATAACAAACGGAGAAAGGAATACCACGAAAATCTGTTTTCGAGCCTGTTTGAAATTAAGGTTGTTTTTGTCGCTAGTAATACAAACACACTTGTAAAAAATAGACTATCTTCCAGTTTATCAGTATGTTAAAATAGTACAAATGACAAGCAAGGCTGGACCTCATCTAACTAACTTGACTAGCAAGGTTGTCAGTGTTCGAGTAGCCTGCTGTAAGCAGGCTATTGTTGAGTTGTATCAGCTACAATTACAATTCTTAATATTTCTTTACCCCTAATGTTAATGTGCAGTAAACAGGCGAAGTTTAATACAATACAACACGATGCCAACTTTCTAGCCAATCTCATTTCCGAGACAAAAATAACTTCATGATAATTAACTCACACGTTTCCAGCGTTGGTAAGGGGTGGAGTCAACATGAGCGACCGGTTGCTTCGCTACAGCAGACAACTCTTTTCACTTGTATACACGTTATGCAGTGCAGTACGGCTATTAATGTATAGTTGCTGGCTTAGCTGCTTACCGTGTACATGTATACATATACTGCTAGCAAGGAACGTTGTCGTCTTGTCCATGCGACTGCCTATATACAGGCCAGTTTGTTCAAACCGGCAAGATCTGGGACAGATCATGCGCCTAACGTTAGACTTGACTCTTCACTGCAAGGATTAGCTCGATTTTTAGCCCATACATGACAATTACGTACCTTTTTAAGATGTTACCGTATTTTCAGAAGTATTCGTATGTATGCATCGTCGCAGGCCGTTGATAAACATGAATAGTCAGTAGCCGTGAACAACATGTGACCCTCTTATGAATATTAATCTATCCCGCATTTTGGGGATTCGTGTAAATGAAAACTGGACGAAGTTTTGCGGACTCTGTATAGAATATATACAGGGGGTGTATTATGATTTCTGAGAGCGCCATCTTTTGGAAGGCTGCTACAGAGTCTGCTCCGCAGGCTATTGTTCGAGTCCACCTAACACAAAAATTCTGGGCCAATTCCGAACCTCACTATCCATAAGTGCGGCGAAAAACGGATTCTGGTCGGGAATCGAGTCGAGTCCGAACTCGGACGTTACAGCCCTACTCACTTGTTTTCACTGGACTGGATTATTGCTCTGCCAGGTAAACTGTTCGTTACTATTCTGTTGTATAAAATAGTTCCGGTTCCTCAGAAAACTTTGTTCTTGCATCATGTAAGAATTTTACAACTTACATTAAATTTCAAAGTCATGATAGAAGAAACATTGTAAGCAATTGAATTATAGGTCTATAGCTGGTGACTAGTTCTCATTGTATTCTCAAGTTGTTATTCTTTTGTTGTTATTTTAATAATTCTTTTATTTTTAGCGTATCCAGTATGCTTTTTTGTTGCTAGCTTAGTTTAAGACAATAGCTTTGTGTCTTTTACTTAGTACTTTGTTTACCAGTTACATACGTTGTCATATATTTAAGAGTGGGTCTTTAACTCTTTCAATTACCTAAAATAAATTAACTACAACCCTTGTATTTGCTTGTATTTATGTAGATTTGCCACAAACCTGCTACTTCATCTTCTTTCTTTGATCGTTCATGTAGAACCCTGGTTGTGCAGTTTTCTTTTGTTCGATACCTCTGGTTGCCTTAAAGTATGAAAAGCACCTATAGGTCAAAGCTCTTAGGCTCATAGGGAATTGAAACAATTTAAACTCTGCTTCCTATAAGAAGGGAGGTTCATTGGCAGCAATAGTTTGAATTAGTTGTCTAATTCGACCATGCAGTTATATCACTAGGTGTAGACGGTTTTGTGCACTGTGTTTGTTGTTAAGGTTTTATACTATCATAGTCCATGTTTTTTTCGCAGTGTTATCAGCGTAATGGCAATCCATAGGTCCGTGGTGTTTTCTCAAGAATGTAGTAGCCGAAAAGTAATAGTCACTGACTGACAGCTTTCGACAATTGTGTCAAATAATTCAGTATAAGCTAATAATCGTTTTCATTGAAGTCGAGACAGACTTGAATACGAAAACTTTTCCAGATAGGGTAGGTCAATAGTGTACTTCTCTGTGACCGCCAGGGCTTACTTTCCAGTAGGAAAAAAAAACAAGAGGTTCGCCAGTGGACATGATACTTCATGATAGCCATGAATAAGCGGCCAGACATGGCAGGGCGTCGGAGGTCATGGAAGGTCTACCGGCAATATCTGGGAGGACACAGCCTTGCATGGCTCATGAAAGTTTCAAAACAATCCTTGTCACTACAATTGACTAACAGCTGACTAACCGCCCAATATGTCTCCGACGGACCTCCGATACCAGGTCGACAGCGGTTAGTCATGGAGCCAAATTTGCTCACTGGGATATTCTCCCAAGCTTGTGCCGCTGTGGTCTCTGCAACAACAAAATGTGCGAATTTGACCATTTTCGGAGATTTCTTCTGAAACCTGGAGGATGAAAGAAACCACTAGCGCCCAAGGCCTATTGACATCGGCTCCAGGAGCAGGACTTAAGGCCCCTGGGGGTTGCCAGGGGGCGAAACTCCGGAGAGCTCTGGGTTATACAAAAAAATTGTGGGCATTAGTGTAAAAGCATTAACTATTTCTAGAGGACATTGGATGTGGACTAAACAAACCACAGAAATGATAATTCGACCATTTTTTATGTAATTGGGGACCAAGAGGCAACTTTCTAAAAAAAAAAAAAAAAAATCCATGAAGTCAGATGTTAAAATGTCAAGAAACAAACCGAAAAAGCTAAAGCTTGTCAACAAGAGGGATTTGGCTAAACCCAGAAACTCCCATACTCTTCCGTCACAGGTTTCATTAATTAGTTAATCAGGTTACAACATCAGGGGATGTTTGCGAAGCACGGAGAAAATTTGAAGGTTTTGAGACTTACTAGACAAAAATATGTGGAAAATGGCATCCTCAAATTCATAACATATGCTCACCCCACACTGGAGAAGATTTTTAACTTTTTGCCGCTCTGAAAAGTGGGGTACATCCCCCAATCTCCCGTGTCAGTTATGGAAGCAAACAGAGCACTTCTCAAAAATCGTCATATTTGAACGAGCATTTAATTGAACAGCTTGTAACATAGGTATAGGCGTAGGAGGCGGGGGGCGAGGGGGCTGCAGCCCCCAACCAAATACCTTTGTGAAAATTCCGGCAATATACTGGGAATTTTTCGGGCACCTATACTGAAAGAAAAATAATGCAATGATGTAGCCAAAGGTAATCAATAGTTCAAAAACTTCCTTGGTAATTAAAATAAAATTCTGATTTGAATTGCACCAGCACCTATCTATTCGGTATTAATTCACCAGTGTGTTTTTTAATGGGTAAACTTACATTATGATTATCAGTGGTGTGTGTATTAAGAGGGCCATGGGGCCATGCCTACTTCATTGATGCCCGGAATTTTTTTCTTTTTAGTACCTAAAATACGTAATTTTTTTTGCACAAATTTACTTCAAAGGTAGCATATGTGGCACCAAATTGCATGTAAAGACACCTAATTTTTCAAAAATTTTCAAAGGGTAAGGGGAGGGGTACCCTTAGACCCCTCCCCCAGGCAAGCGATCACACAACAGAATGCAAGCTCCCCAACCCCATGAGAAAAATAAAAAATTATTATCAATATGGAAGGGTAGTAACACGGCAAATGATTGTATGTAACTGGCAAGCGGTGTGATAAACCGATGCATGCGGATATGATATACCGTATAATTTAGTATGTTGAACGCGCGTGGAGCCATCAATAACACATCTGTCAAAGTCAATACTGTTGTTATAAAAAGTCAGTATTTCAACTTTCAACGGAATTTCCTAAAAACGGTCAGTTTCGGGAATTCACGTTGACTTCGGGATATTTTTAGGAAATCAGACATTTTTGAGAAATAGCTTGCAGGAAACTTAAACAACCGTAATACCCAGATAAGTTAAAATTATTATTTATAAGTTTAATTTGAAGTCAACTATTAATTTCCGACTTTCAACGACTTAAAAAACTTCCTTGGTAATTAATAATCAAAGACTTGTCAAGTTTTCCACCTTCTTTTATCCTTGTCTTACCTTATATCCATTAACCACGGTATTTCAAGGCAAAATTTTATGAAGATGTAGTACCTACTTCGCCATCCCTTATGTTTTGTTCATTAACCGTAGTGGACATTTTGTAAGTGTTAAGTGGTATGTTAAAGCAACAGGTTTATTATGCAGCTTTAGACAGGGCTGCAATAGAGCACAACAGCCAACTAAATAGTAGTTGTGGAAAGATTTAACTTCTGGAAAGCAAATGCTTCGGACTGAGAGCGTCTCAACAAATTAGAAGCTAACAAATGAACTGCATCTGTAAATATTTTTTCATTTGAACATTGCCTTTATTATCTCATCAGGCATGGAGAAAAAGGGACAAGAACGAACGAAAACTAGAATCGTTTCTTTTTTCTGTCCATCTACCAACTCCAACCCATCGGCCACCTCAAAGGGAAATTGAAGTCACCCCAATTTGAATAAGTGTGGCTGGGTATGATAGTAAAGAAATGGCTGTTCTAAATCACGGGATAAGACTGTTGTAACAGAATTGTTAAATTCTTGCAGAATAACTCCTTACTTTAACCTATTTTTATTTTTAAAAACATTATTTAAATAAACTTAGTGGTGTTTTGAAAGATTTAGCTGATGTTTCCAAAGAAAAAAAAACTTGGGGCGAATTGAATTCTTGTTCCCTTTAAAGACGAGAAGCAATGTACAAAACTTTAGATCAACAGGTCAAAGTGTCTTCGATGACATTGATTAAGAATGACAGGTAGTAATCAAGTAGTGGCTCCAATGTCATGGAAACGTTTTGTTTTTCGCCAAAACTTTTTCCTGTAATGGTGTTATATTTTGATATGGCAATTCATTAGGTATCATAGAGTTACTTAAAAAAAATAGAAGAAAGGGGCAGTCCAAGGAGTTGCAAAATCTCATCTCCCCCATATTCTCTACATACCTTGCTGTTAAAAAAAATGCCAACATAGTGAATAGCAAATCATGACAAAGCACCACTGGATATTACTGCATCTTCGTCCTCCCGCAAGTCATCCATTTGCTGCACTTGTCTTCCTGCAGGTCCATTTGCGAGTCCTACGTTTGGTTCTTCATTTGCATATTTGCATACATCATGAGGTCCATACCACGTCTTTTTTGAGTCATTAAGTTAGCAGATTGTACTCTTTGCAATGATGCATTGTCCCCTTAGTCCCCTTTTGAATAAAAAGAGAGGAGTCATAAAATTATTCAATCGGATTTTCTTGTAATTATAGGTCAATGACCCTGGCTGAAAAGTGGGTGGGGCAAAGCAAATTCATCAAAAGTCCATCATTTTTCATCCAATTTTCACAATTTTTGTGTCATTTGAAAGGAGAAAATATCGCCAAAAAGACCAAATATTAGTAAACAATAATATTAGTGATATCTCCTCATAAAGTGCCATAAACCTATAGATAGATAGTATGCTAATTCAGACCTAATTTGCATATATGCAAAGATAATTAGGCAAACCACATAAAAAACGTAGTTAAAAAAGTTGTACCCTTCCCATTGATGTATAGGTCAAAGTGCAAAATTTTTGTAAAATAAATTTAATTAAACATCAAAAATATTAAAGGTTGAAAGGTCAAGTGTTGTTTTGACCTAAGCCGTGCTGAAACGAGTTAATTCACAGCAGACTTTTTTAATCATTGCTAAATGCACCCAAGAAATCATGATCTGGGAGTATAAACAATAGAGTGACATCATCAATCTAATGTTTATACTCCCAGTTCCCACAATTCTGTGGGTGCATTAAGCAATGAGTAAAGTCTGCTGTAGAGGTGTTGAACGTATGCCACAGTCTGCCAGTAGAAGGTTTCAAGCAAAGTCTTGGTAAAACAAATGTCGTAGTTTGCTTGACTATTCTTTTGCACTCTTTCTTTGTTGTTAAGAGCTGAATGCGTTAAATTACAAAAAAACTGCATTTTTTCGCAAAATGTTAGTTTGTGCCTTTTTTCTTCCTCATCGTCTTGACAACCGACTTTTGTGTCAACATGGATTACAATTTAAAAGGATGTAAACGGATAAATTAAATTTTTCTTTGTATTATCGTATGAAAGAGGAACTTAAATCTGTATTTCCTTGTTCCTTTAAATAATTTTCGAGCAAAAACAATTCTATTGAACCAAAGGGGGTTCAGAGATATGAGTGGGCATTTATTGATTACCATTTTCTAGTCCGGGAGATTCTCCTGTTTGGCCGCAGGACCGACGCTAGAGGGGTGTGGGGGTGTGACATCCCCATCATCCACGCAGTCGGCAAAATCCTGCACTAGTCGGCAAATTGAAGGAAAGAGGGAAGTGCAAACGAAGGAAAGTTAGAGGGAAGAAGAAAGAGGAAATAAAGAGAAAAAAGAGGAGAGAGAAGAGGGAGAGAGAAAGACCGACCGAACAGAGAAAAGAACAGGGGAGAGAGGGACAAAGCAGGGCAAGAGAAAAAGGCTGGTGCAGACGGAAGACAGGAGATTGGAAAGCATTTCTGTAGACAACGTTTATCACAATATTTTCAAAGACCGTAAGCAACACTTTTTGAAACTTAAAACATATTCTGCCGGCAAAAAGCTATATAGGGCTTTTCAGTATCATTGTACACTAAAGGAGTTCATCGTTCATGTGGTTTCTGGCATTGAGTCGGTAAATTCTGCACCAGTCGGCAAACTGAAGGAAACATGAGGAAAAGAAAGAGCAAAAGAAGTGAAAGAAAGAGGACAATTTCTGTAATCAGAACCCAAACTTTTCGACGAACTACGCGCGCTCTAATGTCACTGCAGTTTATTTAGTAGTTCCATTCCACATAGCTAGATAGCATAATCTGTTTGCAACTCCTTGGTCCTGTCAACCTTGCAAAGTAACATGTAGACAGGGTAGACAGGGTACACAGGTTATGTAGAGGTCGTAAGTTTTATCCCATATCCCAAAGCCTAGTTGTTGTTCTATAGCGTGTGTGATGCCGTACGGCCAGTTGGTGAGCGACTCAAGGAGCAAAGTTTGGCTATTTCATCGGTAGTCCAGGTGGTTTCAACACAATGTGTGTTGTCCCCGAAACAGTCTACAACCCTTACAGATTTTATGTTTTTCTTTTTGTACTGAATGATGTTTTGTGTCAGCCTACCAAAAATTTTCGCGCCCTTTGCAATTTCACGATTCAGACTCAAAAGAACAGTATCAGTGCCTAACTCGGCTATTGACATACTAAGTGATATACTGCTAAATATGACATGGGATAATTAGGCTCCTTCATATCCGTTACCCACCCCCCCCCCCCTCGAAATGCTCTCGGAACTTTTGGTCGCTGGCATGGCCCAGCCCCATGTCGGAAAAAATTCTTTCGCCACCCATGGTCGATTTACTTATTTCAAAAGGGTCATTTCTGCCATAAAACCCCAAATTTTTGGTATGTTCTTTGCACACTCTTCCTCAATTTCGTTATTAATAGCTAAATATGAACAAACCCTTTCCATCTTTTCAAGTAACTAAAGTAGAATTTATTGCTTCATGTAAATGCCGGGAATCTCATCTCATTTCGCTAAACTAAGTTAATGTTCTCTTGAGTCTCTTTTGGTACGGCTAGTAACTCGAAGAGGGAAGTACAATGTAAGTTTTGCCCCATAGGCCCAACTGCCTGGTCAGTCAACCTCAGTGGCGTACACAGGGTGGAGGCCATTGGGCCATGCCCCCTCACGGATGCCAATTTTTTCTTTCAGTTCCTAAAAACGTAAATGTTTTAACACAAATTTTACTTCCAAAGGAGCATCTGTGGGACCAGATTGCATGTAAGGACACCTAATTTTTCAAAAAATTTCAAAGGGGAGGGGCCCCTTACACCCCTCCTTGAGAGAAATCCTGGGTACGCCACTGGTTGACCTATATAAGCTTTAAATAAGTAGAGATTCTTTTTAGTGTAAGCTTACCCAAAAATTTTGCGCGCTTCGCACGCTTTGCAATTACAGTTTATATTGCGGGAAAAACCTTAAATCGGGAGGAACTATTTTCCTCTAGTATATACAAAATATGCAATATATGCCCCGCAATGGCATGATATAGTACACAGGTTTTCTTCAAATCTCCCGTCACCAACCCTTCGACGAGGCTGTCAAGGTTTCGGGCCGTTGCTCCCCCCCCCCGTTGGGAAAATCCTAGCGCCACCCCTGCTGGACCACTACCGGTTGGACTAACGGTTCTCAGCGCTAACTGCATCTCTTATCAACACTTTCAGTCGGCATTTGTTTCTTCTTAGTCGGCAAATACGGCACCACCCCACCCCCCATAATAAATGCTCTGGCAACGCCCCTGTGCTTGGGTGAAAACTGAAAATCTTCAAATGAGGAAAACTTACACAACGCATTGTATAAGCCTGCTAGCCTTACAAAGTAAAGGTTTTGCAATACCAAAGACCACTCAAAACTTGCGTTTTTTCAAAATCGGCGTTGTGAACCATCGATTAGGACGTGGCATTTCCCTAGCTATGACACTACACCAAACAAATATATATTAAATTCTATAACACTAGGCCAACAAATTTTGCAAAACGTTCCAAAGCCCATTTGCTACTGATAATGTTTACAAGAAAGAAGTAGAACTGTGGGTAAAACAGGCAATATGACGGCGGCCATCACAGTTTTTCTCCCGATAGGGTAAACCAAGATTCTTTCAATTTTGAAACTGGGAATCTCCCGAGCTATTTGCTGGAAGCAACTAATGGAAGCTGCTCCTCAACTCACTAATGGTTAGTAATGATATACCAATTGTGAAAAAAACAACAGTACTGTATATAATACCCGCATTGGCTGTGTTTCAAGTGTCCAAGTACAGTAAAAGGATGTAACGTAGCACCTACTTAAACTGATGTAATCGAACTGATCTCTAGTCTGATTCTTATGAACATTGAACGAGTTTTGGCCACCCGTACACCATCGGTAGTGTCGCCAGGTGGGAGTAAGGAACTATAGCTCCCCAACGTTGGGGAAGGCTGACACCCCACCCCTTCGGGGAAGTTTTCCAATTTCGTCGGGGAGCCGTAATAGGTACAACAAAATATTTAGTCTTCAGAGAAGGTCAATCACCTCAACGATTTACTTGATTTTCCTTAAAATAAGGGTTTCTTTTTAAAAAGACTCCAGTTTTTTCAGTTATTTTCCTCACTTAATAGTTACCCATTTTTTTTCCAAGTTTGCTTTGTAAACACCCAAATCGTAAAATATTCTTAAACAGAGACCCAAACTTTTCGGTGCGCTTTGCACGATGAAAATTTTGCTTTCGACGTCCTCCTGGCAACCAGTCTGCCTTCTCAGTTGTCTTAAAAGGAACATAAAATAGTTGATCAAAGCTGTAGTGAGACTTCTGATTGGTCTGTTTGTGTAGGTTATAAATAGCCGTTCACAGTTAGGAGCAGTCCCCTTCCTCTTTGACAAAATTGTTTGGGTAGGTGCTGCTGAGATCCAAAATGTGCTATCATTTATAGTTTTCAAGTGTTTGTACGTTCCAGATATTTGTTACTTTAAGAAAGCAATTCAGAAAACCATTATTTGTACGGTTCCATGACAAAGGTGAACATATTGTGACAAAATGAAGGAAACAACAAGATTTCAGGCTTTGAGAAAGCAGTACAGAAAGCTGGTACACACTCCGTCCGTCGCTTAGGGACGCTAAATGGAGGTTGCAGGATCATAATTCGGAGACCCTACTACACTCTTGCCTCGTTACCCCCTGAGCTCTATTCAAATTTTGAATCAAGTCACTTTACCTGTTTCTCCTATCCCTTACGCCTATAAAGTAGCGACTGCTTATCACAATTGTATTTATTTTCATTTCATTTCATTTCATTTCATTTCATTTATTTTTGATTTGTCACAACACAAATTTACAAACAAATAATATAGAAGCGTATAAGTAACAAAATGCGTGAAAGGAAGTGCACTTAGAAACCCTGTAGGGCTTATCGAAAAGTGACACTCCCTGAGGAAAACGAAAAGCTAGGATGAATACACATAGAAAAAGAAAAGCAAAAATGCCTACCCAATTAATGCACATCCCACCATCTTACCCCCCCCCACCCACCCCAAATACCAAAATCCACCAACCCGTAGACCCTGAGAGGAGTGCTAATAGACAGGAACAGTAAACATTTTATGGGATTAATACAAGGCTTAGCTAATACAAGGCTAAGGTTAAAAAGTACCTTTGGAGATTTTTTCTAAAAGAGGCTAAGGAAGGCTTGGCCTTTACTGTTGTAGGTAAGAGATTTCAAAGTGTAATGGCATGGTAATGAAGGCTATTCTTGTACAAATTGTTGTGACATTTCCTGAGTGCAGGTGATCAGCTTGCCTTGTGTTGTGGACATGGATGGATTAATTGTGTGTAAAGAAAGCATTGAACGAATTTGGAAGCATTTCGTGCAGAGAACGGTAGACGAAACTGGCCACATGGTTGAATACGTCAATAAGTTTAAGTAAATTCATAGACTTGAATAAGGCGTTTGTATGATCCCTCGAATGAGATAAGGTGATATGTCTTATTGCCCTTTTCTGCATAATAATTAACTTTTTTAACAATTACTTGCTTGATCCAGATCAAATAATGCAACAGTAAGTCAGATGTGGTAGTACTAGTGTCCGGTAAGGGGTCCTTAGAATGTTCCTAGGAAGGGAATGTTTTAGTTTTGAAAGAATGCCTACACCTTTAGCAACAAGTGTGGAAATACACTTGATGTGCTCGTGCCAAGTGAGTTTAGAGTCGATGAAAACACCTACAAATTTCACACAATCCACCTTTTTTAACGATTTACCATTAATATCAATGTTAAAGTTAACCATATCATTCCTTGCATTGAAAACGATAAAATTCGTTTTATCTACGTTTAACGAAAGCTTGTTTGCCGCAAACCAATCGCTGAGAGCAGCTAAATCATTTCTAATAGTTTGTTGCAGGCGTGTATAATTACTATCAGAGAAGAAAATATTTGCATCATCAGCAATTATACAATGGACGCATTAGAAGAAATTTTACTGACATCGTTCATATAAATGATAAAAAGGAGGAGTCCAAGGATAGAACCTTGAGGAACACCACACTGGATAATACTTACATCAGAGTTTACACCTTCAAGAGAGATAAACTGCTTTCTGTTGGAGAGATAACTAGTAAACCAAGAAAGGAAAGTGCCTTTAATACCGTAATGAAATAATTTTTGTACGAAGAATGGTATGGTCAATAGTGTCGAAGTCCTTAGATAAATCCAAAAATACACCTACAGCAGTATGGTTGTTGTTTATGGCCTGTGTTAAGTAGTCGACGGCATCAACAAGGGCCATATCAGTGGGAAGACCGGGTCTAAAGCAATATTGACCACTGAAAAGAATGTTATGCTTATCTAAAAAAAATTGAGACTCTTCATGACATCCAGTTTACACTGCGTATTTGAGAAGACTGGGAAGTGATCAGTGAAATCTGTCAATAGAACTCCAGAAACACTGTCACTAGAGGTTGTTCCTGGTAAGGTAACATTGGTAAAAGTATTATGAATGAGCGAACACGACCTCTGACTAACTCTGGCCGCTTTTCAAATAGTTGGATAAAACCCACAAGAAATCATATCATCAATAAAATTATTATCCTGATTAAAAAAAAAAAACAAAACAAAACTATGTGAAGCTGGCTGGCAAATTCTTGGAAAGCAGTGAGTCAATTTGAAGGGTGTTCATTGTATTTCCCTTAATCAATCACAAAAGGATTACAAACTGGCCTGGCCAGTGTAGGTAAAAGGTAAAGCAGTATGAAGGTCGGCAACAGATGAATAAGAAAAAAACAATCTGGACTAAAAACAAAGATCTTGGTTAATTCAGTTAAGTTGACACCTGAGATCTGCCATGTTCTTTATTAAAAGAGCATTACCGTTGCCTTCATGGAGTAAGGCAAAAATTCTGCCATCTTTGCTCCAAGATGTCTTTACCTTTTCATGGTTATTTGTTGCCCGTAGGAGTTGTCGGTCTTCCATTGTGAGGTCTTCTTTAATAACGACTTTGGTGCCTTTAATTGTGTGCCTATTTTTAACAGATTATTCCTCATTCCATAATTTGTAAACTTCACAATGATACCACGGGGTGCTGAAGCGGAGGAGGGGGCTGGTTTTCCGACTCTGTGGCATCGATCGACATCTGTCGGTGACAATTTAACTCCAATTTTATCGGCAAGAGTTGTTACTTTTGAGGTGCAATCTTCATTTGGTTCCTTTTGAATGCCGAAGATACGAACGCAGTTTCTTCGTGAGTATTGTTAAAATTCATTTGGTTGCTAATTCAGTTTTTCTCTTTCATCTGTCCATTCTGAACTTGCCTTCTTTATTGCAGTAAGCTCAACTTGACATTCGTCCAGCTTATTCTCCAGGTCAAATATTTTGCCCTCGTATTTCTCAAGATCTTCAGAAATCTTGGCAAGTTTCCTTTCGATCACATTTTCTATTATTCCTTGCAGGACCGATTTCAACTGGGCGCTATTGGTTAGTTCTTGAAGGATTTCATTCACGATTTCTTTGCTTTTAACAGCCGAAGTAACATCGTCATCATCATTTATGGAAGACTGGGAATGATTAGTAGTAGGTGTAGGCTTTGACATCATGGCGCGACACACCACACAGCTTTAAGTTGTCGGTAAGTTCACGAACAGACTAAGGTAGAGAAATAAAAGGTACTCAACTGTATTTCTAAAGATAGCGCAGCGCATTACTAACTACCTGAGATGCTTTCTGAGGAGCTTTTGAAATCTATATTGTACATTGCTAGAATACAAAAAGTAAAAAAAAAAAAAAAAAAAAAATCCCATACTCTCACGGTACTATCCGGAGCGGACCATTGATATTTCGGGGGTGGGGTATGGGGGTCTTGCTAACGTCCATGAATACTAACCTGATTTGCCCCAAACAAAATTTCTTACAGACGCCTATGTTCAGCTGCTTCATGTTGTATTGGAATTTATGAAAGCTTTCATACTGATTACTATTACTACAGACAGTAGGTATATATGTCTACAGCATTATCAGTAGTGTTCTTAAATGGACCATGTCATTTTTCCATCATATTTACCTACTCATACCCAAACGATATTGAAAGACGATACTTTATGAAAAAAATCTCACTTGGCAAAAGTCCACATTGACTTTACCCCTTGAAAAGCATTTCCCGAGGGTCAAAATCCCAAGGAAAGTTTTTCCATGGGATTTTTATTGAGAAATTTCATGGTTTATTGAGGGTAAGGGTAAACAACACCTTCATTAATGTATTTCAAAACTGGACTGAAATTGAAAGTTTACCTGTAAACTATAGGATCCAGGTAGAAATAAGCATGCTCAAAACTGATGGATAAACTAAGTTCTTATGACATGAATACCTCCTGTATAAGTGTTCAATCACGGTGGGGGGGGGGACTCAACCCCCATGACTCAAGTGGACAAACACAATACCCCAAATAACTTTCTGTTTTGAAAAATGTTTCTATTATGAGTACCTGCCTAATGATTTTCAGTAAGCCGGTTAAGAGTTACTACTGTGCATGCACAATAGCTTCAGGTCATAGGTCATATGGGTACATAATGCATGTGGTTCGTAAACTGTGCATTGTGCTCAACAATAATTCTGAAAGGTCTCCTGGAAAGTATTTCGTGTCAAATTATGCAAGTGTATCTGACAAGCACAATTAGAATAATGTAACTTAGTGTAACTTATGATGACAAAATTTTATGAAAGCATTCTGTACCCATATGACCTATTACCTAAAGCCACTGTGCATGCACAGTAACTCTTGTTGACCATATTCTGGTTACGCAAATGCGTTTGTGTAACCAAAATCTCAGCGATACCCAGCTTACCGCTTTAACAGGGCGCAGTCCAAAGACGTTAAAAGTAAACACTGCCTCTTATTAATAACAAAACTCAAAAAAAAAAAAATATGAAAATAACATCATTTCTATGTCAACTCGAATGGATGGACAAGTTTACTTCCTTCTAGGCAAGGTGTATCAAACTCTGTACACTTACGGCGTGTTACGTGCCTGCGTCGAAACCATCAGACACTCAACGTTTGTACTGTAAGAAAGAAGCCTAGAAGTATGGTAATTATCAACGAAATCAACAGGCGTAGGTAAAACAATTAAGATCTTTCCTGAAATATCGAAACATGAAAGTTGACAGTAAAATGTCTTTTTGTGTTATTGTACTTTCTTTCCTGACCGTGATTCTATACCCAGCAGTCGCTGCATATGGGCAAATATATTTCAACTCAACATGTTTTGACAATGGATATTGTTATGCATTTGAAGGTGATACAGTTGCCCTGACTTGCACTATACCTTCTGAAGGAGGTCCGATAGGAATAGCTACAATCAGTCCTAAAGCAAGTGGATGGGATTACAATGCTGTCGTTGAAAATGGACAGCTTCAAGAGGCTAAGGATATTAGCAACAAGTTTTTGTTTGAATCTTCACAAGGAGATAATTCTTTGATTATTCGAAACTTGACGGAAAGTGATAGTTTGATATACAGGTGCTGGTATAATTTTATGTATTGGTGCAGTACGTACGGGCAAGTGAATTCCAGATGTTTGGTGACAGTAAGTGGAACTGTAACTTTGGATGTAAGAAAAAAGTCAAACACGTCAATGGAAATTGATTTATGTAATTTAATTGGTGGTATGAGTGGTGTCTTCTTTATAGGAGAAGACCTTATTTTGGAATGTCCTACGGCTAACCTGAGTGTATCAATCAGCAATTCGACTCGCACTGTAAATGTGGATTATGAATATCAGCCTTTTGATCAAAACTCTTTTCTATTGACTATAAAGGTAAGCGAAAAATCCAATGGCACAACGATATCATGTATGAGGAAACCAAACATAGACAACACGGATTATTGCAGGCAGTTTCCAAAACTATTGGTGTTTAATGACATAAAAGTTATAGCAACACCTGAAGAGGTTGTTGTCGAGAATGGTGGAAATGCAACGATTTACTGTCACAGTAGTCCCTTTCTTGAAGATGCGGATACATCTTTTGAATGGGATTTCCTTGACAACAACGTCACTTTTGGGGCTGTGGAAGAGTCGGAGACATCCACTGGTAGACAAATCGTAATTGCGAACATCGACTTTCAAAATGCCACCTCGTCGCTCATCGTTGTTTGTAGAGTCTCAGCAAGATCAAAGAAATTTTTCGCAAACGCGACTGTTACTATATCTTTGGGTTGGCATCTTCATACGGAGGACCCAACAATATTTCCAACTTTAAGCACAGCTACTGATTTTTCCACTGGACCGCTTATTGTGTCAGTCTTTGGTTTAACTGTTCTTATTATATCAGTTATATTTGTCTTTGTCCTAAAGCACATTTATCAGTCGAAACGTTCAAAGAGTAGACAGAAAGCTGTTCATCACACATACTTGGAGACGCAAATTATTTCAAAAGGACATTCCCAACAACCAGTTTGTGCTGCAAGGGACATACATATGAACTCTTCTACGGAAGGAGAGTATTGTTATGCAGATACACAAATAAACATTAGTGTCACTAATGAAAATTTTGGTACTGCTCACTATCAAAATGTCACAAAATAATTAACTTATCTCACATTAGTTTATTCGTAAACGGCAAGTTAATTGACATTCAAAAGTTAATTTTTCCTTAAAGACGAGTAGACAGAAAAATAATGGTAGTGGTGCTTGGTAAGTTTTATCTTCAATGCAGACCATGGGCGGCGATCCCGGGGGAGGGCCAGGGAGGACATGTCCCCCAACATTTGAGAAATAGCCCCTTGACTTTGATTTTTCACACAGAAAATAATTAAAATTGGGGTCATGTCCCCCCAACACTGAGAACAAATCGCCGCCCTTGATGTAAATCTTGTTACGATTTCTGGAGTAAGCTGCTTAACATTTCAATAAATTTCCTGGCTTATTTTATTAAGTTTTGGGTAGGAGAACAGGGAAGTCAACGTGGGATAATCCTTTAAAAGTTTATTTCAAGGGATATTGTTTGGAAGAAAGATATTACTGTTCAGAAGGTTGATTCATGGTAATATTTGAAAAAAAACCCAATTTATCTCGGGACTCCTCATCTTAGTCGGAGCTCACTTATAGAGTAGGACCTCAATTATTTCATCAACAGATGATGCATATTTCGTACAAACACACTTAGTGACTAGCTTCCAGGATTTAAAAGTTCTTGTAATTTTGTGTTTATAAAGTTAACTTTGGTTATTTCCCTTTCCCAAGACTGTGTGTTGGATTTGGTCAGTCTGTGCAGGGCAGCTTTACTTTGCAGTCAACTATTTTGGGACTAAGACTTGTTTGTCACCAAAGTAATTTTTTGTAGATGTCACATTCACTACCATGGTACAGGTCTATTCATGGTCACGTTTCCCCTTGTCTGTACTGTAATAACCTGGCTCGCCTTTACCAAGAACAGAGATTTATAATTACTGACAAAAGCATCTAATTAAGAGTGTTGTGTTCAGGCTGAGTGTGTCAGGACCCAGCAAAAATCACTATTGTGTAGGCCTATTTTAAATTGTTATGTTGTAAACAACTCCAGGAGAAACAAGTTTGTCGGTGTAAAGTAGATACTGTCCTGTGTCTGGGACACTAGCCCCTGAGGAAAAGTGTCCGGGACAGGATATCCTGGGGAGATTATAAATTTGACGCAGTTTCGAATCCCTTAATATATATGTTGCACGGTAATAAGTTATACCCACCTACACATGACGTCATTCTATTGTCTGTTACTCAGTATCCTTCCACTTAATAAAACCTAATTTCCTTATTTAACTCAAAAATTTCCTTATTGTTATCAAATATCCTTTTTACTTTACGATTTCGCACCCTTTATTCCATTCTATACAAAATACCTCACTTCTGGTGAAAGCTTCAACTCTGTTTAAGCATTTCTGGAAATTTCTTTAAGATCAGGAAATATTTTTAGGTAGTCATTCGCCACAAAGCTTGAGGAACAAGGCTGTTGTAACCACTGATAGCAAGACACACGAGAACGGTTTTGATACTTACATTGCTTCCATAAGCAAAGTTCTGTTTCCTTTATAATTCCTCGACAAATTTGATTTGGTATTCAAATTTCCATTTCTGACCTTAAATGTACATCTGTATTAGAATTTATGCTTAGAAATTCCCTATACTCTATTTTTGATCACAACAAATATGGCCATTCCTCTTAAATTAAAAGCTACATGCTTTAAAGTGGAAATAGTACTTCAGATCGGTGGTTTTTTAGGATATTTGGTCCCAGACAAATTTCTCCAATCCCAGACGCTATATCCTCAAGAAACCTCTGAGGAAACTGTATGGGACAGTGTGGACATTATCTTCTTCCATACCGGAGTCAGAAAAGAACGTTCTTTTACTGAGAATGAAAAGTTTAATTTTAGTTTCGACGGCAGGCCTCAAACCCTGAAGCCTCAGTCCTTGTTCCCCATCCGTCAGGTAACTTTAGTTGAGTAATAACTTACTTTATTTTTCTCGAAGGAGATTTATTTTGTATTTCAAGTCTGTGTGCTTATACTGTGTTATTTTAAAAGTCGTGTGACATGAAAATAACATAGTTGGATATTTGATGTAAAAAGCATTAAAAATCCAGAAAGTGGCTGCAATTCCCATTAAAATCCGTCAAACATTGACCATTTTACAGGGAAATTTCTATTTCACAGTTGTGTCATGAATAAACATGAGCTAAATATGCAAATATGCGACATCTAAAGAGGGACATGCTATATATGGCACATGTTAGCCTTTGTTTTTTCAACCTTAATTTCAAGGACACTGGTAGCATTGTTATTTCCTGAGGGGTTCATTATAAAAGTTCAAATTTTATCGTTGAAAAATATTGATATCACTCACCAAACTGTTATCAATATGATCAGTAATTAAGAGATAATTTATAAAGGGTTAACAAAAGAAATCTTAACACTGTGCAACACTCCTCATCATTATTTTTGCATAGGCAATTAGTTTCTTCAGAAACCATCAAACTTTGAAAACGTATATTTTGAGAACGGTAAAAGATATTAAAATAATTCCAACTGAGCTTTGATTGGAGGACTTAATTCCTTAACTGACAAGTGAAACAGCTCTTTTTGGTGGCATGTCACACAACCTTTAAGCGATTTTTATTTGAGCTCATAAAAGTTCACCGTAATTCTTATTGTCGGAGTAAATTTAAGGTGTTTTCGTCTCTGTTCCCCCACCTGGTCGATTTAAAGCATAGAAATAAAAGTAAGGGAGAATGACGTCTGCCGATCTGGACTGAAGCCATTAATTTGGCTAGGCTGTACGGCAACAGAGCACCTGCGCGTATTAAAAATATAACGTCATTGCTTTTGACCCAAGTTTTGGCAAAGAAACTACAAGTTTTCAAGTTAGGAGAATAAAACGAAATACTTAAAGCACCATGACTTATTTCTGTTGTGAAAATTACTCCTAATCTTTCGAAAAACGGATAAATTAAACTATAACATCTGCAGCAGAATGCACACTATACGTACGGAGACACACCAATCAACAGGTCTCTTGCCGTACAACGAAAGCGCCCTCACAATTTTCGTGGCTTCACCCATTGTGTCAGCGTTCTCCCTTACTTTTATTTCTATGATTTAAAGACATCTCAGGCCAAAATCTCCATTTTCCTTGCCCTAAACGGTACCGTACTATTTTCAAGCCAACACCCCCGTATTCGTTACAATATAAGTAGTAAATGCATGGGTGTAGCATTCTTATTCAATGTTTACGAAGTGCACTGTTTCAAGTTTAAGTGGAAGTACAGTAGAGTGCAATTAACTGTGATCATTTGAAGGGACTTTGAAGTATTGTCTAGGTACCTTTTGTACAGAAATGGTATATTTCCCAGAGACCAGAGACCTTAAAATTAAACTTTGTAGTCTAATAACCGTGTACTTGGTGAGGTGAAAAGGGCTTGTACTATTTAGTTACATGAAACGGCACTGTGGAAGAAAAAGAAACAACCCATATCGGAACTATTTTAGGCAAACCGCTTCCTGCTTTATCACGAAATTCGCTGTGCCGGCAGCACAGCCTGCTTTGCGGTTTCACACTTCACACACTACAACGAAGCTCTGTGAGAAAGTTTATTCCCCTGTGCATTGTTCTGAACGAAAAGAGTGTGTTGAAGGAAGCCTGACCTTGCCGAGCTTTTCCGAACAACAGACAACCAAAGAAAAGATTGCCCCCAAAGTCGATTTGTTTTTTTTTTTTTAATTTCGCGGAGGGTTCCTATTGTCCAAACGAGCACAAACTTTAGTACCCTTGCTTCTGAATATTTATACTTTCAGATTCCGTTCGTACTAGAATTTTAGCAGAATGTAATAAAACGAAAAAATGCTCCCAAAACAGAATTTTGACGATCAGCTGCAGCCCCGTTGAAAATTCGCTTTTTTATTCGATTTTCTCATAGTGTTCCTAAAACACTTCAAAAAAAAAAACTTACTTTTGGTAGAAAGAACACAAATTAAACATTCCAGTTCCGTGCGGAATAGAATGATAGGGTGAACGAACGATTTTTGTTAACCAAATATATGCGAAAAATGGCACTTGCGCTACACAGTTAAGGATGAGTTCGGACGGAGAGCCGGGATCGCTATGCATCACTTCCTATATGAAAACCCTACAGCGTGCAAGATCGCCGACAATTTTAGGTCCTTTTCAAAATGCTCCCCCGTTGAGAGCAAAAACAGGTAAATTGCCAGGAAAATTTGTTTTAATAAGAATGCCTTTATGAACTTATCTCAACGGAAGTTTGCCATTTTTTCAAGGCTGATGGATATCACTCTGCTACTTTAGATGAGACTTAAGATGGCATCCTATATATTTTCCGGAACACCGCATTGTGACCGTATGGTGCCAAACCTTGCTCTGACTGTATTCCTTCAGTCATTTCCTGTCGCCAGTCAATGCAATCCATACGACGGTCCATCTACAAAAGTGGCAAAGTCGCAAGCCAAGACACTTTGACTGAAGACTTCTTTCAGAACATATTCATGAGGGCTTGCAATCGACAGGGAAACTTTTCTTAATGTTTGTTGAGGGTTTCTGATCCTCTTGTTATCGAACCTTTCAAAGATGGCACTTTCACGTGCCGAAGCGAAGTCGGCGTAAAACGTCTTTTAGTTTGGTCATTTTAAGTAAAACGTATTAACTGTAAATGAAAGGGTGTGCTAGTCTAGCAGACGTCTTAACCATTTTCTTATGCTACCCTTTGGCACCAACTAAAGGCTTGTCACTTAAAACATATGAAGCTGTATAAACTAAGGACATGTTTAGGCATGCTTTGAAACGGTATGCAAATCAACATTCTTCGTTTGAAGGGTTCCCGGACAGCTCCCCCGTACAATTCCCACCCGGAAAATTTTCCCTCGGGCAACATCCCTCTCCCAGGTCAATTCTCCGGCAGACAATTAACACCTGGACAATACCCATCCAAGACAATTTCCCATCTCACAATTCCCACCCAGGACAATTCCAATTCTTTCTTGTGGGGAAAGTTATCTAACTAACGAGGTTATTATCCCGGGTGGGAAGTGTCCGGGGTGGAAATTATTCGGGTGAGAATAGTCCAGGGGCAAGCTGCCCGATCACTCTTTGAATTGTATCCTAGCTAGAGGCCTTGAAGTGTAATTTCTCTAAGGCAATATGTTACCTTGAAAAGTACTAGTACTTCAAATCTTACTAAGAAGCACAGAACCGCATTGTATTATCTGTTTTTTTTTTCCTCCAGTTGTTTCCCTCCAGCTTTAATTGAAGATAAACCTGATATCTTTCAACACTCCAAGTTACTTTTTCAGTGGACATCCCTTTATATTTGACGTTCTTCCAACATTGCTAATCGGTTTAAAGGCGACACGGTTACACTGATGTGTTCTATTCCCATGTTCAACGAGAATCTGACGGACACAGTATGGGTGGAAGTACCACATACTCGTCGAGTTGAAAATGGATTTATTCAAATGGAGGATACAATTAGCAGCTGGTATTCATTTGAATCATTACAAGAAAATGATACTCTGATTATTCGCAACTTCAAGTCAAATGATAGTTCATATTATAAATCCTATTCCACTTCACAGATTGGTGCTATGGTTGGATGTTAAAAGGGAAACAAATCTTTACTTACGCGTTTTTAGGGGCGAAAATATGCAAGTGAACCAAAGAAAACCGCAGGTTATGAGAGAGGGTTGTACATTTCCTACAGCACAGGGGCTCGACTTTGGGTCCCTGGTGGGGTCTAGGTGCAACACCCTTTGTGGGGTACCAGGGGCAAAACCCCTAAGAATCTCTAGAGTATAATCTAAATTCTGGGCACTAGAATATTGCATTTAAGTTAACTGTGTAAAGATAGCGGACCCGCAAATCGCAGTTTGTCTACTTTTTTCTTTCACAATACGGTAGCCTAATTCATACTAATAGCCAGTCGACTTTTATGATGCAGCTGGTTTGACAATAAATTTGCAAAATGATGATAGAAGGCACAGAACCTTGACCATGTCTGTATCTGTTGAATATTCCTTATTAAAGCCTTCATGTGTTTAAAACATTATTCTTTTATTGGATTTGCAGGGGTTTTATGTTTTCATTTTGTTGTTAGTAATCTTGCGTATGTAATAGCTGTAAATCGGAGACATGAGTGCCTTTTCTCCTAGTCAAGTCTTGATGTACCAGAATATAGTTGTCCACATTGATCTCTTCATTGTGTAGTTCTAGTATTAGATTAACTAATTATAAAGGTATGTTCCAATGGGAATTTCACAAGAGGTCTCATACATAAATATCCAATTCATGTCTTTTAATCCCTGTTGCAATACTCCATTTCTAACCCCAGATATCCCATTTTAAAGTTCGATTACTTTTGCCAACAAAAACTCCAGGTGAAAGGGGACGATGAGCTGGAAAAAGGTTGGAAACCCTTGTGCTAGAACATAATGCAAATCCAAGGTAAATCAAGGAGTTACTCTGTTTCACAACTCAGTGACATGGTTCTCAAAAGTCATTAGTGAAATAAGATACCCAGGTACACCAATTCAAATTGAGGTGCCTGCATTTTCCTTTAAATCAAATCTAATTGTTCTTTTGAAATCTAAATTTGTTTTTAACAAACATGAATCTAAAGGTAAAGAATTTTTAGATGCAACTAGGGTGGGGAAGGTAGGGCGCGTGTCGTGGACGGGACTCGGAGAGAGGCGCAAACTTCAGTTGCAAAAAATCAGGCATATTATATTCTCTCGATTATCATGGCAATATGATAGTATTTTTCTTCTTATGAAATTCCGTCAGAATGAGAAACCATTTCACGCGAATGTAGGCTGAATACGATCTAGGCCTTTTCCGCCAGGGTGCGTTGTAACTGCCCTCCCAACGAGTACACCGAAACTGTTCCATTTCCCCCGCCTCTATATTCAGAACAACTGGTGTGAGGAGTCTATCAAAGTATTATGCAATAGCCATCTTCACGATCACAAAACAGCAAAACTATAAAAATGTATGCAACTTTGAGCAGGTAAGACTATTCGCCAGCTATGAAATGTAGTATAAGTTCCGTTGAAGATACCACACACATTTGGGCGTGTTGACCCAGTAATGAAACAACACCTCACTCGTGTGCAGGGAAACCCTAGATCTACGTCTTATCTTCCACCTGCGATCCAGAACGAATTCATCCACAGTTCATGGAGTCTATTGAACAGCATCCTCAAAGCCAAGTACTACGGTCTCGACTCCTCATATAGCGAATCGTGAGCATCTGTCAGAAGTAGTGAGGTCCGTAGAAGTGGATTTTGAGAATAAAACGGTCACCGTTAGAGAGTCCTTTCTTGGTTACATCCAGCTAAGCCTAAAGGATGCCGAAGGTATGGTTGAAGTCATCTAAGATCAACTGAAGAGAGATGGACTTGAGCTCGAGAATTGTCGGTCACAATGCTATGGCAACGCTGCTGTGATGGCTGGAAGTAAAGTGGTGTCTATCAAAGAATAGCTCTCCAAGTGTTCTTTTGCCGTTTACACAGCGGAAAAACTGAAAAACGCGGTGCCTGTGGTCGTTAAGAAAGATTGGGAAACCAGATGGAGTGCAAGGGCAGAAGCAGCCAAGCCCGTCAACGAATACCTACGTGAGACTCTTCATGTTCTCGAGAAAATGATAGACAATTAGAATGAGACCACTGAAATGAGAAGTGATGCTAAGCAGCTCTATCACCTTATGCTGAGCTACGATTTTCTGACATTATTAGGATTTGGGGACAAAATACTCACCCGCATTGACCAGACGAAGCTACAGGACCCTACCATGAACTTCCAAGATGCTGCGATTGACTTGAAAGCACTCCGAGATCATTTCGATGGTAAGAGGAAGAGACTGATGAGTGAGTCAGTTGAGGGAGGACTCAATCTCTGTCAAGAATGGGAAGCTGAGGTTGAGAAAGGTCAAAGAGAGAAGAAGAAAATGCCCAGTGAGAACTCGAGAGACGCGGGATTGACAGACAAGGAAGAAATGGAGAGTCATGAAGGTGACTATGGACCGTCTTAACAGAGAGTTGGATGAAAGGTTCAAGTGGTTACACGAACTGACTCAAAGTTTGGGTTCCTTCTTGATGTTCATGGATTGTGTTATGGCACCGTCAGTGAAAAACTTCACCTGCAACAAAATTGCAAAAAGCTAGGCAAAGTCTATAGTATTGATATTGATGGACAACAACTGTATGAGGAAATTCTGGATTACAGGATGCTGCTATCTAGTCGACCTAACACGATCATAACAAGACTTGAAGGGCTACTTGAATTCATCGTTCAGTAAGGAGATGTGAAAGTCTTCCCAAATCTCTGCATCGCTACACAAATATATAATACTAACCATGGCAGTTTCTATCGCCAGCTGCGAGAGGTCATTCAGCAAGTTGATACTGATACTAACTTACTTGAGAGCCTCAATGAGTAAACGCAGACTATGTGATCTCCCTCTTCTAATTGTAGAAATGGAAGAGGCGGAAAAAACTGACTTTGAGCATAATCATAGACCGATTAGTTTAATCGAAAGCAAGGAAGATGAAGCTTTGGTTACTTAATCTCTTACCATAATAATTCAATAGACGAACTAGGAGGACTAGGGTGTGTATAATTCCTGAACTGGCAGTATGATACAGGGGAAGGGGGTGCCACAAGTCATTGTTTTCCCTGGGCGCTGTTTTGGGTGGTTACCCCAATGAGTAGGTATATGTATTAGAGAAGCAGCGACTTTTAATTACGAATGAGTCAATGAATAGTATATATATCTATAGGTCGATAAACGTTGTAAAAAAGACCCTTCAACCCGTGACCTTTTGCCCGAACCCCCCATTACGGCCTTCGGAGTTGAAAAGAACATTTCCAAGCACTTAGTTTGGGCTTCCCATCCACATCAACCCACTGACAACACCCCAGGTACATTTCCCTGCGGTCGTAGTAGGTGCAACACATGCCTAGTGGTTGACAAGAACACATTCATATTTTGGGTTCTAACGGCAACAGATTCAGTGTGAACCAACAATTTACCTGCACTTCCACAAATTTGGTTTACATTTTAGTTTGTGGACGTTGCAATTGTCTGTATGTGGTAGAGGCCAAAAGTCGCCTGGCTGACCGAGTCACTGAAAGCTCAGGTCCATCAAACAAAACCTTCAAGGTTAACGGGTAGCCACACATTTCAACCCCCATCATCGTGCTCAATTAAAGACTTGGCCGTTACCGTAGCTTTAATGTGCACAGGTTCTTACCGTGATCGTCAGACCGCTGAAAATCGGCTTATCATGAAGCTCGGGACCCTCTCCCCACACGGTCGTAACAAAAAATGGACCTTTTTTAACTTGTTCCCCTTTTCATTTTTTTTAACAGTTTTTCTCAGCCTCCTTTTGCATTTTAACACCGTGTTCGTTCTGTATGACCGGTTTGGCCGTGCCTTTTTTCAATGTGTTTTTTCTCTATTTCTATTTCATTGGTATTCAGTTGCATTTCTTTGCCACCTGATGAAGAACCTATACTCGAAACGTCGTGGAATTTTCCGCAAACTTCTAGCACTTTTACAACTTTTATCGACCTACATACTACTATAGTGCTCCGCAGCATTTCGACCCTATATATATATATATATGTGTGTGTGTGTGTGTGTGTGTGTGTGTGTGTGTAATAGTTGCATAGAGATCTCAGCTCGGGCCATTTTACCTTTTCCTTAGGTACTTGCCTTATACTGGAAGAGGATATTATTATATGAATAGAAAACTTAGTAAAAGACAACATAACGCAAGCTCTCAGTGGCGCCCCCACGTTTGGTGATGGGGGCACCACAGATGAATTCGTAATGCCACCTCAGTTACCCCCCCCCCCCCAAGTCTGCGTAAATGGTACCTTTTTATGCGTCCCGACGATTGTGTACAGCTGTAGGGATCCTTCTTTTGTCACTAAATAAAGATGCTTCCTGGGCGAGGGGTCTAACGGGAGGATGTCCCCCTCCCCTTTGAGAAATTTTTATTAATTAAAGGTTGCTTGGATGCAGCATGGTGATGTGTTTGGAAATTTTTGGAATTGATCATACATAGCTGGAAAATGTCCATTATTTGGTGAATTCTAATTTTTAGTGGTTAGTTGAAAGAGGATAGTATGTTGTCTAAGAGAAGGGTATGTTGTCAACAAGCCTCCTGAAGCCTCCTTTTGGTTACTTTACTGCCTTCTATTCGGGGAAAGTTTTTCATTCAAAAATACGTGCGTAGAGTCCACAGAAACATTCTTGGACTGTTGCGAAAATTTTCCTTTGCTTCATCGTGCATTACAAAAGGGTTTCTAAGGCTGGCAGACACCGGTGAAGGGCCTGTTACAACCGATAATGTAAAAATCAACCGATAATGTAAAAACGACCGATAATGTAAAAAAAAATCACCGATAATGTAAAAAAACTCTTTGAACCGATAATGTAAAAAAAATTACCGATAATGTAAAAACTGTTCTAAAGACGTTTTCATATGGAATTGGAAACGTTGAATTTTATCAAAAAAGTCATATGTTAATTCAGAAAGGTCGTAAGTCATACCCCAGGGGAAGGGGCTCTCACCCCTACTTTACAGCGCCCTCTTGCTGGCATATTTCCCTTGAAAGGTACATTCAAAGACAGCAGAAGAAGAATTAAAGGTCACTTTTTCTCAATTGTCTAGGCCAAATACATAATGCTGTCATATTTCTCCTTCATATACTTAAAGCGCCCTCACTCCCCTGTTGTTCCGCAAGCTCACCAAAAAGAACATATGTACGATAAAAATATGAAAGGACTGCAACATATTTTATTACATAAAGATGGGTCATATTGATGGCAGGACTGCAACATATTTTATTAGATAAAGGTGGGTCATATTGATGGCACAGCTTATTTGCATAGGTCTTTGGCCCAATAGAGGGCGCCCTCTAAGAAAAACCAGACATTTCAAAAACTAATGGACTGAAAATTATATTTTTGAGAAATGAGCCTGTCCGACAACCCAGGAGTGTTACTATCGTTATTCTGAAGCTGAAGGAAGGTTATTCCCTCTCACCCGTTCCCCACCCCAGGGGAAGAAGGGGATGAAATCGAAGCTACTCACGCTTGATAAGAATTGCGTCCTAGAGGTTATCGACCACGCTGATCACAGATCCGAAGTCAGTCATCCGCGTCTCTCGGTCATAGTGGGATGTGCGGGCCGCCAAAAGGCCAATTTTTAGGGTCAGTGTCCCCAAGAGCAGATTTTAGGCGTTTCAAAACACCCAGTTTTCATACTAGATGGTTACCAATTAAAATTTAGGAATAAGATTTCGATCGCACTTGTTAAATGTGGAGTGAAAGTTTTTCCTTCCATATGTGGCTTTACTAATACGTGGGCGAGTTGCGCCTGACCTCCGGAGAAGGCTCCTATCTCCGAAATGATAGTGGGAAGGGAATTGCCCTGTGAAAAGGTCATGCACTACATTGACCTACCGTTTCTCTGATTCACAAGCCTGTTCTTTCTCCTACTAGCTACGCTCTATGCATTAAGTTGAGAAAAAAAACGCATTTTTTCCATACATACCAACACTAATTTGGGGGCCGTGTTTCGTTTTGCCCCGGGGGAAGGTGCCCCTCTCTAACCAACCCTTAATTTACCACTTCAAACTGGAAAGGTGATAGGCCTATGTGTGCTGTATAACATAGGGAAGGCGTTTGGGAAGGCCGCCCTCGTTAGGTTTGGATTGGCAGTTTATGAGAGCTGGTCGAAAACGTATGGAGCGGGTCGGGTATATTAAATGTTAGCATTACATGGCAAACATGCGTTTTTCAGCTTTGAATGCGCCCTGTATCTAGTAGGAGGGGCACACCCTAACAATCCTCAAGTGTGATATATGGAAGGGAAAATTTTCACTCCACATTTAACAAGTGCGATTGAAATCATACTCCTAAATTTTAATTGGTAAACATCTAGTATGAAAACTGGGTGTTTTGAAATGCCTAAAATCTGCTCTTGGGGACACTGACCCTAAAAGTGGGCCTTTTGGCGGCCCGCACATACCACTATGACCGAGAGACGGGATGACTGACTTCGGATCTGTGATCAGCGTGGTCGATAACCTCTAGGACGCAATTCTTATCAAGCGTGAGTAGCTTCGATTTCATCCCCTTCTTCCCCTGGGGTGGGGAACGGGTGAGAAGGAATAACCTTCCTTCAGCTTCAGAATGACGATAGTAACACTCCTGGGTTATCGGACAGGCTCATTTCTCAAAAATATAATTTTCAGTCCTTTAGTTTTTGAAATGTCTGGTTTTTATTAGAGGGCGCCCTCTATTGGGCCAAAGACCTATGCAAATAAGCTGTGCCATCAATATGACCCACCTTTATCTAATAAAATATGCTGCAGTCTTTTCATGATAGTTTTTAGCGTACATATATTCTTTTTGGTGAGCTTGCGGAACAACAGGGGAGTGAGGGTGCTTTATGTATATGAAGGAGAAATATGACAGCATTGTGTATTTGGCCTAGACAATTGAGACAAAGTGACCTTTAATACTTCTTCTGCTGTCTTTGAATGTACCTTTCAAGGGAAATATGCCAGCAAGAGGGCGCTGTAAAGTAGGGGTGAGAGCCCCTTCCCCTGGGGTATGACTTACGACCTTTCTGAATTAACATATGACTTTTTTGATAAAATTCAACTTTTCCAATTCCATATGAAAACGTCTTTAGAATATTTTTTACATTATCGGTAAATTTTTTTACATTATCGGTAGACGAGCGTTTTTACATTATCGGTAATTTTTTTTTTTTACATTATTGGTTGTTTTTACATTATCGGTAATTTTTTTTTACATTATCGGTAGTTTTTACAATTTAGGTAATTTTTTTTTACATTTTCGGTCGTTTTTACATTATCGGTTGATTTTTACATTATCGGTTGTAACAGGGCCTCCTGGAAGCTCTGGAGCAATTAATAAAATGGTGCACTGAAATGATGCTTATTACCTGACATCCAAATAATACTATAACGTATGATGCCGAGCACTTTACAGCTATCGTATTTTAATAAGTCTGAACAAAAATCCAGACGAACAGCTCCCAGCAATGGGGAATGGGAGGTAGGGAGACTATAGGTACAGGGAGATGATATAAGACTTCCCTGATAGGTATAGCAATAGGGGTGAAGGACTAACAAGCGAGTTTCAGATTTTTTTTTTTTTTTTTTTGGTCGTAAGCGTATTAACGATCACTATCTATACCGATAATGGCTGCTCGCGAAGCGCTCGGTAAAAACTTCTGAAAATGTATAACAATAAATACGTACTTTCAATCTCCCACATCATGCTGCAGATTAGATTGAAAGATCCCAAGTAGTGTAGTATGCACCAGAGACACCTTTTTGTAGAGGGTAAATAGTGGAGGGTAGAGGGTAACATCACAGAAGGGAAAAAGTGCCACAAACTAAATACAGACACTGGCGGCTGCGTCACTCTTCTTATTGTAGTGTAAACGCATAGGATGTACTGGGGTTGGTCCCTCACTATGTAAGGAATTGCAGGTTTGCATATATTTATCTCATGTTAGAACGGGGCTCAAGTTGAGTTGGTAACTAACCTACTTTTCTGAAATAAAAATGGATTGGCGTCTATCACGCAGATAGTTGAATCCTCATAACCATGTTTATCTGAAGACGACGAAAGAAGGGAATCATTTTTTTATTGCGTCATCAAGAAAAGACGCTTGTGGGTGTTCATAAGCCCGTTTTCATGCAGATGTTTTTCGTCTGACTCTTTTGCACCCGTCGTAGGAAATTACAACTCGCAAAATCTACGATAAACGTCCCAAGGATTTAGGAGTAAAACGTTTCGAAAAATGTTTCATGTCACAGGAAACACTTTGCCTTACACTTTTTCAGTATACTGTTGATTACGAAAAAAGGTTCGCATTGAACAAACAGCTGCATTCGCGAATTGAGCGAGAAATTTTTACCACGTTTACCTTATCAACATTCCTTCTGCGTAGTCTTTATCTGTCTCCGTTGAAGCATAGCAAGGATGGAGGACTCGAGTCCGGACTTGAGGTCGAGTCCGCACTTAAGTTTTTTTGGGAATCCGACTTAGACTTGGACTCGGGCTCTCTGGACTTGGACTTGGACTTGGATTCGGGCTCTCTGGACTCGGACTTTGGCTTGGACTCGAAGTCGAGTCCATCAAGTCCAGCTTTTTCCTTTATCACATTATATTTTTTTATTTCATAATTCTCCCAAAAACAACAACACTCATCATGTACTAGGGCCTACTTTTCTTTGATATACCGTAGCCTACAGTATAGAGGCCTACGGTACTGTAGGTATGAGTGTAAGAGGAGCCTGATACCTGTACCAAAGGAACTTTTCTCACTTCCTATATCATCATCTTCACAACCAATTTAATTTGGTCTGTGATACAGTATGGAAACTCATCAGGAAGCAATTGCATGCATGTGCATACAACACTGTGATAATGCTTTGGTAGGCTCAACAAAATGCAGTGGAGTAGGGAAAACAAGCCAGTGCCCCACAACTGGAAAAAAGCCGTGGGCGCCGCTAGATTAAACCAAGAGGTTATTAGTTAAGGGGTAAAACCCTATCTAACAAACTAATTCAACAAAATGCATTAATGCTAACTCTTTTATTTGTATGTGTGTCTGTTTGTGTGGAAATGAGGTGGGGGTGAGGTTGAGGGTAACTATAAACATTTATTGTGATTTGGGGAGGGGGGCAACACGTTAGATGAGATAGATTGTGGCAAATGCATGACTGAATACAAAAGCAGGGCCTACTACAGTAAGTTCCTCTTGAACAGGCCACAGTTTACATTGTGTTGCCATGGGTTGGACCTGTGAAGGGTATCATAAGCTTCAGTGTTAGTTGTACTTGCGTGGACATGTATAATTCAATCCCCTTTATCACTAGCACTGTGGAGTAGGCAGCAGGCTGTAGGCTATATATTTACTCCTGGCCAAATTGGAAATGGAAGTGAATGTGAAGTGAATGTGGTAGTGAATTTTCCACTCTCATATATTTCTTTTTTGGCTACTGTACCCAATTGTCCACTTAGATTCATATGGGAGGGATACTACTATATTGCAGGGGGTCTTTATAGTGCATGCTAATGCTGCATAACGGTGTAGGCCTACCCTCATGAGTTATACTGATTTTTCACCTAGCCTAGTGTACCATTTGCCTACAGGCTACCCTATTAACTACTGTTTTACAATTTTGGACTTGGACCCGGACTTGGACTCGAGAACATTGGACTCGGACTTGGACTTGGACTTGGACTCGGGCCTCTCGGACTTGGACTTTGGCTCGGACTTGAAATTATGGACTTGGACTCGGACTTGAACTCGAGCTTGTTGAACCTGACTACCGCCCTGAATCATAGTTAACATCCCTTCAGGATATTAACGATCCATGAAAAATTTGTTCTTGCAGGGAAGACCCCCAGAGGTCTTCTCCAACAGTTCCCCATTCAAACTCAGTAAAGCTGCCAGTGGTAACCAAGTACATGCACTCTTTCAATTATCACATGAGTGAAAAAATGTCACCTGACTCCATGGACTTATCCCATATCATTTACTGTTATGTATCTTGCTCCATTTTAAACACGGTTTACAAGATTGCAAATAAAATGCATTTATTATATTACACTAAAACGTTTCACTGAGTAGAATGAACACCAACCCTTCCCTTGTAAGAGGCATGGCAGCTTTTACGTCAAAATCCACCGTATCACTGAGTGCACAACTACCCTTCATCTCGTATAGGTCATTCACAAGAGGTTCGAAGCACTCACATATTGTTGGTATGGGCCTTGTTTGCTATGTATGTTAAAAGAACACGAATCTGAATCTATAATTTTCGAGTAAAAACTGTTTTGGAAACATGTCCAAATACCTTTTCCAAAAGTCTTATTCCAAAGTGCGGCAGGGTAAACCCGATTATTTTCATTTGCATTATTCACAAAGCCTATGTCCCTGTGTGCCTTTATATTTTTAGATCTAAGCAAACAGCTGAATGATCAGAAATTATAATGGCAGGAAAACATTCCTTTTCATTGGATGAAGAAAGTATCCGTGAAGTAACGAAACCCTTGCATGCAATGTAGCGTAAATGATTTTTGAGGACCAATTATATTTTCCTCTTTAGTAAGCCCTTCCTACCTCACTTGTGTGAGAGAGAATGTCTTCCAATACAGGATAAGGCCCTCCTTGGATTCAATTCAGTATTGCGGTTGATAAACTTTCAGCGGATGGTGATCCCAATAATTTTTTCAAGAATTAAGTATTGAAATTGTATGGATATATTTCCAGACGGTGAACTCCGCAGGTAATATACATGTCAAAGAACTTTGAAACAATAACGTCGATAAGGGTCTAGTTGTCACGAGGCACCCTGTAATAGTGCAGAGTGCAGGTTCGTAACAATCAACTATTTCCACAAGCGTTGACACAATACGACTCGAAACAGATTCCGTTTTCTTGAACGGTAGCCTATATACTTTATTAAATAAAAAAAAAGTCTTCCGTTTTGCTCGTAAGACTGAAAAAAATGAAAAGATATAGTTAAAAAACAAAGTGAATTATAACCGAATCCCCCGTACGCACGGTAACTTAAATTAATCTAAACCACTCCCTCTCTAAACTAAGATCCTATAGCCGGCCATAAACTAAATACTGGCCATTTAAGTGAATGTCCGTTTCTTTTCAATTGAGCATCATAAAAACATCAGTTCTGTTCCATTTTTGTGCTTCGTTTTGTGTAGTTGCTAGTTAGTACCGGAATCCTCGGCCTTGCACTGGGCCGTCAACTCGAGCCATCTATAGAGCCAATAAACGAAGCGTAAAGGAGCGGGTAGTGGCGTACTTCCGAAATGAAAAAGTCTTACCAAACGAGATGTTTACCCTCAATGTGAGGCTAATATTGAAAATAGGCTTTTCCTCTTAATACATTTTAAATTAATGATTTTGCAATGTAATTTAGTGTGATATGGTTCCTATATGTTTTCTTAGATTTTTGATTTTACATATGCAAGATATTAGACAATTTGGTTTTGAATTTCTAGTTCGTTACTTTTTCTGCTGGCATTTTTGAATCGTTTCCATTTGTAACGGTTCTGATCTATAGCAGTGCTAACAAACTCATTGATCGAAAAAAAAAACCAGTACCTGCAAAAATGATAATGTTGTCCATGAACCTCTAGCAGATAAAGAGCGACACAGTAATTCCTCTTACGTTAAATTTATCGCACTGAAACACGCAAAGCGAATATACTATACACGTACGTACGTTGTAAGTTGTATACTGTGCTAAACACAATGCATGGATGGCTTCATCGGTTTTGGATCAAATCTATAAACCAAGAATCATAACCGGATGTGACGTTACGAAGTCGGCGGGTCCGAGAATTTATTCTGTTTTTTCGGCTACCAACTCCTTTAAACTTAGAACTTTATCCCTATAAGTTCCATACGAACATTATGTACGAATAAAAGGCTCATACTTTCCAATTTATCCATTAATAGTTTTCGTTACTTTACCATATCTTTAACTTTAATACTGAAGCATTAGCGGCTCGCCATAGGGGCACGGGGGGGCATTTGCCCCCCCAAAAGTTTGCAAAGCATGGTCTTCAATTTTCAAAAATAAAAATGATAAATACAAAAACATGTAATTCGAGATGGGTTAGGCCCTCCCTTTTCCTTGAGTGGGCTTAAAATTGAAGAAGTGAATAACTTTCCAATGCAATGCGAATGTTAAACATTAACAAACTGCTTTCAAAACGACATTTTTTCGGCGCGCTTCGCGCGCGTTTTCTCAGTTGCTTGTTTGCAACTAAATATACTTCAGACATCACAAATGGACCTGCCGTTAGTGCGAGCTAAGGTAATTAATCAAAACAAATGATCGCGCTGTGATATTTGTAATCTGATTAGCTTAGGCATCATAATGTCATTTACAGAGTGTAACGGTAATGCTGGAGTGAAATGCCCATAGTTCTGCAGACACTTCAGAGCTTTCGGGGTCATTAGATACACAACCCATTAGTCGTGTTGATTATCATCCACGACTAAAAGCAGTTTTGCCCGGGTGTCACCTGGCCAGATTAGCATAGGTATTTGTCTACAAAAAGTTGTAACGGGCATGTTGTCTAAAAGTATTGTGTTTCCCATAGAAAGAGAGGTTTCCCTTCCTTTGTCCAAAACTGACAGCGCCGTTGGCCCACGAGCGGTCTTATGACTGTCAAATGGCCTGTTATAAGCAAAAGGTTCTCCACCTCTGTGCTAAAGTATACCGTCGTTTCAATTGATTTAAAATAAACACACCAAACAGTCAATCTAAGCTCAGTGTGATGAGACTTTTGACTAGTGGTCTAGCTATTTGTATATAGGATGAGACGTCGCTCTGAGTTAGGGGAATTCCCCCCCCCCCCCCGCTTAAAAAAAATTGTTTCGGAACGGTACTGAGATCCAAAATACTAGTGCTATCACTTCATCGTTTTCAAGTGTCTTCATGCTCGAAATTTTCGTTAGTTTAAGAGAACAATCCAGAAAACCAGCATTTTATGGCTTCTTGGCAAAGCTGAAACATATTGTGACACAATAAAATGAAACAGTAACATATTTAAAGGTAGGGCTCATTTTATACAAATGGATCAAGCCGCCTTGCCCATTTCACCAGGCTCTTACTCCACCCCTATGGTAGTACGGTAGCGATCGGTTGATATGGTTGTATTTATTTTTAAAGTAGTCAGCTCATGACTTACTGGCTGAAATGGTTTTTGAGGAGCTTTGAAAACTACATGGGGCATCGCTGTAATACATAATAATAACCATAGGCCTACTCTCATAGGCGTAGGAGGCGGGGGCGGGGGGCTGAAGCTCCCCCAACAAAATATTTTTGTGAAAATTCGGGCAATATTCTGAGAATTTTTCGGGAACCCACTGAAAAAAAATAATGCAATAATGTAGCTTAAGGGGAATCGATACTTTGAAAAACTTCCTTGGTAATTAAAATATAGGTCTGATTTGACTTGCACCATCATCTAGGCCTATATATTCGGTATTTATTCACCAGTGTGTTTTTAATGGTTAAACTCATATATTATGATTATCAGTGGTGTATTTGAGGAGCCATTAGGGCATGCCCCCGTCACTGACGCCGATTTTTTAGTACCTAAAATAAAACAAAATTTTACTTCAAAGGTAGCATATGTGGCACCAGATTGCATGTAAGGACACCTAACTTTTCAAAAAATTTCAAAGGGTAGGGGGTGATGCCTATTTTTTCTTTTAGTACTAAAATACGTACGGTAAATTTTTTCACACAAATTTTACTTCAAAGGTAGCATATGTGGCACCAGATTGCATGTATGGACACCTAATTTTTCAAAAAATTTTCAAAGGGGAGGGGGACACCCCCTCCCCTTAGACCCCTCCCCCAGGCCGGCGATCACACAGCATAGTGCCTGCCCCACCCCATGAGAGAAATCTTGGCTACACCACTGATTATTATCATCATTATTGTAACGACTTCCCCAGAATTATAACCAATATGGAATAGGTAGTAACGTGGTAAATTATTGTATGTAATTGGCATGCGGGTGTGATAACGGATGCATGCCTATATGATATGTACATTAACATTTTGAACGCGCGCGGAGCGCGCGGTAATTTTTGTTTCTATTTTTCTGGCAGATCGTTACAGCCCCTACAGCCCCCCCCCCCTCCCATCAACTTGGGCCCCTACGCCTATGCATACTCCCATTGAGGCTATTGTACTATCCGGAGCTGAACATTAATATTGCTGAGGGGGTCTTCCGAAACTCCCTGAATACGGACTTGAGTTTGCCCCCCCCCAAACAAAATTTCTTAGAGCCGCCCATGTACTGAAGCAATCTTTCACGTTTCTTTTTGAGGCTTTCAATGGTTCAACCACCAAAGTACCTTAAATATGAACAACAAAGTTATGCTCACACTTGAAGATTCCATAAATGTAGAATACACCATCTCAACCGTTAATACAGTCGGACAAATACAACACTTATTAACTGAACCACAGTACAATGCTGCCGATATTGTGTGGCCCGATTTGCCACTCCCTGGGTATCGGGACACGTTTACTTCAAGGTGGCTAGTATTCCACGTCCTTGCGACTTACATTCTGCAAACCAACTAACTAGCTCTCTTACCTAGACTAGGCACAGTGTTTCCTTGGTTAACCAAATACAATAAAAGACTACTTGCCTAGTCCCCAGCGATAATCTCCTTGGGAATGTTATACTCGTACTCTCCACATTTACATGCATTTTACGCAGAAAAACACTCAACACGAAGTTCATCGTTAACAAATGTAAGAGGAGCCCTCATAAAAGGTCAGTTGTGACACTGGTGCAAAGATTGAAAAATTATTCAATCTTTGTGATATGTTGTCTTGAGCTATGATCGTAGGGCTCGATGTGCCGGTTTTCAGGGGCAGAGATTCTGGTAGGAGCAGGGACTCAGTTGCAACTCCCTGGTAGGACTTTTCCACATCAAAGGCAATTTTTGATGGGGTTGAAATGTGTTCTTAGATTACCAGACTTGGACTATGAGTACACTGTCATGAGGACAAGTTCCAGTAAAGTGTCATTAAGGTTTGGCTTGTCAATTATTTAAACCTTGCACAGTACGTATATCACCCGTCCGCCATTTTCCAGCTCTCCTCTTACATTGTTGGAAGACCTCCATTGCAGAAAAACGAACAGCGCACAAAAGGTATTGCCCTCTGAAGACGATCATCCGGGTTTTCCTTTTACTTAAGGAAGGCACCTCTGTCATTTTGGCTGGATTATCTGCACACGGAAGGGAGGATGTAGGGCTACGTATCTCCAGCGACCCTCCATTGCAAGTCTTGAACCTGTGTCTTTTGTTGTTCTTGCTATGTACTACCATTTTACTCCTCCTTTTTGGTTTTGTTGCTTTTGTTTGCATTCACTGCATGGCAATAAATCTCTTTTATCATTTATGCTGCTTTTTCTTCAGTGAAGTAGGAGGAACTTACCATGTTTGTAGAGAAATCTTATAAATGTTCAGAAACAGGTAAATTACATGACTCGTGCTTTCATCATATTTTTCAAATTCAAAGTGAAGCTTGTCCTATACTGAATGCAGACCTCATATACCTAGTGTAACTATGGAAACTATCACTTATCTCTAAATATTTGACCCTTTTAATAATAATCGTAGGCAATATAATCATATCAAGAACTGTCATTATGATAATCGACTTTTTAATGTTTTTAAATGGTAAGTGGGAAGTAATTGAGTCTCGTACGTTTTAAAGCGAGGTCAATGAATCTCAGTTTTGATAAAGTTGAGTGATCCTTAACCCATCAACCGTTTATCTGCTGTAATTAGTGTTACTTATGACAGTAACTTTTTGTTCACTACTTTTGATACACATTGAACAAGCTTCAAGGCGTGGTCGAGGTGTCGCCTTGTACCGTGCGTGACATATTGTTTTCATTACAGAGTTCGGCCAGATTTAAGTATCTTTTCTGAAGGTGATTTTGAAATAGTTTTCATTGAAATCATCATCAGGAATATCTCATTGGTTATTGTTTTGGGTTACTTTGTGCCAAATTGATTTATTCGATTGAAATTTAATAGATCATCATGATTTCACTGCTGATGAGTTCTTGAATCTTGCCCATTTTAATGTTATTATTCCTCTGCACAATGTTCCTACCAGAGATGCTTCTAGTTCGGCAACTCTTCTCGACATAAGTTTGACTAACGTGTGAAACAAACCATGCCCTTCTTGCGTACCCAATAATGATTTTTCAAATCACCTAATTGTTTTTGTACTATTCTGATATATACCTTCTAAGCCTGTGTTATTCTCCAAAGACACTAGCAGGCTACAGAAATATCTGGTCTGCCAACCTAAATGACTTTCAGTAAGGTTTTCAAACCCAATTATGGAGCCGGCCAATGTATACATTACCTAGAAAGGCCAAGGCCTAACGATTCCATGCCCAAACGAAATGCTTTGTTCAATCGAGGCTCATCCCTCAAATTTATCCTTTTTGTTCGACGATGTTTTCACAATTTGTCCCGTGGTGGACCCAAAAGACCTTTGATCTTTGACCGTAATAGAAAGTGAATGAAAAACCAACAAATGAACTCTTTTGAACTGGATGGGACTCGAACCGGGGTCGCCTTTGTGAAAAATCGAGCACGTCCCACTTTACCATCACCAAACTCGATATATGTCTGGTATATGTAGTCATTTTACGGTCACAGCATTTTGACACGTGTTCAAAATCAGGTAATTAAAATGAGAATTACTAATTACTGCAATAATTATGCTTGTGAAAGAATGTTTGTTGTTCTCTACACTTTCATCTTTGAAATGATACAAAAATGCAGCCCTAACATTCCTGTGGTAACGCAACGATACACTTTGAAGATATCGCTCACTGTCCACATAGTTTACGAGGTTTTCATAGTTTACTACTGGTGACAACAGATGTCCCTGACTCCAGCAAAACCCAAAGGGTCCTCGCCCCCCTAAATGGCAAATATGTACACCAAGTATGAAAATTATCCATCATCCCTGGCATGAAATATCATGTTTTTGCAAAGTTTCCAGTTTTTGACCACTGGTGACCTCAAATGACCTCTGACCTCTACTGAAAACTACTACAACTCTTCTGAAGTTGTACCTTCTATGTTTAAAGAGGTATCGACTCTCGTTTTTCTTTTTTGCAATATACATAGAATCCTTACGCTCTCAGTATGATGTTTATGTTCTAAAGTTTGTGTAACAATAATTACTGGTTTGTGCAACAGTAGGGTTCCGCTGTGTGTTACTTAGAACTCAGAAAGTGAACATACTATTAACTGGTGTAGAAATAGTCACGAACTCATCAATGACTTTAGGCCAGTCTAGGATCACGTACCTGTTTTTATTGACAACAATCCTATAGAAATTGCAGTAGCTATAATATCTCGGGATCACTTTTAGTAAATACTCTTACCTGGAAAACCCACCTAATGAAAATGGTGTTAAACGCCAGATGGAGGTTTTACTTATTCCGAAACTGGTTGGCCTTGGTCTTGAATTTGAAAAACAGCTTTGGGTGTTTAAACTATGGTATTTGATATGAAGCTTATGGTGTCCCAGTCTGGCTATAATCTTGCAGCAAATGTCACGTAAGCCACCTAAACCAGTACTTCAAAAATATTGTCCCGTAACAGATGATGTTGATCACGTAATTTCTGAACGCGTTGCATGCATTGATGCTGACTGTAGAGAACACACGATACTTAATCTTTAACTTAAGGCACTATCAGATTCGGAGGATGCGAACGGAACCTTTTAGAATTTATATTTACTTAGAAGTATTGAACTTTCGAAATGTAACACACAGAGATAGTTTTTATGTGAGATGCTTGTAGTCCATTTTATTATATTGTCATTTTATGATGGATACCATTAAATTGTTTCTTACTCATGCTCATATGTTTTGCAAAGATATTTGTAAATAGCCCTTGCGGTCTGTCATTTGTACACATATGTACATTGAAAACAGTTAAAACATGACCAAAATCAATGGTTATGAAACTTGACACTTGAAGAAAATCTTGAACTTGAAAATACTTAAAAATTTAAAACTTGAACTTGAAAGTTGTGTCTCTGGTTGAAAGTACTAGTACAAAATCTTTTAGGAGCCCCAATGCACAATTTCCAAATTTGTGAGTACGAAAAGGAGTACAAATCCTCTCTCGCGAATACGATTACAGGCAATTTTCCGAAACCGTGAGTACGAAAACTTACTCGCTGCAAGTTTAAGACCAAACACGACATCAGTCAACTCTGATTTACATGAAGTTGAAGTTTCCTCTGATAAATCTGGAGTCCTGAAATAAGCAAGCTTATAAACTGATGTAGCAGAAGAAGGATGGACAATGCAAGCTCCTACCAAAAAACTGAACTAACGTGACTACCTGTCGTATAACGACTATCTCAACAATACCCAGCCTACCACTGCAGCAGCGTGAGATAAAAGGACGCCAAAACTAACTTATCTCTGGATCGGAAAGAGAAGCAGGGAGTGCCCCTAGTACCAACTAAAGTATGTTGACCTTTAATGCGGAAAGCTCAATACCGTTATTGAATGTTTTTATTTCTCACACCTGGAAAGAATGAACAAGTTTACTTCCTGCTAGGTAAGTGGTAACAAACTCTATACTTACGTCTTTATAAGCGTGCGTCAACACGATCAGACAAAGAGACACTCAAAGTTTGTACTGAAAGCTAGATGCCTCCATGCAAAAATACTTGACGTAGGAAAAAGATCTTTTCTGATACATGAAAACATGTGAAAGATGACTGTAAAATGTCTTTTTCTGTTATTGCCATTTCTTTCCTTACCGTGATTCCATACTCAGCAGTCGCTGCATATTTGCAAATATATTTCAACTCAACATGTTTTGATAACGGATATTGTTATGCATTTGAAGGTGATACCGTTGCACTGATTTGCACTGTTCCTATAAGACGAGGTCCGATAGGAATAGCTACAATCAATCATGAAGCGAGTAGATGGGTTTACAATATTCTCGTTAAAGAGGGACAGCTTCAAGAGGCTGAGGATATTAGCAGCAAGTTTATGTTTGAATCTTCAGAAGGAAACAATACTCTGATTATTCGAAACTTGATGGAAAGTGACAGATTGATCTACAGGTGTTGGTATAAGTTTATTGACTGGTGTATTTTATGGGAGCAAGTTTATGTCAGATGCTGGGTGACAGCAATTGGAACTGTTTATTTAGACGTCAGAAGAGACTCAACCATGCCAATGAAAAATGATTCTTGTGATTTAGTTGGCGGTGTGAGTGGTGTCTTTTTTATAGGACAACACCTTATTTTGAGATGCTCAACGGCCGACCTGAATATAACAATAAGCAATTCTACTCACACTTTAAATGTGAGTTATGAACATCTGGATGATGATCAAAACATTTATCTCTTGACTTTAAACGTGAGCCAAAATTTCAACGGCACAACAATGTCATGTATGAGAAAAACAAAAATAGACAACACGGATTATTGCAGACTGCTTCCAAATATGTCAGTCTTTGATGAAATAAAAGTAACAGCAACACCGCAAGAGGTTTTTGTCGTGAATGGTGGAAATACAACGATTTACTGTCACAGTAGTCCTTTTCTTGAAGATGCGGATACGTCTTTTGAATGGGATTTTCTTGACAACAACGTCACTTATGGGACTATGGAAGAGTCGGAGACATCCACTGGTAGACAAATCTCGATTGCGAACATCGACTTTACAAATTCAACTACCACTTTTTTTAAAATTGTTTGTAGGGTCACCATAGAATCAAGGAACTCGTCTGCCTTTATTACTGTAACTCTGTCTTCGGCAATGGATGTAACAATGTCAACATCAACCAATAATTCTAAAGTGACTAACCCTGCAGCCATAGTCGTTCCCATTGTACTAGTAATACTGATACTTGCTATTTTTGTTGTTGGAATTATCTACATAAAGGTAATAAAAAGAAAAAGTTCAAAAGAGAAAAATAGGAATGAGAACAGTTTGAAACAAAATGAAACCACTATGGTTAATAAGTTATTTGATATTCAAGACGATGTTAAAAAAGCAGAACTCGGATTGACGAAAACCGATTCGAAAGTAGCTGATAATGTGGCGTATGTATCTTATGGCGAGGGTGATGAGTGAAATTGTTTTTAAATTGAAATTGTTGTCTACTTTGACATAATTGGCATAACTGACAGTGTCTATAGTGGAAAAAGGAGAGGAGGGATAAAAGGACTGACATAAGCATTAATGCTGTATTAAATTCACTACTATAGCTGTTATTGAAACCCTATATATTTTACATTATATAAGTGTAAACATTCATATTACCAACCCCATCGCCTAAGGTAGTTGCAATCGCAAAGGAGTCTGAAATGCTTTCTGTGAAAGAATTTTGTGTCAATGAATTCAGTCTTCTTGTACACTGCTTCTCCTGGAGTGCATATACCTATAGGTTAAACCAGGAAAGAGGCTGATTACTCCAAATCGTCGTCTACTAGGTGGTAAACGGGACAAGATTCATGTATGTTTATCAGAAGAACAAACGGAGAAAGGAATACCACGCAAATCTGTAGTCGAACCTGTTTGAAATTAAGGTCGTTTTTGGTCACTAGTAATACAAGCGCAGTATTCGAGTCCACCAAACAAAAAAATTCCGGGCCAATTCCGAATCTCAGTATCCATTAGTGCGCCGAAAAACGGAATCGAGTTGAGTCCGAACTCGGACGTTACAGCCCTGCTCACTACTTTTCACTAGACTGGATTACTGCTCTGTCAAGTAAACTGTTCGTTAATATTCTATTGTATATAATATTTCCGTGTTCTCAGGCAACGTTGTTCTTGCATTATTTGAGAACTGAATGTTACAATTTACATAAAAATTTCAAAGTCATGATAGAAGGAACATTGTAAGCAATTGAATTGTAGGTCTATACCTGGTGACTAGTTCTCACTGTATTCTCAAGTTGTTATTCTTTTTTTGTTATTTTAAGAATTTTTTTATTTTTAGCGTATCCAGTATGCTTTTTTAAAGGTAGCTTAGTTTAAGACAATAGCTTTGTGTCTTTAACTTAGAACTTTGTTTACCAGTTACATACGTTGTCATATATTTAAGAGTGGGTGTTTAACTCTTTCAATTACCTAAAATAAATAAACTACAACCCTTGTATTTGCTTGTTTTACTGATTTCTAACCACGTATGTAAATTTGCAACAAACCTGCTACTTCATCTTCTTTCTTTGATCGTTCATGTAGAACCCTGCTTGTGCAGTCTCCTTTTGATCGATACCTCTGGTTACCTTAAAATATGAAAAGCACCTAGCGGTCACAGCTCTTTGGCTCATAAGGAATTGAAACAATTTTAACTCTGCTTCATATAAGAAGAGAGGTTCATTGGCAGCAATAGCTTAAATTAGTTGTTTAATTCGACTATGTAGTTATATCCCTAGGTGTAGACGATTTTGTGCACTGTTTTCGTTGTTAAGGTTTTATACGATCATATTCCTTGTTTTTTTTTTCGCAGTGTTTTCAGCGTAATGACAGTCCATATGTCCGTGATATTTTCCCAAGAATGCAGTAGCCGAAAAGTAGAAGTCACTGACTGAAAACTTTCGGCAAATTGTGTCAAATAAATCAGTGTAAACTAAGTAATCGTTTTCATTTAAGTCGAGGGAGACTTGAATACAAAAACGTTTTCAAATAGGGTAGGTCAATAGTGTACTTCTATGTGACCACCAGGGATTACTTTCCTGTAGGAAAAACCAAGAGGTTCGCCAGTGGACATTGACAGTTAATGATCGCCATGAATAAGCGGCCAGAAAATGCAGGCCTTCGGAGGGCATGGAAGGTCTGCTGGCAATATCCGGGAGGACACAATCTTGCATGGCTGATAAAAGTTTCAAAACAATCCTTGTCACTACAATTTCCGAAGGACCGCCGATAGCAGGCCGACAGTGGTTAGTCATGGAGTCGACTAAATTTGCTGACTGGGATATTCTCCCAAGCTTGCGCCGTTGTGGTCTCTGCAACAACAAAATGTACGAATTTGACCATTGGCGGAGATTTTTTCTGAAATCTGGGGGACGAAAGAAACCAATAGCGCCGAAGACCTATTGGACTCCAGGAGCCCGACTTAGGGCCCTGGTGATTTCCAGGAGACGAAAGCCCGGAAAGCTCTGGGTTATACAAAAAATTGTGAGCATTAGTGTAAAAGCATTTACTACTTCTATAGGACATTGGATGTGGCTAAACAAACCACAGAAGTGATAATTCGACCATTTTTTTCTCACAAATCTTCATATTTGAACGAGCATTTAATCGAACAGCTTGTAACTATGGGAGTATGATCGAGGGGGAGTAGGTTTAATCGAGGATTAGAGGATTAAACAACATGTTTTGTTTAAAAGTGTAGTAGTAGAACATTGACCATAAACTAGCGGTTATAGGAAAGATTGTCCCTCCCCCATAACTTATAAACTTTCTGTGACGATTAATATATGGATACTTTAACTCGTTTACAGCACACTACGAATTATGTTTAAAGGGAAATATTTCGTTTTTCAGACTTTCCATTTAATCTATCCTCTTTTAAATACGATCAGGTCCCGTTCGATGAAAGAGAGGTGAGTGGGAAAAATTCTACCCGGTGAACACTACTTAAGGAGTAGTTAACCTTTCTGTAACAACTGACAAATTTGTTCACCCCAATAATTATGCATGCAAAACCACACCTTCGTCACATCCCTGATTTGAAATACACCAATCACATTATTTTATCACGTTACGTCAGATAATAACAAACGCTTTCTACAGCATGTACAAAACGTTCGTAAAATACGAACAAACAACTGAGAATTATTACTAAGGCACTAATTGTATTGAACTACAGTTAATACACTGAAGGGGTTTTATCACCTCCCTGGTATACTATACACAGACTTATAGTTACTGTAATTCGAATTGTAGCTGTTATGTCTTAGCAGGTTGCCTCCCTCTCGAAACAGTAGGATGTAAAAGATATTGTTGGTGCTTCAGCAACTGCTACTACCGGTTTAGGTCCAAGTAGAAAACGAAAATTTAACGTATATGTGATGCCACTCGTCAAAAAAATTAAGGCTTCCGCAAACAAAGTACTACGATTTTACGTACTGTAACGACTAACGCACTCTGCGTGAGACATGAACAGCAGGATAATGAACCAGGAGATGGCGCTGCATCTCCCTGAGTGAGCTGCAATATCCCACAGTACGGCACAGACGGTATGAAACTGGTGGTACCTTGTTGTGAGGGTGAAGCACAGGGTAAGCAAGGTAAAAACGTATTGCGTAATAAGTGAACATAGGACCCGACGTAACCGGTGTTCCTAAATAAATATGCAGCAGTACGACCGTTGCATGTGGATAAGGCTTATCGTTCGATAATGAGCCGGTTCGATTAGGAAATTAATGCTTTTTTGTCCGTATTTCGTGAGAGTAGTGTTGATCTGCTGCAAGTCAAATGTGATTCATATTTGGAAAGGGGAGAGGACCACAGTGGGATTTCATTGGTATCACTTTGTGATATTATTTCAAACGCAATATTTCCCTTAAATGCTTCGTTCTGCACTATTGATGCCTGTTTTCTACTTGTCTACTAAACTAAGTTGGAGCAAGAAGGTGTTAACACCTCCCTGGTAGGAGGTTCATCTACAGTGTTCGATGGAGATTTTTACCAAAATGGTGTCACACATAATGTGTTTTCACCAGAAGTATTTCCGTGTACTGTCGTCCTCTTAATGAAAAAACACGCTACCGCTTGTAGTTCGAGGGGTTAGTTAGTGTTAGGAGTTGCATGGGGCCTTGGAATTTAATCTCGCTCAAACTAATATATATATACTGACGAGATAAAAATGCACGATATATGCTGGCGAAGTGATTTAAGTTAATTAATGGTTTACTTTTCACACTTTTCAAAAGTTCTTAATTTGATAACTAAAACTAATATTACAGAGTATTTTCTTTTCTAGTATTTTTGAAAAAGGGGACTCAGGGGGTGTTAAGGAAGGCAACCCCCTTTGTCAAAAAGCGAGGGGATGTATCCCCATCCCCTTGTATTTCTACGCCTGAATAGAACACAATTTATTGTTTTGCACCTACAAACGACATTTTCTAGTTTGCAGGAACTTGCACTGTGCGACATGGTGGATTAGTGTTATCGTGGAACCGACAGCTTTCTACATAGGTTCTGCAGTGATTTGAAGCGACACATCTTTGTTGCCATTAGCTATAGTAAATTTGGTTACATGTCCTTTGTTCACATGGGGATGTCCGATGATACTGGAACTCATCCTGTTTTTGTGGAGGTCAAAGAAAATCTGAAAACAGAGTTGATTAAATAACGAAATATTACTAATATTTAATTTATGTAGCATATCATTGAATGATTCTTGCCAGGTATAAGGACAGTCTATCTTAGGTAAAACAACTCTATATATTGAGGGAAATCAAATAAGGTTAATATCTGAAATTATATCTACCCAGCACAATTTGATTTTTCAAGAGGGGTAGAATAGATAGATCGAATATTTGGTTTACTGGTACGCCATATGAAGTAAACAAAGAATATATAGCCTACAATTTCCATAGGAGTTCAATGGTGGTTGAAGACAGTGGATGACAAACTTCAAAAAAGTTTGTAACATGATTTTTCAAGAACGAAATCTGTACATCTTATAACTGGCATCTATTTATCCCTGATGAGTGTTACCTGTTTTATCATTCAGTAACTTGTTTGTAATCAGGTAATGATGTTATGACGAAGGTATCGTCATAAAGTAGTGTGGAATCTTACCAGCCAACAGATGCTGCTCTGATAATGCACCCGTCATGGAATGTAATTATACGCTCACTTAGGACTGTTTTAGGGAACATTTTATCTGAAATTATCCGTGGTCGAAAGTTAAAACTATTGTGAGTGAAAATACTGAATAGAATAACATAAGTAGATCTTAAACACGACACAGGGATGATTCATAATGACTGAATACGAGTAACTCTATATTTGTGATGGAGTTCAGAAACAATCTAAAAAGGAGGTATTTACGTTTTCTGTCATCTCCCTACATGAAATGTATAGGTAGATAAGATATTGTACTTAACCTAACATCAGAAATTTAAAGCTGTGTGTATGTCTATGTTAACAAAAAGTGTGTCGCGAACTCCTTGTAAGCCGTAACTACCATAAAACTGAATCATAGTGGGTAAGTACCAGCCCACGAAAACTCGTGCATTAATAATTGACTACGTCGTAGGTCAAACGTCAAATATGTTGAAATTGTTTTTTTTTTTTGGCCATAATTTACCTATAAGTATGTTAGAAAAAGGAATGAAATGGCATGATATGCCAAGACTGGTAAGATATCTTTAATGGCAATGACTTTTGGATGGTAACGATGGGGTCGAAGCTGAAAATGTAGGTCAAAGGTCAAATTTGCCTATTAATTTTGCGAAAAAGTGTGTTGCGGAACTCTTCCTTAACCGTATCTACGATGAAGTTGAAACCTAGTTGCGAGTTACCTGACCATGAATATTCGTGCATGCTTAATTGATTAAGTCATAAGTCACAAGTAAGAGATCAAAGGCCATATTTGCTAAACTTGCTCTTTTTTCATTATTTTTATAAATTTGTAACTATACTTCTAGAGGTTTCTGTATAAGATAAAAGTTAAGAGGTCAATACGTTATAATTATAGGAAAGTTTAAGTGACCTTAAAGTGGTGCTTTGTCATGATTTGCTATTCAATATGTTGGCAAATTTCTTCAACAGCAAGGTTTGTAGAGAATATGGAGGAAATGAGATTTTGCAACTCCATGGTCTGCCCCTTTCTTCTAATTTTTTAAAAGTAACTCTATGATACCTAATGAATTGCCATACCAAAATAAAAAACGTTTCCATGACATTAAAGGCGCTACCTTATTACTACCTGTCATTCTTATGCAATGCCATCGTAGACACTTAAAACCTGTTGACCTAAAGTTTTGTACATTGCTTCTCGTCTTTAGGGGGCATAACAAGTCACCCCAAATTTATTTTGAAACGTCAGCTAAATTTTTCAAATCACCACTAAGTTTACTTAATTTATTATGTTTTTTTAAAAATAAAAACATGTAAAGGTAAAATAAAAAGTTATTATGCACGAATGTAAAAATTCTGTAACAAAAGTTTTTTATACTATGATTTAAAAGAGGTCATTCCTTCACTATCATACCCAGGCACACTTATTTAAATTGGGTTGACTGCAATTTCCCTTAAAGTTGGACGATGGGTTGGAGTTGGTTAATGGACAGAAAAACGAAACGATTCTAGTTTTCGTTCGTTCTTGTCCCTTTTTCCGCCACGCTTGATGAAAAAATAAAGGTTTTGTTAAAATAAAAACAACATTGTACAGATGCAGTTCGTTTGTTTGCTTTCAGTTTGTTCTAATAGGTCATGGGCCACTCACCAGAAGAACGAGAAGATCTCAATTCGCAGCATTTGCTTTCTAGCAGTAAAATCTTCCCACAACTTACTTTTTAGTTAGCTGTTGTGCTCTAATACGGCCCTATCTAAAGCTGCATAATAAACCTGTTGCTTTAACATACTACTTAACACTTACAAAATTTCCACTTTGGTTAATGAAAAAAACATAAGGAATGGCGAAGTAGGTACTACATTTTCATAAAATGTTTGCCTTGAGTACCGTTGTTAATGGATATAAGGTAAGACAAGGTAAAAGAAGGTGGAACGCTTGGCAAGTCTTTGATTATTAACAGCAGATTTTAATCATTCCTAAATCACCCAAGGAATCATGATCTGGGAGTATGAACAATAGAATGACATCATTACTCCAATGTTTATACTCCCAGTTCCCACAATTTCTTGGGTGCATTTAGCAATGATTAAAGTCAGCTGTAGAGGTGTGGAACGTATGCCACAGCCTGCCCGGAGAATGTTTCAAGCAGTCTTGGTAAAACAAATGTTGTTGTAGGTTGCTTGACTATTCTTTGGCACTCTTTCTTTGTTGATAAGAGCTGAATGCGTTAAACTATAAACACCTCCATGCATTTTTTCCATAAAATATTAGTTTTTGCTTTTTTTCTTTCTCATCGTCTTGAAAAACGTCTTTTGCGTCAACATGGAAGATGTACACGGAAAAATAAAATCTTTCTTTGTATTATTGTATAAAAGAGGAACTTAAATCTGTATTTCCTTGTTCCTTTAAATCAGTTTCGAGCAAAAACAATTCTATTGAATCAAAGGGAGTTCAGAGATATGAGTTGGCATTTATTCGTCGCCTTTCTGGCGTACTGACGAATCGCAAACTAGTGACGAATCTGTAGTCTATATTTGGTCATTTTGGCATGGTGACGAATGCAATATAAACCCGACTCTGTATATCTTAGCATTAAAAATTGAAATGTCATTGTAACATATTTTATTTTTTTACAATTTATATCAAATAAACGATTAATTAAGCAAAAACCTCCAACTGAGATAACATTCGTCACTTTGTAAAATGGAAAAACAGACTTGTGAAATTCGGGTTTTGGCGATTTGTCAGTAACGCCAGAAAGGGGACGTATTGATCGATGGCATAGCCAAAATTTCTTTGTTAGGGGACAAGACTTTTCTCAAGGGGGCAACCAAAATGAGATTTATATGCACTTACTGTACTGAAGCCTGGTGCAGCGTGCAGAGGCATGCACAATGTGCGTTGGACATGACTAAAGTACGGTATACTGCCTGCATGTGGTAAAGCTATACCTTGACAAATTAGACCAGAGCGCCATAATTTCTTGTTATTGTTTTCAGTTAAGATCGTACCTGCCAAGTAGCCGAATTGATTAATCGCCAAGCTGGCCATATTTATCAAAGTTTGAATATAATGTAAATGTCATATTTTCATCTGTCAAAGAAAACTCTTTCCGTTTTTTTCTAAAAACATCGCTTGAAATTATTTGGGGGGCAAGAATGTGTTACAAAATAATTTTAGGGGGCTGTGTCCCCTGACCCCCCATGGTTACGCCAATGTTATTAATTACCATTTGCTAGTCCGGGAGATTCTACTGTTTGGGTGAAAACTAAAAATCTCCCGAATGGGGGAAAACAACACATTGCATAAGCCTGCTAGCCTTACAAAGTAAACGTTTTGCAAGACCAAAGACCACTCAAAAACTTGCATTTTTTCAAAATCTTCGTTGTTAATCATCTGTTAGGACGTGGCATTTCCCTAGCTATGACACAACATCTACCAAATATTTTATTACACTAGACCAAAGCATTTTGCAAGGCGTTCCAAAACCATTTGCCATTGATAATGGTTACAAGAAGCGCATACAACTGTAGGTAAAACAGGAAATATGTTAGCGACCATTATAGTTTTTCCCTTGATCGGGGAAAACTAGATTCTCCTGAAATTGGAAATCTACAGAGCTATTTGCTGCCAGCAAGTATTGGAAGCTGTTCCTTAACTCACAAATGGTTGGTAACGAAAAATCATTTTGGAAAAACAACTTTATTTCATACCACTATTAGCTGTGTTCCAACTGTCCCAGTACAGTAAAAGGATATAATGTAGCACTTATACTGAAGTAATCGAACTGGTCTTTAGTGATTCTTATTTGGCTACCAGACCATCAATATTGGGGCCAGGTGGGAGAAGGGGACCATGGCTCCCCCGCGTCGAGGAATTTCAACACCCTGCACCCTCAACGGTTTTCTTGATTTTCCTCAAAATAAGGGAAAGTTCTTAAAAAAACCCAATTGTTTTCAATTATGTTACTTACCTAATACCCATTTTTTCAAATTTGCTTTAAAAGCACCCAAATGTTGTTAAACATAGACCCAAACTTTTCGCTACGCTTTGCACATTAATGTTTTAGGGGTGTGGGGTTTTCCGAACGTCCCATAATACGAACCCGGTTTGCCCTTTAAACAAAATTTCTTTGAGCCGCCCATGTTCAGCTGCTACATGTTGTATTGAAATTGATGAAAGCTTTCATACTGATAACTGATACTGATACCAGACAGTAGGCCTATATATCTACAGCATTATCAGTAGTGCTCTTAAATGGATCCATGATATTTACCCATTCATATTCAAAAGATATTGAGAGACGAAACATAATGAAAATAATCCTCACATGACAAAAGCCCACAGCAATTTTTTTCCAGTGGGTTTTAATCCTCAGACAAGTTTTTCCATGGGTATTTTTAATTGGGGAATGTCATGGTTTGTTTTATTAAGGGTAAGATAACACTGTCATTTAATCTTTTTTAAAGTTGAACTCAAACTGAAAGTTCCCCTAAAACTTTAGAATCCAGGTAGAAATAAGTAAGCTCAAACCTGATGGATAAACTAAGTTCATATGACCTCAATACCTCCTTTATAAGCGTTCAATCACGAGGGGATGGGGGTAAACCCCATGACGCAAGTGGATAAACATAATGTCCCAAAAACTTTCTTTTTTGAAAAATATTCCGATTATGACTACCTCCAATAAGCCAGTTTAAGATTTATCACTATGCATGCATAATGACTTACGGTGATAGGTCATATGGGTACATAATGCATGTAGATAGGTTCATAAATTGTGCAATGTGCTCAACAATAACTCTGAAAGGTCTTTTCGAAAGTCTTTCGTGTTAAATTTCGTAAGTGTATCTAAAAACACACTCAAAATAACGTAACTTAGTGTAACTTATAATGACATTTATAACCGCATTCTGTACCCATATGACCTATTTCCTGAAACCACTGTGCATTCATGGTAATAACTCTCGTCGATCATACCCTGGCTAAGCAAATGCCTTTGTATAGCCAAACTCTCAGGGATACCCACTTTACAGCTTTAACAACGCATAGTCCAAAGACTTTAAATAAAGACGCTGGGTTTAGAGTTGTCGCAGTAGTGTGCCTTTCACAGCAACAAAACTCAATTGAACAACAACAACAAAAATCTCCTTTTTCATCTGGAATGAATGAAGTTTACTTCCTTCTAGGCAAGGTATCAAACTTTACACTTACAACGTGTTATATGCGTGTGTCGAAGCGATTAGACACCAAACGTTTGTACTGTAAGATAGATGTCTCGAAGCATTACATTTATCCAAAAGAAAAATGACTTAAAAAAATCAATTTAAATCTTTTCTGAAACATCGAAACATGAAAGTTGACGGTAAAATGTCTTTTTCTACCTTTGTCATTTCTTTCGTTACAGCGATTACATACTCAGCTGTCGCTGCATATGGAAAGATCATATTTTTCAGTACAACATGTTTTGGCAATGGATATTGTTATGCATTGGAAGGTGATACAATTGCACTGAGTTGTACTATTCCTACTGGACGAGGTCCGGTAGGAATAACTACAATCAAACCTGAATCAAATGGATGGGATTTCAATATCCTCGTTAAAAAGGGACAGATTCAAGAGGCTGATGATATCAGCAGCAAGTTTTTGTTTGAATCTTTACTAGGAAATAATACTCTTACTATTCGAAACTTGATGGAAAGTGATAATTTGATCTACAGGTGCTGGTATAATTTTATGTATTGGTGCAGTATGTATGGGCAAGTAAATTTCACATGTTGGATGACAGTTCGTGAAACTGTATACCTGTATGTCAGGAGAAAGTCAAAGAGGCCAATGAAAACTGATTTTTGTAATTTAATTGGCGGTAGGTATCTTCTTTATAAGAGAACCCCTTACGTTGGAATGTCCTACGACTAACCTGACTATATCATTCAGCAATTCGACTCTCACTCTAAAGAGGGGTTACAGATATCGGGCCTTTGATCAAAACTCTTTTCTATTGACTATAAGACTAAACAGAAAATTCAACGGCACAACAATGTCATTTATGAGTAAAACAAACATAGACAACACGGATTATTGCAGGATGTTTCCAAATATATCAGTCTTTGATGAAATAAAAGTAACAACAACACCTGAAGAGACTGTTGTCGAGAATGGTGGAAATGCAACAACGTCACTTTTGGGACTGTGGAAAATTCGGAGACATCCACTGGTAGACAAATCTCGATTGCGAACATCTTCTTTCAAAATGCCACCACCTCATCGTTGTTTGCAAAGTCTCAGCAAGATCAAAGAAATTTTTCGCCAAGGAGACCGTTAAAATTTCTTTGAGGAGGCATGCTAATACGAAGGGCCCAACAATATTGCCAACTTTAAGCAGAGCTCCTCATCCTTCAACTTTAAGCGTCAGTGGACCGCTTATTGTGTTACTCCTTGGTGTAACTGTTGTTATTATTATATCAGTTACATTTGTGGTTGTCCTAAAGCACATTTATCAATCGAAACGTACAAACAGTAGACAGGAAGCTGTTCTTCGCACAAACTTGGAGATTCAAATTGTTTCAAAACGACACACCCAACAACCAGTTCTTGCAAGGGACATACATATGAACAGTTCCATGGAAGGAAAGTATTGTTATACAGATACACAAATAAACAGTGTTGTCACAAATGAAAATTCCCGCACTGCTCACTATCAAAATGTCACGAAATAATTTACTTACCTCACATTAGTTTATCCGTAAACGCCAATTTTTTTGACTTTGAAAAGTTAATTTTCATTCAAGACGAGAGGACAGAATGAAAATGGTTGTGGTGTTGGGTTTGGTAAGTTTCATCTTCAATGTAAACCATGGGCGGCGATCCCGGAGGGCAGGGGCACATGTCTCCCCAATACTTGAGAAATCGTCCTTTGAATTTCATTTTTCACACATTTTTTTTTTAAAATGGGGTAACGCCCCCCCCCCCCCATATTGAGAACAAATCTCTGGCCCTGTGTTAAAATGTGTTCTTTTTACTAATCGATTTCTGGAGTAAGCTGCTTAATATTTCAATAAATTACCTGGCTTATTTTATTATATTTTAGGTAGGAGAATGCAGGGGAAGTCAACGGTTGTCTAATCCTTTAAAGTTTGTAAAGTTTTGGCAAGGGAGATTACTTGAAAGAAAGATATAAGAGTTCGGAAGGTTAACTTCAGATTTGAAAAACTCACCTTATTGCGTGACAAGAACCTCAGTTCTTTCATCAGCAGATGATGTATATTTCCTACAAGCACACTGAGTGATCAGCTCCCAGAATTTAAAAGACTTCGTTCTTTTGTGTGTTTTTAAACTTTGGTTATTTCCCTTTCACAAGACTGTGTATTGGATTTTGTTTGTCAGTCTGAGAAGGGCAGCTTTTCTTGGGAGCTTCTGTTTTGGAACTTGTTTGTCACCAAAGTTAGTTTTTGTACATGCCACATTCACTGGCAAGGTACATGTCTTTTTATGGTTATTTCCCCTCGCTTGTACTGTAATCACCTGGCTCCCCTCTACCAAGGACAGAGATTTAGAATTACTGATAAAGGTACCTAATTAAGCGTACTGTGTTCAGGTCTGGGTGTGTCAGGACCCAGGCAAAAATCACTATTGCTTTGGTAGAGTTTCAAGTTATGTTTTAAACAACTCTAGGCGTCAAAGACAGACGTCTTTTTACTTGGTAAGAGAACTTTAGGCTGAGTTTCGAAGGCAGGCTTCGAAACCCGAAGCCTACATCCTAGTTCTTAGGCTAGCAAGTAACTTTAGTTGAATAATAACATATGTTGCATTTCAAGTCTGTGTTCTTGTATTGTGTTCAATGAGCAATTTTTATTTCAACTCATGCAAGTTCACCGTATAAATCTTATTGTCGGAGTATTTTTAGGTGTGTTTTTATCTTAGTTCCCCCACCTGGTTGATTGACATCTCAGGCGAAAATCTCCATTCTGGTTGTTTTAAGCGCTACCATTATCATGCTAACACCGACATATTAGTTACAATATAAATTATAAATGCATTGGTGTCGCATTCTTATCCAATGTGTACGAAGCGCACTGTTTCAACTTTAGGTGCAGGTAAAGACAGGGCCGTAGGCTGTGCGTACAGTCCTATTTAGCCAATAAAATTCGCTAATGCCTTTGCCCGACTTTGGCGATACCTGATATGAAGGTAATTTTCCTTTTACTGTAATTTGGTTGTGAGTGGTGAATGGTGCGTCATTTTGGGGTAATTAATGTGACATTTCTGCATGCCTTTTATTTATTTTTCTTTATGATTATACTGAAATTATACTTTGAGCAGGTGTATTAGAAATAACAAATGTGTCGACAGCAAACGAAAGAAGCTTTTTTCCTGATTTCATGATTAAAGAGATGCATGTATTTCAACAAACACACCAACAACATTTTGCCTTCCCTTGTAATGTTCCCTCATATCTCTGAAATGGTGGGGAGGTCATTAAATTGCTACGAGTACGTAGCAGTTCCCGGTTTCCTTGTATATCTATAGTACAAATACACACTGTAGTAATCTTTATAAGACACAAAGTCGAACAAAAACAATGAAGACACACTCCTCTCACACCCTGACATTTGCATCTGAAGGCCGTTCCGCGAATGAAACCCTTTAAAACGTCCTTCATTTCGTTGAAAACAAAATGATAGCCATTATCGTACCAAGAGATGAGTTCAAGTCTGCCACATTCTCGTCTTCTTAGTAATGGCCCCATCAACAATCCTCACTAGAAATGAACACTTTTCCTTAACTTCGTTCGGAGGGGGGGGGGGGGGCTCCATGTGAAAGGTCTATCCCGACTTCTTTTGCCGTCTGACTTAATCGACTACTTCTTTTCTCACCATTTTCGCTACATACCATTTTCAGTTTTCTATGTTCGCTTTTGTCGAGCAGGCCTTCCTAATAAGACTTCTAAAATAACGAGTTGCTTTAACCATGCCTTTCTCTTAGACGAATCTCAGTTTCCTTTCCTGCTGTGATAAGGTTAAACAATTTAAAAAGAAGGGGAAATGAATAAAAAACAACAAAAGACGGTAAACTCGTGTGCGGCATGCTATAGCCGAGCGAAAATTAGCCCTGTAAATGCCTCGTGTGTCACTTTGCTCAGCTAATTTCTTACGTGTGCGGGCGATTTTTGGTAAGATTTTCGTCTTCCGAGGCAGATTATTCAAATATCAAACGTGTTTAAGTTTTTTGACACAAGTGCCACTTTTCTAACGGTGTGCGCCTGACCTGAGCATTTCGCTCACGTCTTTAAACTATGACTAAAAGAGGGGAAGATTATGGAGATTCCACAGTGTGAGGCGTTTCCCCATCATAGGCAGGGAGTCTAGAGACCCTCCTTAATTGCCCCTGATGAGGCAATGTCCCAGTAAGGGCCCAAGGGAGAAGGCCCCTGAAGTTCCCAAGTATTAAAGAAGTCATCAGCACAAAAGCTAACGAAACATTTAATTATCTAGTAGCCTCGACTATGCACCGATGCTTTACAAAATCATCCTTTGACCATTTTCTTCGAGGAGAAACTAATGGTAAGTATTTGTGATTCTACGGTTAGCTTGTCTTAAGGGTGGGAAGAAGGATGATAGTGGGGCTTTGGAAGACGTTAGCTACTCAAGGTGTTCTACACCGGGAACTTTTACCGATAGCCTTAATTTGCACGCCAAAAATAGTATTTTGGAAGACATTCTTATACCAACCCTGCCTGCTTGTGCATTGCAAAAGTTTTCTGTTTCTTTTCATCTGGATTCACTAGTCGATTATGTCAGTATGAAGTTCTATAAACAGCAAGGCAATAAGTACATTTGAGATTAAAGGACAGTTTTGATCTATGGACCCATAGCATCCCCCGTTTCACCGCAACTGATTAAGGTATAGGGTCCTCACATTGAAAAGTTTGAAAGTAAACACTATTTGATTTCCTGGTAGATATCAGGTTAGATAATCCACAACTTTGCTGTGAACTTAAGAAAAGAATGTTAGATCTACTCTTCTTTTTAGAGGATAACCGTTGGTATCATTTCTAGCACCGATTAAAACTTAGTATGATCACATTTCAAATGTCCCCACTGTCGCCCCTTGACTCTTATTACCCCCCTCAGTTGCGAAAATGCCCCAGGGTGCGATACGGACTCTTTGGGAACCACCGATATGTAGGTGCGGGTACGATTACAAGACCGATTGACCATAAATCTAGTAATTGTTTGTTAATAAAGTGGATGGTTTACATTCTGTTTATAAACCTTTGTGTGATCAAGTCTTCAATATACATATTAAATTGTGAAAAGGTACACAAACAAGGAAATATTTACGTAGCTGGAAATCATCAGAAGGAAAAAACAAATTTCAAAGCATCTGATGAATAAATTTCCAGAATTTGTGTTGAGGCTATCAGGAATAACATTCTTGTTCTTCCTGCTTTACTAATGAATGAAACAACAGACTATTATTTCAAACATTATTAATAAATTTTGCAGATTTTTTTAGGGATTTGGATAATCTCTGTTAACAAATTTGTTACACCCTTCAAGTCGTTTCCTGTCAGCTAATTCACATAATTAATTTGGCAACTGTTGCAATAAATCCATTTTGTCTCGTAAGTTATGTCTTTAAGGAAAAGGGTGGAGTTTTATAGGGTAGACTTCCTCATTTCAAAGGCTAAAAAAGCAAAAGGAATATTTTAACATCTCTCCTAGCTACTACAAAGAGGTTTCATTTCCGACAGGAGTAATCTTTCACGAGCTACACTCCTTCGACGGGCATGTCACTTCAAAAGTGTTATCTGGTCTTAGCCCAAGTACTCACACAGAGCTATTGTTACCATTCACGGCTGCAAAACGTCTGCTACTTTTATTTGTTGCAGGGTTGTAACAAGTCAAGTCACTGACTCGGACTCGAGTCGACTAGAGTCGCATATTTGACTTGACTTGGTCATCAGCCAAAATTACTTGACTTGACTCGAGTCTAGACCCTAAATGACTTGACTCGAGTCACCACCTGAAATGACTTGACTTGACTCCGACTCGAGCATAGCATGGCTCGAGTCCAATGGAAGACTCGAGTCAGGGAAAATGACCCGAGTCTCCTTCTGCGACTCGAGTCCTTTGATGCCACTCTGATGTTTGTAAATTTACCCAATTCTGGGCTGTGCTACGTGCATATCGCAAGGTAGACGCAGCCGCAACACACAGTGCACGTGTCATGTAATTCCTATAGTTGTCACTTGACAACAAACGGGCCGCGGTAGTTCGACAAATCCGCACTCACTGGGGCGGAAGAATGTCATACCATACTAAATACACAGCATTACAGACATGGACCATTACGAACACCAACCTCTGTGTTTTAGAAACAACATGTTGCACAGACTGGGTTGCCATCTCCATAATCCTTGGTCTGATTTCAGGAACTTTCGTTGTACTAGATTTTTATCCATGGGTGAATATTTCCTTTCTCTTTTTCCCGCGGGCCAAGCTGTAGCCTTTTTTTCCAAAAGAGAAGGTAAGCAAACAGATTACTGACAGCCTAAGATTCCGTGATGAGCCACAGTGCCTCCAAACTTGGTTAAAAAGTCTTAACAGGCGTGTATTTCAACTAAGCCTATTAAGCCTAGGGCCTTACCTAGCTTGTTAGCGTTATTACAGTCATACTATTAATAATTTAGCGTAACTAAGCCTAGGCTAACATCAGTTCCAACGTGCGCCGTACTTAGTTATGCTTCATTACTGGGACGCGCTTGGTACTTTTACTACGGTGGGGGACCACGCGTATAGTTTACTTTATTGCGCCAAGAACTAGTCATGCTTGACACGCGTGATCGCAGGTCACTCAAGGCCTGGGTTTTTACTTAGACTAGAGGTGGTCAAGTTTTGAGCAAGAGAAAGCTTAGATAAGTGTGCATCTGCAAATCATGTAATTGTGTGGCTTTATGGTGGGGTTTGTTGAAAACGGCAGGTGAAAACTGAATTTTCAGTATGTCAGTTAAAGACAGTGATTAATGTAACGGATCATTTACCTTTTCCTTTCAGTGTTTACTGCAAATTTAAAAAACAAAACTTGATTCTTTTGAACATCTTGACCTTTGGACCTCTGACCTTTGACCTATCATGCTGAGGGTACTGGAGGCACAAATTCAAGGATCTGTGCACCCCCACACCAAGTTTTGGAGGTCAGTTAGTACCTTCAGTTTTGATCGTAGCGACACGGCACACTTTTGACCCCAAAATTGTCGTTTGACCTTCTGACCTCGTGGCCTTTGACCTCAGAAGGTCAAGTGTGTTAAAGATGTGTAAAGTAGGTGTCCAATCAGAAAGTTATGCGAAGAAATGAGGATCGTTAAATGTTTCGTTCAGCTTTTACAGCCAGATTTAAAAATTGCTTATTTTGACCTATCGTGACCTTTGACCTCTGACCTTGGGCCTATCATGCTGATTGGATATTGGAGGCACAAATTCTAGGGGCCATGCACCCCCTCACCAAGTTTCGGGTCATTAGTACCTTCAGTTTTAAGTGAGTGCGCATCACACTTTTGACCCCAAAATTGTCGTTTGACCTTCTGACCTCGTGACCTTTGACCTCAGAAGAGCAAGTGTCAAGTTGTGCCAAGAGCGCTTCAATACGAAAGCTATGTCAAGAAATCAGGGCCATTTACTGTTGCATTCAGGTTTTATAGCCAGATTTGGAAAATTGCTTATTTTGACCTTTTTTGATGGTTGACCTTTGACCTTTGACCTATAATGCTGAGGGTATGTCAGGCACAAGTTCCAAGGACTATGCAACCGGCCACCAAGTTTGGGCTCAATCTCGTTCTTAGTTTAGGAGGAGTTCGCGACACACTTTTGACCTTGTGAATGTCATTTGACCATCAGAGCCTTTGACCCAAATTTTGGGCATATTTGGTCACATGACCAGGAAACAGGACCTTCACCACTCCATTTTGCCCCACCCTTGAGTAGCGGTCATAAAGCCCCAAATTTCCCTACCATGCATTTCCATGGTTATGGTTGCTATGGCGACTGGCAGAGGTAAACGTGTGCACTTTTCAATGGTAAACGAAGCACAATATCTCATCCCCCACATACTACGTATGTGGGGATGAGATAACAAATGTTGTTGTTGGTTGCTTGACTGTGCTTTTGCACTATTTCGTTGTTGTTAAGAGCTGAAATGCGTTGAATTATAAACGAGTCTATGCATTTTTTGAAAAATGTTAGTTTGTGCCTGTTTTTCTTTCTTATCGTCTTGACAACCGTCTTTTGTGTCAACATAGATTATACTTTAAAAGGACAGAAGGATGTAAACGGAATAATAAAATCTTTCTTCGTATTATCGTATGAATGAGGAACTTTACTGTATTTCCTTGTTCCTTCAAATCAGTTTCGAGCAAAACCAATTCTATTGAACCAAAAAGGGTTCAGAGATATGAGTGGGTATTTATTGATTACCATTTACTAGTCCGGGAGGTTCTCTCTTGGGTAAAAACCAAAAGTCTCCAGAAAGAGGGAAACTTATAAAACGGGTATAAGCCTGCTAGCCTAACATAGTAAAGGTTTTGCAACACCAAAGACCACTCAAAAACTTGCATCTTTTTCAAAGTCGGCGTTGTGAACCATCGATAAGAACGTGGCATATCCCTAGGTATGTAACTACACCTACCAAATATATATTAAATTTTATTACATCTGACAAAAAAATTTTGCAAGGCGTTCCAAAACCGATTTGCCATTGATAATGTTTACAAGAAACGCATAGAACTGTGGGTAAAACAGGAAATATGGCGGCGCCCATTACAGTTTTTCTCCCGACCGTGAGGAAAACTAGATTCTCCTGAATTAGACATCTACAGAGCTATTTGCTGCCAGCAACTAATGGAACCTGCTCCTCAACTCACTAATGATTAGTAACGATAAATCATTTTGGAAAAGCCACTGTATTTTATACCCGTATTAGCTGTGTTCCAAACTGTCCCAGTTCAGTAAAAAGATACAATATAGCACTAAAACTAAAGTAATCGAACTGGTATTTACTGATTCTTATAAATGATTATTGGACAATTTTTGGCTGCCAGATCATCGATAGTGGGACCAGGTGGGAGAAGGGGATTATAGCTGCCCCACGTTTTGGAATTTCAACATCCAACCCCCTGCGGGGAAGTTTTCCGATTTCGTCGTGGAGCCGTAATAGGTACCAGTAACGCCACACGGGTTTTGTGATTGGGGGGCAGAACAGATGACATCGTAATGTTATCTGAGCCTCAGCCCCAGTCTGCGTAAATTGAACCTTTTATGTGCGTCACCTGCTATTGTTTACAGCTGTGAGGAATCCTTTTTGTCCCAGCATATAGGTGCCGTCCTGGGGGAGGGGTCTAAGGTGAGGGGGTGTCACCCTCCTCTTTAAGAAATTTTTGTTAATGTAAGGTTGCTTAGATGCAAAATGGTGCTATGTTTGAGATGTTTTTGGAACTGACTACATATGGCTGGAAAATATCCATACTTTAGTGAATTCTAATTTTTGGTTAGGTAAAAGAGGACGATATTTAGAGAGGGGAGAAGGTTATGTTGACAACAAACCTCGTGAAGCCCCCCTTTTGGCTGCTTTAATGCCTTCTATTCGGGGAAAGGTTTTACGTAAAAATAAGTGCGTGGAGTCCAGAAAAACAGTCTATGCATCTATACCGGTAATGGCTGGGCGCGAAGCGCTCTGTTAAATTTTTTGAAAAATGTATAACGGCAAAAACGTACTTTCAACCTTCCACATCATGCTACAGATTAAATTGAAAGATTCCAAAGGAATCTACAGAAGTTGGAGATGTACTTCTGTTTTTCGGAAAAGTGTTGTGATCAGAAAAGTTGCATGTACAGTATTATAACTTTAATAATGGTCATGAGATCGTGCGAAAACCGTTATGAATGCGCGCGAAGCGCGCCGAAATTTTTCGTCAAATAAGATAACCATAACAAAACCTGCATTCTTGCTCTGCATCAAACGCTTTCAATTTGCCAATCACAAAGCCAGTCCTTTCTGTACCCAAGCATTCTGTACCCATACGACCAATTACCTGAAGCCACTGTGCGTGCAGAGTAATAACTCTTGTCGATCATATCCTGGTTACGCAAATGCCTTTGTATAACCAAAATCTGTGATACCCATCTTACCGCTTTAACAGCGCACAGTCCAAAGACTTAAAAAAAAACGCTGGGTTTAAAGTTGTATCAATGTGCCTTTCGTAGCAACATAACTAAATTGTACAACAACAACAAAAATCTAAAACTTGAATACCATCATTTATTTCTTTTTCATCTGGAATGAATGAACAAGTTTACTTCCTTCTAGGCAAGGTATCAAACTGTACACTAGTCTTACAGTGTGTTATGTGCGTCTGTCGAAGCGATCGGATACCAAAAGTTTATACCGTAAGATAGATGCCTCAAAGCATTACATTTATCAACAAAAGTAACTGACTTAAGAAAAAATGTCTTTTCCTGTTTTTGTCATTTCTTTCGTTACCGTGATGCCATACTCAGCTATCGCTGCATATGAAGAGATATTTTTCAACGCAACATGTTTTGCCAATGGATATTGTTATGCATTTGAAGGTGAAACCGTTGCACTGACTTGCACTATCCGTACGGGACGAAGCCCGATAGAAATAGATACAATCAACTATGAACCAAGTGGGTGGGTTCACAATACTCTCGTGAAAAATGGACAACTTCAAGGGCCTGAGGATATTGGCAGCAAGTTTTTCTTCAAATCTTCACAAGGAAATAATACTTTGATTATTCAAAACTTGATGGAAAGTGACAGTTTGATCTACAGGTGTTGGTATAACTTTATTGACTGGTGCATGTTATCGGAGCAAGTATATTTCAGATGTTTGGTGAGAGCAAGTAGAACTGTATACTTGGATGTCAGAAAAAACTCAAACACGCCAATGGAAATTGATTTTTGTAATTTAATTGGCGGTATGAGTGGTGTCTTTTTTATAAGAGAAGACCTTATTTTGGAATGCCCAACGGCTAGCCTGACTGTATCAATCAGAAATTCGACTCACACTGCAAATGTGACTTATGAATATCATACTTTTGGTCGAAACTCTTTTCTATTGACTATTAAGGTAGGCAAAAAATTCAACGGCACAAAAATGTCATGTATGAGGAAACCAAACATAGGCAACACGGATTATTGCAGACAGTTTCCAAAACTATCAGTGTTTAATGACATAAATGTAACAACAACACCTGAAGAGGTTGTCGTCGAGAATGGTGGAAATGCAACGATTTACTGTCACAGCAGTCCGTTTCTTCAAGATGTGGAAACATCATTTGAATGGGGTTTCCTTGACAACAACGTCACTTTTGGCACTGTGGTAGAGTCGGAGACATCCACTGGGAGTAAAATCTTGATTGCGAACATCGACTTTCAAAATGCCATCACCTCGTTGCACATCGTTGTTTGTAGAGTCTCATCAAGATCAAAGAAATTTTTCGCGAATGCGACTGTAACAATTTCTTTGGAAAGGCATGCTTATACAAAGGGCCCTACACTATTACAAACTTTAAGCACAACTAGTAATCTTCCTACTAAAAACGTCAGTGGACCGGTTGTTGTGTCAGTCCTTGTTGTAACTGTTGTTATTATTATTATGTCAGTTGCATTTGTCGTCCTAAAGCACATTTATCAATCGAAATGTACAAACAGTACACAGAAAGCTGTCCAGCACACCTACTTGGAGACGCAAATTGTTTCAAAAGGACGTACTCAACAACCAGTTTGTGCAAGGGATATACATATGAACAGTTCCATAGAAGGAGAGTATTGTTATGCAGATACACAAATAAACATTGGTTTCACTAATGAAAATTCTTGTACTGCTCACTATCAAAACGTCACGAAATAATTAACTTTTCTCACATTAGTTTATTGGTAAACAACAAGTTTATTGACATCGAAAGGTTAATTTTCATTAAAGACGAGTAGACAGAATAATAATGGTAGTGGTGCTTGGTGAGTTTTATCTTCAATGCATACCATGGGATGCGATCCCGGGGGAGGGCCAGGGGGGAAAGTCCCCCAACATTTGAGAAATCGCCCATTGACTTTGCTTTTTCACACAGTAAATTATTTGAAATAGGAGTCATGCCCCCCCCCCCCGACATTGAGAACAAATCACCGCCCTTGATGTAAAAATTTGTTTCGACTTTTGGAGTAAGCTGCTTAACATTTCAATAAGTTACCTGGCTTATTTTATTATGTTTTGGGTAGGAGAATTTAGGAAAATCAACGGTGGGAGAATCCTTCAAAAGTTTGTTAAGTTATTTCAAGGGATATTATTAGGAAGGCATATACAACCGTTCGGAAGGTTAAATTCATGGTAATATTTGAAAAAAAACCCAATTTATCTTGTGACACCTCATCTTAGTCAGAGCTCACTTATAGAGTAGGACCTCAATTATTTCATCAGCTAAGGATGTATATTTCGTACAAACACAATAAGTGGTTAGCTTCCAGAATTTAAAGGCTCTTGTTATTTTGTGTTTATAAAGTAAACTTTGGTTATTTCCTTTTCCGAAGACTGTGTGGTGGATTTTGTCAGTCTGTGCAGGGCAGCTTTTCTTGGGAGTTTGCTATTTTGGGACTAAGGCTTGTTTGTCACCAAAGTAATTTTTTGTACATGCCACATTCACTGCCAAGGTACAGGTCTATTCATGGTCACGTTTCTTCCTCGTCTGCACTGTAATCACCTGGCTCGCCTTTGCCAAGGACAGAGATCTGTAATGACTGGACAAAAGCACCTAATTGAGCGTGTTGTGTTCAGGCTGAGTGTGTCAGGACCCAGGCAGAAATCACTAATGTGTAGACTTATTTTAAATTGTTATGTTGTAAACAACTCCAGGAGAAACAAGTCTGCCGGTGTAAAGGAGATACTGTCCAGTGTCCGGCGGGACACTATCCCCTGACGAAAAGTGTCCGGGACAGAATATCCTGGTGCAATTATAAATTGGACACCGTTTTGAATCCCTTAATATTCATGTTGAAACGTTATAAGTTATACCCACCTACACGTGACGTCATTCTATTGTCTGCTACTCAATTAGTATCCTTCCACTTGATAAAACCTAATTTCCTTAAATAAACTCCAAACATTTCCTAATTTCTTTCAAATATCCTTTTTACTTTAAGATTTCTCACCCTTTATTCCCATTCTATACAAAACACCTCATTTCGGTGGAAGCTTCAACGCTGTTCAAGGATGTCTGGAAATTTCCTCAAGATCAGGAAATATATTTTTTTAGCGGAGGTAGTCATTCGCCACAAAGCTTGAGGAACAAGGATGTTGTAACCACTGATAGTAAGACACACGAGAACGGTTTTGATACTTACATTGCTTTCATAAACAAAGTTCTGTTTCCTTTATAATTCCTCGACAAATTTGATTTGGTATTCAAATTTCCATTTCTGACCTTAAATGTACGTCTTCGTTAGAATTTATGCTTAGAAATTCCCTATACTCTATTTTTGATCCCAACAAATATGACCATTAGTCTTAAATTAAAAACTACATGCTTTAAAGTGGAAATAGTTCTTCAGATCGGTGTTTTGTCAGGATGTTTGGCCCCAGACACATCCCTCTAATCCCAGACACTATATCCTCAAGAAACTTCAGGGGAAACTGTATTGGACAGTGTGGGCACCATCTTTTTTCACACCGGCGTCAGAAACAGACGTCTTTTTTACTAAGGAAAGGAAGTTTAATTTCAGTTCCAACGGCAGGCCTCAAACCCTGAAACCTCCGTCCTAGTTCCCCATCCGTCAGGTAACTTCAGTTGAATAATAACTTACTTTATTTTTCTCGAAGGATTTTTATATTGTATTTCAAGTCTGTGTGCTTTTACTGTGTTCCATTGAGCGACTTTTATTTGAGCTCATACAAGTTTACTGTAATTCTTATTGTCGGAGTAAATCTGTTCCCCCATCTGGTCGCATTAAAGACGTCTCAGGCCAAAATCTCCATTCTCCTTGCCCTTAAGGCTACCGAACTATTTTCAAGACAACACCCCCATATTTGTTACAATATAAATAATTAATGCATGGATGAGGCATTCTTATTTAATCTTAACGAAATGTACTGTTTAAAGTTTAAGTGAAGGTACCGTAGAGTGCAATTAACTGTGAGTATTTGAAGGGACTTGGAAGTATTGTCTGGGACGTACCTTTGTGCAGAAGTAGTATATTTCCCAGAGACCAGAGACCTTCAAATAAAACTTCCTAGTCTACTAATCGGGTTCTTGGTGAGGTGGTAAGGGCTTCTACTATTTAGCTACATGAAACGACCCGTGGAAGAAAAAAGGAACAACCAAAACCCTAAAGATCGACAAAATTTTAGGTCCTCTTCAAAAAGCTCCCCTGTTGAGAACAACAACAGGTAAATTGTCAGGAAAATTTCTTTTAATAAGAATGACTTTATGGACATATCTCAAAGGAAGTTTGCCATTTTTTCAAGGCTGATGGATATCACTCTGCCACGTTAGGTAAGACTTAAGATGACATCACATGTATTTTCCGGAACACCGCATTGAGACCATATGATGTCAAACCTTGTTCTGACTGTATTCCTCCAATCCTTACCTGTCACTAAGCAATGCAATCCATACGATTCATCTACAAAAGCGGCAAATCTGCAAGCTAAGACACTTTAACTAAAGATTCTTTCAGGACAAAGCCATGAGGGCTTGCAAACGACAGGGAAACTTTTCCTAATGTTTGTTGAGGGTTTTTGGAATCTCTTGTCATCCAACCTTTCAAAGATGACACTTTGTCGTACAACTGAAGTCGGCGTAAAACGTGCGAGTATCTTAGTTTGGCCATTTTGCTGCTCACACAGGGTACCAACTTCCCCTTTTAACGTCAATTTCACCTTCCATCATGTGACGTTTTACCTCTGTTCCCGTAATAACCACGTATTTTGGTAAAATAAGGCATCCCCATTAAATCTGTGAAGTGTCATGCCAATGCAATTGCAAAAACAATTTCAGGAAAATTTAACTTTGACCTCTGACCTTTGACAGTTTTTCCAGTAGTGCCAAGTACTCGGGTTTACCTCTGTAGAAATTCGGTCTTCTCACCCACACCCACATACAAAAGCCCACATAGTGACAAAGTTTCACCCCTCCCTCAGTCATGGACTTCCCTTCACCCTGGGGCACCCAACCATGATTTAGACCCTCAGACCAGTCACTTAGGGACATTAACCATCACCATGGCCAAGGTTGCTATTTCAACCGGAGTATCTCATCCTCGTCACGAAAACAAAAACGGGAGGCATTACTTGACAAAGTAAGGTGGGTGGCAAAAATTACTGTAAGGAATTGCAAGTATCAACAGAGATTAGGGGAGGGGAGGGTGGTTGCTGAATGTAACACTATATCAAGGATTATCTCTTCAACCGGTAGTACAACACACTGGTTTCCCTTTCGTATGGCTCTTTTTATTGACATATGGATTAAGTTCTATTTCTGTCTCGTAAATGTAAAATCGGTTAAAAGTGCTGGCAGTTCTGTACATTGGGTGCAGGTTGCGCGTAAGCATATAACATTTTCACCCAAAATAGCACTGCTATGATTTATCATTAATACTTTTAAGTAAAACGTATTACCTGTAAATGGAAGGGTGTGCTAATCTAACAGACGTCTTAACTAATTTCTTATGCTACCCTTTGGCACCAACTAAAGGCTTGTTCCTTAAAACACATGAAGCTCTGTAAACTAAAGGCACGTTTAGGCATGTTTTGAAACCGTATGCAAAACAACATTCCTCGTTTGAAGGTTCCCGGACAGCTCCCCCGTACAATTCCCAACCGGACAATGTTCCCCTCGGGCAAACTCCCTCCCCCAGGTCAATTCTCCCGCAGACAGTTAACACCTGGACAATACCCATCCAAGACAATTCCCCATCTCACAATTCCCACCCAGGACAATTCCAATTCTTTCTTGTGGGGAAAGTTATCTAACTAAAGGGTTATTGTCGCGGGTAGGAATTGTCCGGGGTTGGAATTATTCGGATGAGAATAGTCCAGGGGTGAGCTGCCCGATCACTGTTTGAAGTGTACCCTAGCTAGAGGCCTTGGAGTGTATTATCTCTTAGTGCATTATGTTACCTTGAAAAAGTATCTAGTACTTCAAATCCTTACTGAGAAGCACAAAACCGCATTGTATTATCTGTTTTTCGTGTTTCCCTCCAGCTTTAATTGAAGATACACCTGATATCTTTTTCAACACTCCAAGTTACTTTTTCAGGGGATATCTCCTTATATTTGACGTTCTTCTAACATTGTTAATGGGGACCAGGGGCAAACCCCCTAAGAATCTCTTAAGTATCATTTACATTGTGGGCACTGGAATAATGCATTTAAGTTAACTGTGTAAAGATAGCGGACCCGCAAATCGCAGTTTGTCTACTTTTTTCTTTCAAATACTTTGGCCTAATTCAGACTAACGGCCAGTCGGTTTTTATGATGCAGCTGGTTTGACAATAAATTTGCAAAATGATGATAGAAGGCACAGAACATTGACCATGTCTATATCTGGTGAATATTCCTTATTAAAGCCTTCATGTTCATGTTTAAAACAGTATTCTTTTGTTGGATTTGTGGGGGTTTTGTTTTCATTTTGTTGTTAATCTTGCGTATGTAATAGGTGTAAATCGGAGACATGAGTGTCGTCTCCAAAAGTCAAGTCTTGATGTACGAGAATATAGTTGCCCATATTAATCTCTTTATTTGCAAAATGATGATAGAAGGCACAGAACATTGACCATGTCTATATCTGGTGAATATTCCTTATTAAAGCCTTCATGTTCATGTTTAAAACAGTATTCTTTTGTTGGATTTGTGGGGGTTTTGTTTTCATTTTGTTGTTAATCTTGCGTATGTAATAGGTGTAAATCGGAGACATGAGTGTCGTCTCCAATAGTCAAGTCTTGATGTACCAGAATATAGTTGCCCATATTAATCTCTTTATTGTGTAGTTCTAGTATTAGATTAACTGATAATAAAGTTATATTCCAATGGAATTTCACAAAGGACTCATACATAAATATCCAATTCATTCCTTCAATCCCTGTTGCAAGACTACATTTCTAACTCCAGACATCTCATTTTAAAGTTCGGTTAATTTTTGCCAACAAAAACTCCAGTTGTCATCAAGGTCACAGAATGTAATGTTAAGTGAGCACATTTCCTTAGGTTCCTTCTGATTTTTTTATAAGTAAGTGTTCTGTTTATCGTGGAAATTTGATACTGGTGGAATGTTTGAATATTTTCCCATGCAGATCTATCATAAATCTACACCATAAGTTGTTAAATGTTCCCTGCAGCAGTGGCAATATAATAGAAAATACAATGCCATGTCTCATCAATTTTTCGCGCGGACATCACAGATTCCCATAATGCACTGCAGCTCTAGAAAAACTTCCATTTCTCTGAAAATTAATATCTTCCACACGCTACATACTGCTGAGATGCGGTTTGCACTTTCTAAAAAAGTTAAAAAGATTTCTGCATTTTTTGAAGTCATTGAAAATTATCCCTGGAAAACCCTTTAAAAGGTGTTTTGAACCAAACAAAAAGTCACTAATATCGTCTTCTATATCTTGAAGAGAACAATGGGCCTTTTTGTTATTTCCTTTACATTGCCAGTTGCAGAGGCTGCGAAATAATTTGCTGGTTTGGACGCTTTCACCCGTTTAACAAATTATCCGTCTGTTTCCGTGATACATTTTGTATGCAGGAATAACTGCAACTTGAGAAAGAATGCGAAAATTGGTAGAAATCTAACAGAAAAGTTTGTCCTTACTGATAGTTTCCCATTTTCATATAGTGTTAGATTATTGCCAGCATCTCTTCACTCCTTGGCAATAGTTTGTCATCAGAGCATTGTTCAATTTTTTTTTTTTTTTTTTTGGAAAACTGGTATGGTAAGTGTGAACGAAAAGAGGCAAGGTGGCCGAGAGAATTGAATGCCCTTAAATTCAATGATCATTTAGTAAAGGCACATTCTCCTCACGTTACATTGGGTCCAACATGATCAGCATAACTTGAAGTTTCAGTCAAAACTCCATTTGTCAATACTCCATCTGACAGTCAGACAGTAACACGTCCCAGACTGAACACTGCAGTCGATAGTCTGAGAATCTCAACTTCCTCTTTTAATAATTTATATGGAACTTTATGAGAGTGGGTTTCCCTTGTTCTAATCCTTTGGTTACTATCATTGCCACGGAGTATTCGGAGTATCCAAGGATCACAAAGTTTTGGATTGAAAGGGTTTAAACCCTTTAGGGAAAAACGGCTGTATCTGATACTCTTATCAACTGTGTTCCATTTGTCTAAGTACAGCTGTGCAGTAAGAGGATATGATGTAGAACGTATACTGAATTAAATGAACTGGTCTTTACTGATACTTATAAATGAATATTGAAAGGGTTTTAGAGACCGCCGGTGGTGCCTCCAGATGGGGTCAAGGGCTTTAGCTCCCCTATGTCGAGGTAGGCTGATCCCTGTCGGGGAAGTTTCCTGTTTCGTAGGGGAGCCCGTAATTGGTACAACAAAATATGTAGTCGGCCAATCACCTTCACGATTTACTTGATCTAACTCAAAATAAGGGAATTTTTTAAAAAGAACGGAGAATTTTCAATTATGTTCCTTACTAAATACCCAATTTTCCAAATTTGCTTTAAAGACTGCCAAAATGGTCAAATTTTCTTTAACAGAAACCTTAACCTATGGCGGGCTTAATTTGCAGGAAGAAATTTTTACTTTTGGCAACCTTGGCCCTTGTCAGGGCTTCGGGTTGCTGGTTCGCGTGGAAGACTTTGCCAACCCTGAAGACGGCATGCCTAAACCAGTTGTATAACCTAAAAAGGCTCAGCAGCGCCCTTTAGGCTTCAATTTATCCACCGGTAGAAATGAAAGCAATCTAGGCAGTGTACTAGAAATAATTATAACGTTACAGACCTTAGAACTGGCAGGCCAAGGGCCTCCCTCCTAAGCATTGGCAAGCCATGTCTTTTATGACACTTCATTCCACAGAAGGTAATGGGGATTTAATAATAGTTCACGCACCCATAATATCTAAGCAGTTATACGCAATGGTTGGGTAAGCACAATGACTGCTGTCATCGTTGTTGTGTCAAAAGCCACGTCTTAATCGGTGGTTCACCCCACAGTTTTTTAGAAAAATGCAAGTTTTAAGTGGTTTCCTTATTCCTTAGCCTAGTTCTCGTTAGGTTAGCATGCCTATACAATGAACTGCATACGTTTTCCCCCGATAGGGAGTACTTTGGTTTGCCACAACGGGTGAACCTCCCGGACTATTTTCTGGGAACAATCCCTATTGTGAGACTGCAGATCACACTAGTCTTTGTTTACATAATGAGAGTAAAAATTTAAGTTGAGAAAGATAAAATTACGATGTACTTCAGACGCTTTTATGAAAGTGTGCTAAGACAAGTGCTTTAACCATTGTGATATGGGGAAAGGAAGAAAAGGGGGAACGAAAATAAGGATGGTAAAAAGGGACAACAAAATCATAAAAAAAACCTGTTTCAAAGTATAATATTGATAGTGTTCAGTTGTTCTTTTTCCTTTACACAGCTTTTACCGAAAACTAGTTAAAACCATTGAATAGGGTAAGTTCCTGTAGGGGTTGAAAGGCAGATTTGACTGGGTGGGACAGAATGTGCGAGGAGCAACTGAATGGTTCAGTAATGATGCTGCGACTTATATTGTGCTTGCGATGAGGGGAGGAAGTAGAGGTTGAGCAAATATCTCGAATAACAATCGGATCTAATATCTAAAGAGTTCACTTACTACTATTAACAGGGCCGAAGAAAAGAGACATGACGTGTTCATAGGAGTAAGGAACATTTCTTTTTGGAGACGGTGGAGAGGACGGGAAGGGGACTGAGCAGTTGTGACCAAGATAAACCTTTATAACCCGAGAAAATGGCACATTCTTTCCCATTGTCTGCACGAGAACGTTTTTCCAACCTTGTAATGGGGGATTCAGTTCCCAGAACACCCGGCTCGTAAGATGATGGAAGTGTTGCAGAAGATAAAATTACACATGGTATAGAAACCCGTGTTATCTTTGGTGAGGAACTTACGTTCACATACTGGTTTCATATTTGGAAAATCGTTGTAAAGACAAGTTTAATGATAACTGAGCACAACTTGCTGCCCTTTTTCCTTGTGAGAAGTAGTTTTTACGGTAATTCTTGCTTGAAAATACTACCTCAAAAGATCGTTCTTCTCGTCTGTTTGAATATCCTTTGTAGGCCTAATAGTAAGTTTACTTTCAACACTCGGACAATTCGAAAAAGTTTGCATTATCTGGTGAATGGTCACCCGGGGGAATGGAGGGGACAAACACCGGATTATTTCAAGGTGCTTTAACAAATAGGAAAGGAAGAACGGAAATATACATGGATTTTAAAATTACTATACGTTATACCAGTGGCGTAGCCAGGATTTTTGACAAGGGGGGGGGGGCCTGGTGTTTTACTATCTAAGCGGAGCGCCACCATGAGTTGGCGCGGAGCGTACAAGAAAATTTTTGGCCCCAAAAGGCCCCCCAGATGGCTGGAGATAGCATCTCCGGGTCGTTTGATCTGCGCTGAAACTATCCCTAAATTGACATTTCTTTTTCTGGAATTTCGTATGATAAGAAATATTTTATCAGAAAAAAACATTTCTTTTTCTGGAATTTCGTATGATAAGGAATATTTTATCAGAAAAAAAGTTTTCCAACTCCTCGGTGGAGAGCCTAGAGGGGCGTTCTCTATGACTACCGTTCGCCGACAAGCAGACCCCAGCAGTACTGGTCCCAGCAGACAAGAATTCTAGAGCACACGAATGGTTTCTGACAGTTTGGGGATAAACGATTGTGGAATCATGTAGACTGCCACAAAGGCAAGTAGGCAACAACCTGTGCTGGAGACTGGGCAAAAAATGTACAAGGGGGAGATGACTATCTTAGGGGAGCGCCACCACATCGAACCATTGTAAATTTATCATGAGCCAGGAATTTTCCTTCTGAGAAATGTTCTTTCAGGAGAGTGGGCTCTTACTTCTTGCAAGATAGTCGTCAACCTGGGGAACTAGTTAAAATGATTTGTTGCCAAGTAGCCCCACACGGGGTCAGGACTCTGGGAGAGTCAAAGGGTCAAAATAACGTAGGCCTATGTACTTAAAAGGGAGTCTCTGGTTTTTTCAGGAGTCAAGACCTTCATCAACCTAAGTGGAAAAGAATGAGATTGACATTATAGTATTCAAGACTATCGTAGAAGAAATCCAGTCATAGTCATACTTACTTAGGCAGTGGGTGTTTTTCAACATCACCTCGCGCGCTTCTGTTACGTGAATTAGGCTACCGGAATTCGGATATATTCCAGTCCCCAATCCTCATCCCACCCACTTTTGCCCAAACTGTTCCATTCGGTCCAAAACAAGACTAATGTCGTCTACATTAGTCTTTGATTGTGATACAAATGTTCCTATGACATTTACTTTTCATATCCGATTTTTTTTTTTCGGATTTTGCGATGGGGGGGGGGGGCCTAGGCCCCCCAGGCCCCCCCCCTCTGGCTACGCCACTGCGTTATACCTATCAAAGAATAGTTTGACTGTAGCCTATACCAGTGCTGGACGTGACACGAGTTTACTTTGTGTTCATGAAAAGAGATTTTACCGTATGTCTAAGCCGTGAAAATTTACAGTGCTTTCGTGTATAGAAACAACAAATATTATTCACATGGAAAAGTTGCTAAGTTAATGGTTGGCTTACCTTCATTCCACCAGTACAGGTTACAAGCCAGATAGCGTTATGATGTATCTCATACTGGAATTTCATGTGGAATATTTGTGGTCCGTTTCAACAAGTAGTATTTGTTAAATGTGGGCGATTCCACATGGGTATCAATAGAATGTGTATCTGCATAGGCCAGTGGTATATGAGCCAATTTTGGAGTACCCAATATAGACATGATATGTGGCCCTTCACCACCAGTTTAAATCTTGTCTGGATCCCATTCGGTCTATATCGGTAAGGTTTAAAAGTCTTATTCAGAGGCAAAGTGCATTTTCGTTTCATTGGGAGTGAGCAGAAACTGCTGTTTGTCCTGACTCCAACACACCTCTAATTTTTAGAGTACCCCTTGGCACTGCTGAGAAAATAAGTTCTAATAATACGATAAAACGGCTAAAAATCGTAATTTCAAATCACTGAATGAAAACGGGGGCGTGGCTAAGGTCAAGCCTATGACGTTACTGGCCGGAGTCGTGTTGACATGCATAGGAATAATTAGTACAAACGTAGTCGTAGGCGTATATGAGCTTACTTTCAGCACAAACCATTGAAGAATTGACAGACAAATATTTGTTGAAAGAGATACGATGAAGTTTTTAAAGCTTTTGCCTATATCATGTAGGGGATCACGTATTACATGATCAGGATGTCTTCCTTAAAAACTATAATAACAGTTTATCAACTAGTTGGTAAACGTCATAGAGTGATTCACCAACTTGACCTTCCCTTCACTTTATTTTGCTTCTTTTCTTCTGAAAAGAGACTTAGGTTTGATGGACTGAGATTTTTGGACGGAATTGCTGACCGATATAAAAAGAAAATACTCGTACATCCTTTCACCCCCCTCCCCCAAACGGATTATAAACACACAAAAGCAGTAAAAAAGAACAACAATCTAGAACAGATGCTGTGTAATATTTACCAAGACATTGTCTATTTGAGATTCAGCCAATCACTTAAAACTGTGGTTATTCTCTTTCACGTCCAAATAGTTGCATATAATTAAAAATAAACAAGCCACAAGGTCAACTCATGTCACTCTCGTATCGTAGTCATACTAGTGTAGTATCGTAACACTGACTGAATGGATTTAATACTGGGTATATATATATATATATATATATATATATATATATATATATATATATATATCCCTGGATATACATACTACGCTACGTATACCTGCCGAAAGACACTACACATCTCTGAAGAAGAGAAAGTAACTTATGGTGATTCTCTAAATGAAGAAAATTTCAAGGTCCTACAACTTCCTGTTGATAGCCCAGCAATTATCTTCTAGCCACAACCATTGGCCAGACTTTTGAATTTTCAGATATGGTCCGAGGAGTTCACTGATCGAGTATTAACGTTACAACTTTGAGATTCTTTGAGCAAGGGGGTTTGCAAAGTTTGGCGTCAGCCTGAGAACACATTGAAAAGAATTGATTTCGGAAGGAGGAGAGAGGCCCTTAGACAAACCTCCCATGTCATCACTCACGAACTTGAAGGGTAAAGACAAGTTGAGGCACCAGAAAGCCCAAGACGAAGACCTGGCGTAGCCTGCAGAGAAAACCTGATACAAACCAAACAGGTCTCTTTTTAGGGTACTAATTTCTTCCGAAAGAGCGGCTTCTTTCCTCTGCAAACATGCTTAAAATGTAGGATACTCAGGGTTGTTCCCGTTACGCTTTGAAAGTAACTCGTTATAGTTACAGTTAATTCCGTAAAATTGTAACTTGTTACAGTTACTAGTTACAATGTTGAAAAAGTAACTAGTTACAGTTACTTTTGACTAAAAAGTAACTAGCTACATTTCAAAAGTAACTCGTTACTTCAAGGTGAATATACGGTACCTCGGTACCTGAAATGGAGGGGGGGGGGCATAATTAGATAGTAAGACGGGGGCACATGAGACGACCGACACCTCATTTGTGCCGGTTATCCTTAGGTGTTCCCCAAAGAAAGTCAATGAAGCTAGCTGATCTTCAATGGGCATTGTCGCAGAGGCTCCTAATGCTCAACATGAAGCAGCGAATCATGATACTGTGTCGGAGCTTACGCAAACTATTTGTTAGAGGAATATGGTTATAACCAAAACTTTTCCAGTTACCAAAGTACTTCTTTGAGGGTTGAAATCTTTATACTCCCATCACACAGTCGGCTAATTTAGAGAGGTTAGCGGCTATGCCGGAAAGGGGAAGAGCGTTGTTTCAGCAGTAAAGTCTTCACCCCTCAAGAGCATAAATATGGTATAATAAGAGGATGAATACATTTGTTAGCAGTAAAATTTTAAAACCTCACCGCTAAGGTTGGGCTAAGTGATATTTCCCCATAAATTTCAAGTTTCACATTGTGTCGATATAAAACAGTGCATAGAAATGGTGATACTATGCAGTTTATACATGCAGATCATGTGCACATAATTCACTTTCCCTTTACAATAGGTAAAGCTTTAAGTCGGACACTTCTCTTTCCAATTAGCTTTGTTAGGATACTTTTAACGCCATTGACCATTTCAATATTCTGCTGTTTTTTTATATTAACCGTACTATTATTCCAGTGTAAGGAGTTACGGACATTGAAAAGAATATGATATAGCCTAAATTCATACGTTTGATTCATCAAATAAAGATACCATACATGTTAAATTAGATGCATAAATGGATGCACGGTGTTTACCAACGCTTGGCACCGTATAGATTTACTGGGCTCCAACGCAAGAGTCCGGATTCGGTTAGCTTAATGCCGGTCTCAAGAGCGTTTTTCTAGATTAGGAATTTGCCCGGGATAGAAGGTTCCGGAATCGAAATTTTTACGGAATGTGATGTAACTGGACTCGGACTCGGAGTTCATTCCAGCCGAGTTCTCAAATATGAAAGTTACATTAAAAGTGTTTAAAGTTCCATTTGTGCACAATGTACAGATCTAAGGTATTGTCACATACAATCAACTAAATTACTCAGGAGGCCAGGCTATGGAAGTGAGTACAAACGATGACTTTGTTAATTAATGGTGGACATGTACGATAGAATTAAAACATCTGTATGTGTGATATGATATACATTGGCAAAAAGACTGGTCTCGGAATTGGTGCCATTGGAATCAAAACTGGCAGAAATTTGAGGATCCTGAGTAGTACCATGCTCGGAAAGATTCGGGAATCTAGAATCGCAGTTAGCTCCGACTCGGATAGGGTGAACACGGGTCCAGCCCTAACGTCTCAAGAGGCAATGATTAAACTTTCAAAGTAAGCTGGTATTTGAATGCCCATGGGCCAACCCGTTTCTCACGGTACACTGTCTCCACTGTGTCCTCTAAAGGACAATATGAGTAAACCAAGGCCCAGCTGACTTTACTTAGAATACATAAAGTCAGCTGAGCCTTAGAGGACCGTTCAGTATTTTTCAAATAATCGCACAAATCGGTCTCATGGATAATAAGCATTGATCTGTCTAATAAGTATTTTGACATACAGATCAATTTTAAACTTATTTCAATCAGGGAGTTGCTATTTGACAACTCCCTGGTTCAATAGACAATCAAGTGGCCCGGCCTGTAAGCCTGCAGCGTGTGCATCTAATATCAACTTCTGATTCTAATCGTGAATAAAATTTGATGTCGGTGAGGGCGACGTCGATAATAGCGATGAATGATAAATAGCCTATATCGAAAATAATTTTACATTTTACTACCAAAGTGTCATCAATTTGAAAATTTTCTGTTATTCTGTTATTAGCTCAAAGAAAATGCAATTTGTGGTCATTTTGACTATTTGTAACGGGAAAGTAACGGGACCCAAATGTAACGCCGTTACAGTTACTTTTACACAGAATTGTAACTAGTTACTTGCTCCGTTACTGAAATGCAAATGTAACTCGTTACAGGGTTCCGTTACACAAAATGTAACTCGTTACAGTAACGGCGTTACTTGTAACTCGTTACTTCCCAACCCTGAGGATACTCTAACGTTAAGTTCTTTTTCTTGTTTTGCAAGTCGAACCTAATGCTAAACCGTAAACGTTAGAGCTAACGAGTAACGTTACTAGGCCAAGCTAACTACAATCTTGGACAAAACTCGTTGGAACACCCCTGCACCCCCGTTCCCCCGTACAATGTTGGAGGTAATAATGTCAATTGGAGATGCACCTCTTTAGTTTGGACACAACATTGTACTGGGGGACGGGGGTTTCGTAAATCGTGCTCACCACTGTACTGGGGGACGAGGGTTTCCTAAATCATGCACGACATCATATTGTACATGGTACAACGGTTGGAGGTGTTCCAACAGTTTTGTCCAAGATTGTCTGAGAATTAGCAGCACATTTTTCAAAGGTTTTCGGAGAAGTTAGAGCGATAGACTGAGAACTTCAGTTTATATTTTCAAACGTTATGATAATTATTCTCTTAGGATGTAATCATTATGGCAGATTCGCAAAATAATAATAAAAATATAATCATCCATTAACGATAAACGGTAGTCACTGTGAAGGAATCAAGTTAAATAAGTCGACGCAATTACTTTAAGGTTGACTCTGAGAAGAGAAGGAGTCAACTTACTGCTGGAGAAAGGCACATGAAGTCTTTTCTTCCCCCAAAAAATGTGTACACCAATTTTAAAACCCATTACAAATTAGAGTAAATCAGTTTCAAACGATAAACACTAGTTGTTCACAAAAAGGTCAATTGTCCAGGGACTTTTTATTTTGTACTGTTTATCGTGGCGCTATTTCGTTTTGGAAGATCTACTGAATGGTTTTCTTCTCCCTGTTGTTTAAGAGTACCGTAGGGAATATAAATGTATGTATATATATATATATATATATATATATATATATATATATATATATATATATATATATATATATATATATATATATTGCCTCCCCTCCCGTTCCACCTTTTCAGTATTTCCCGTAAGCGGTGCAATCGGACATCAATTTTTCACTGGTTTTTCGCCAAACCCTTTCACATGGAGAGCCTACTCTATAGAATACAGTGGTCTTTAACGTGAAGCTCGTTCCTTCCAAATAGAAAGCAATTGAGCCTATGAAAAGTTTCTGCCCAGGCTGATAATTTGCCTTTGAGAGCGTCGATGGCCTCTAATCTTTAAGCAAACTGTTGCTTTTGTTGGACGCAGTGGACGCTTGGCGTCCGTAAAGTACCTCCCTTCGCTGTGATTGGCGAAATTCCGCAACAGCGCCCTCAACTAATAATGTCTATTTATTATGCATAGTGATCTCACCATTGGGAAATGACGTCATAGGCAGTTACAAGGGCCCCAGTTGTCCCCACCTTGTGCACGGTCAAAAAATATCCCCTCTTTAGCTCCTACTTGAGACCTGCCTAAACTCAGACTGTCTGAGAATTAGCAGCACATTTTTCAAAGGTTTTCGGAGAAGTTAGAGCGATAGACTGAGAACTTCAGTTTATATTTTCAAACGTTATGATAATTATTCTCTTAGGATGTAATCATTATGGCAGATTCGCAAAATAATAATAAAAATATAATCATCCATTAACGATAAACGGTAGTCACTGTGAAGGAATCAAGTTAAATAAGTCGACGCAATTACTTTAAGGTTGACTCTGAGAAGAGAAGGAGTCAACTAACTGCTGGAGAAAGGCACATGAAGTCTTTTCTTCCCCCAAAAAATGTGTACACCAATTTTAAAACCCATTACAAATTAGAGTAAATCAGTTTCAAACGATAAACACTAGTTGTTCACAAAAAGGTCAATTGTCCAGGGACTTTTTATTTTGTACTGTTTATCGTGGCGCTATTTCGTTTTGGAAGATCTACTAAATGGTTTTCTTCTCCCTGTTGTTTAAGAGTACCGTAGGGAATATAAATATATATATATATATATATATATATATATATATATTTATATATATTTAAAAATATATATATATATATATATATATATATATATATATTGCCTCCCCTCCCGTTCCACCTTTTCAGTATTTCCCGTAAGCGGTGCAATCGGACATCAATTTTTCACTGGTTTTTCGCCAAACCCTTTCACGTGGAGAGCCTACTCTATAGAATACAGTGGTCTTTAACGTGAAGCTCGTTCCTTCCAAATAGAAAGCAATTGAGCCTATGAAAAGTTTCTGCCCAGGCTGATAATTTGCCTTTGAGAGCGTCGATGGCCTCTAATCTTTAAGCAAACTGTTGCTTTTGTTGGACGCAGTGGACGCTTGGCGTCCGTAAAGTACCTCCCTTCGCTGTGATTGGCGAAATTCCGCAACAGCGCCCTCAACTAATAATGTCTATTTATTATGCATAGTGATCTCACCATTGGGAAATGACGTCATAGGCAGTTACAAGGGCCCCAGTTGTCCCCACCTTGTGCACGGTCAAAAAATATCCCCTCTTTAGCTCCTACTTGAGACCTGCCTAAACTCAGACTGTCTGAGAATTAGCAGCACATTTTTCAAAGGTTTTCGGAGAAGTTAGAGCGATAGACTGAGAACTTCAGTTTATATTTTCAAACGTTATGATAATTATTCTCTTAGGATGTAATCATTATGGCAGATTCGCAAATAATAATAAAAATATAATCATCCATTAACGATAAACGGTAGTCACTGTGAAGGAATCAAGTTAAATAAGTCGACGCAATTACTTTAAGGTTGACTCTGAGAAGAGAAGGAGTCAACTAACTGCTGGAGAAAGGCACATGAAGTCTTTTCTTCCCCCAAAAAATGTGTACACCAATTTTAAAACCCATTACAAATTAGAGTAAATCAGTTTCAAACGATAAACACTAGTTGTTCACAAAAAGGTCAATTGTCCAGGGACTTTTTATTTTGTACTGTTTATCGTGGCGCTATTTCGTTTTGGAAGATCTACTAAATGGTTTTCTTCTCCCTGTTGTTTAAGAGTACTGTAGGGAATATATATATATATATATATATATATATATATATATATATATGTATATGTATATATATATATATATATATATATATATATATATATATATTGCCTCCCCTCCCGTTCCACCTTTTCAGTATTTCCCGTAAGCGGTGCAATCGGACATCAATTTTTCACTGGTTTTTCGCCAAACCCTTTCACGTGGAGAGCCTACTCTATAGAATACAGTGGTCTTTAACGTGAAGCTCGTTCCTTCCAAATAGAAAGCAATTGAGCCTATGAAAAGATTCTGCCCAGGCTGATAATTTGCCTTTGAGAGCGTCGATGGCCTCTAATCTTTAAGCAAACTGTTGCTTTTGTTGGACGCAGTGGACGCTTGGCGTCCGTAAAGTACCTCCCTTCGCTGTGATTGGCGAAATTCCGCAACAGCGCCCTCAACTAATAATGTCTATTTATTATGCATAGTGATCTCACCATTGGGAAATGACGTCATAGGCAGTTACAAGGGCCCCAGTTGTCCCCACCTTGTGCACGGTCAAAAAATATCCCCTCTTTAGCTCCTACTTGAGACCTGCCTAAACTCAGACAATCTTGGACAAAACTTTAAACTTATTTCAATCAGGGAGTTGCTATTTGACAACTCCCTGGTTCAATAGACAACCAAGTGGCCCGGCCTGTAAGCCTGCAGCGTGTGCATCTAATATCAACTTCTGATTCTAATCGTGAATAAAATTTGATGTCGGTGAGGGCGACGTCGATAATAGCGATGAATGATAAATAGCCTATATCGAAAATAATTTTACATTTTACTACCAAAGTGTCATCAATTTGAAAATTTTCTGTTATTCTGTTATTAGCTCAAAGAAAATGCAATTTGTGGTCATTTTGACTATTTGTAACGGGAAAGTAACGGGACCCAAATGTAACGCCGTTACAGTTACTTTTACACAGAATTGTAACTAGTTACTTGCTCCGTTACTGAAATGCAAATGTAACTCGTTACAGGGTTCCGTTACACAAAATGTAACTCGTTACAGTAACGGCGTTACTTGTAACTCGTTACTTCCCAACCCTGAGGATACTCTAACGTTAAGTTCTTTTTCTTGTTTTGCAAGTCGAACCTAATGCTAAACCGTAAACGTTAGAGCTAACGAGTAACGTTACTAGGCCAAGCTAACTACAATCTTGGACAAAACTCGTTGGAACACCCCTGCACCCCCGTTCCCCCGTACAATGTTGGAGGTAATAATGTCAATTGGAGATGCACCTCTTTAGTTTGGACACAACATTGTACTGGGGGGACGGGGGTTTCGTAAATCGTGCTCACCACTGTACTGGGGGACGAGGGTTTCCTAAATCATGCACGACATCATATTGTACATGGTACAACGGTTGGAGGTGTTCCAACAGTTTTGTCCAAGATTGTAGCCTGCTGCCCACCTAGTAGGTTGTACCAGGCCTACTCTAAAACCTTCTAACCTATACGCTGACTAAAAAGCGCAAGTTTAATTTGATCATAACAAGAATAAATTTTTACTACTATGCTGTACAATTTTTCGCAATTTCCGATTACCAAGTGTAACTTAGGCTACTAGAGTATGCTACTGTCCTACTTCTAGTACTAACTTTGCTATATACCCTGCTTGCAGTACTGGTGGCTAGCTGTGTGCGTTCGCGCTAGCTCGACCCGACTCCGGCCGCTGACGTCATAGTTTGACCTTTCGAAGAAATCACGTGATGTTATCGTTTCAGTATGGGCCAAAAACAAATAAGATTTCAGAAAATGATTAAAAATAGCCGTTTTTTGCCTTATTTTTCTTGAAGAAAAATAATATAAAATTCTAGTTTACCTAAAATTATGCTTTTGAGTCGATTGCATGACCTTTATTTGCCTCTGAATAAGACCTTTAAGTATATTTCTAGTCCACAGCTGGGCTTGATTCTGCACTCTGTACGGAATCATCGAGTAAACACCGATTTCAAGGAAAGCCACAAGGGATATCTTTCGCTGAAGACGAAAATCGTAACATATCCCACAAAGAATCACGACCCCAAAGTGACACGAGACCATCAAATTAATGCATAGGAAGTAAACATAAGAAATTCTACAGAAGAAACGTAATGGTGTGCAGCTCACTAAATAAACTCTGATGCAGTAGGTGCATGTCAGAAAGTTCAAATTATCATCAAAAATTTCTCTAATGAACTTGTTATTGCAGTTAGACTTATTCAAGCTTATATAACGTTAATGTAAAGATGTATTGAATGTCAATTATCGTCAAGAGTAAAGGAACCATAATGCAAGTGATGGGTGTTTGGTAATTATTACTTTTTACTTTAACTTCAATCTGCTTATTGTACTTTCCTTATGGATTTACTGAGTTATACTTTCAAGTGAATGTAAATAATCCGTGGTGCCTTGTTTATCCTATGTACATATATAAACGCAGCTTAATTATGCAGGCCTCTTGAAAAAGTTGTTGAAACCCTTTCAAGTCGGATGAGTTTATAACTTGCATGTGTTTTGCACTTTTATTCTCCTATGGACGTTTACAAACTATTGTAGTGAACAGGTTTGTAATAAAATTGCGAAGGGGACATTTGGCTAACGTCTTTTACATTCACATTATTTTTAGCCATGAAAGACTACAGAAAAACAGTCTAAGCCAGCAAATTGACTTTAGAAAATGATACAATGTGACCTTTACATTTTTCTTTTGAAGAAGAAATTTTGAAATTTAGGAAGTTGTCTGATTTCTGGGATACGTTGGCCATAGGGTTAAAACATTCTGCATGGTTCTGTCGGTACATTTTAATGAGTCTATTTTAGATACAATACGAGAAACGACAATCTTCAGCAGAATTAAAATCCCGCAAAACAGATCGTAGTTTTAATATTAGCTCATTTTCATGAAACACTAAAGGGGTAGTTTCAGGGAACCGCAAAGTAGTCCGAATACCTGGAAAGGGTGACAATGATTATATTAAAGATGCATAATTTGATAGTTATGCCATATCGCTGCAATGAAGATACGTACATAAGGAGAGACGGTAGCCTGTAAGTGCTGGATCATGTCAAAACTAATGACGTAGTCTGCAGACCAAATGAAATAATGGCTGCTGCCACTGTAATAGTGCCATTGTTTGTATTTCTGTTTTTTGCTTTATAAGGCTCTATTAATCTCAACCTAGACTGTGAAAATTCTCCCTACTAAGTTATCTTTTAGCTCCTCCTCCAATTTATACAAACCGCCTGTCTAGAAAACCTCCAGGACAGAGTCACAGTAGCCTGCACTAAGTTAGTTTCACCTGCTCCATGGCTATATAGACACACTGCTGTGTGTCGCCTTAATTGGAAACACAACTGACTAAGCCATCATTGACCAACCAGAGTAGATTCTTTGTTCGAATAAATGGAGTTGAATATTTGAAGTGCAGTCGCCAATTGTATTTAGAACTAAGGGCATATTCCTAAATAGACTGGCGGTGCTATGGTCCCTTTAAGTAGGTGTACATATTTATTACACCACAAGTAAGCACATGCGCTTTGAATATTTACTCAGCAAGTACGATTTATGATGAAGGAAGTACCGTCGGAATACACATGATCAGGGCCGTAGCGAGCGGGGGGTGTGGGGAGTGTCACACACCCCCAATATTTGGTCGCCCGTCGGCAAATTTACGGCCTGTCGGCAAAAAGAGGAGAGGGAAAGGAAAAGAAGAGGAAAAGAGGAGAAGAGAAGAAGGGATAAGAAAGGGAAAAGGAAGGGAGTAAAAGGGAAGACGGAGAATGAAAAGAAAAAAGAGAAAGAGAGAACGGGCCAGTCTGTTATCGGCTATTCCGATTTTCGGCTCTTTTGATTTTCGGCTCTTCATCTAATTGGCCCATTCAAGTTTAAGGCCCGTCGGCAAATTGATTATGCATGCGACGGCCGTATCAAGGGCCGTCGGTGTAATTGGACGAGTGACTGAGTCCGCCAGCAACTCGGGGAAAAGAAAGGGACTTAACGGCTTCCGTATAGGTGCACTATTTTGTAACATATGACATTCTTGAAAAACCATTTTCTGCACATTATTCCTCGCTTTTATCATCACCATGGGGAACAGTATCCGATTACCCATGTAGAGTGTATCCATAGCCCGTCTTTTAAACCCTAACCTTGACTTCAAACACATTTTGCAAACTTCTGAGGATCCAGTCTACCCACAAACATCCTGGGAAAAATAATGCGTGCCGCGCATGTCTTCCCTTCACTGCAGTCTCAGGTTTTTAACTTTTGAACACCGAAATGAAACAGATACAGAACCGATCCTCAGATCCACTCAACTAATGCACCATTTGCGATCTAGGCACCTTTCAAATTCCAAAAATTTCCAAAGGGGGGCACCCACTCCCCTTAGACCACTCCCCCAGACCACAGATCAGTGAATGTCGCATTGAGAAAACGTCCAGTCTAAAACACTGGCGGGCCTCTTGATCCCAACCGCTTAAAACTATACCGGCCTGACGAGAGGGATAGCCTAATATATTAAAATTAATGAGAATCTTTGCATTTGATGATGCATTATGAACCAAAATATATCCATCCTGAGACTTAGTTTTTCACCCAGAGATATACTTAAACCTCAGAGCTTCCGGGGACTTCGCCCTCCGGAATCCACAAGAGGTCCTCAGGCGGGCCCTGTGTTTTAGCTAGCCCCTATATGTGCGACAATGTCGCATAAACGGCAACAAATGTCGCACAAAAACAGATCTGACAAGCAAATTCTAACCGGGTGTAAATTTTGAGGTTCCTCATTAGGGCAGAAATCCACTCAAATATTGCACCATTTGCGATCTAGGCACCTTACAAATTCCAAAAATTTCCAAAGCGGAGGGGGACACCTCTCTCCCAGGCCACAGATCAGTAAATGTCGCATTGAGAAAACATCCTAGATAAAACACTAGCGGACTCTTGATCCCAACCGCTTAAAACTATAGCGGCCTGACGAGACGAATGGCCTAATACATGAATATTAGTGGGATCTATTTAGTATTTGACGATGCATTATGAACCAGAATATATCCATCCTTAGACTTAATTTTTCACCCAGATATATGCTTAAACATCAGAGATTCCGGGGGTTGCGCCCCCTGGACCCCACCAGGGGTCCTTAAGCGGGGCCAATGACCCCATCCACTAAAGCTCGTTTTCGCACTACGCATTACCAGATCCGTCGGCAAAACATAATCCACACCCCCCCCCCCAAGATAACACCTTCGCTACCCCCCTGCACATGATCGTGCCAAAACTGTTACTAGCACAGATAAGTTTTGCTAGACTTGTAAATGTAGCCATGATGAGTTACAATCATAAGTAATTTTTCTAGACGTGATACCTTATCAAAACATTTTTATCTTAAAAAGTCAGTTTGTAGTCTATTTTTAACCAGTTAATGTGGCACTGTATTATATGCATTACAGTAGGGTGAATCATTATAACAGCCTCCACTGCTGCAAACATTTTGGTGACTTAAGTCCTGTATACCGATAAAGTTGAATTTGGCACCTTTCAGTGGCCTGTCTGCATGTCTTGGTACTCGGCTTGTTTTCTTTGATCCCTAAACACAACTTGCTTTCTGTGGTTGTTTGGTTTTTCGCACGCATGAAAAAGGTGTTGGCTATTCAACACAATCAAAAATGCAGTGATGTTTGGATAACAGGCAATAGCCTACCTTCCATTTGTGGTTATCTTTCCCATTCACTCAAGAAATATAAACAAATGATGATAATTATCTTAAATGAAGCATTATTTCATACAAGGAAATTTCAGATCTGTGGCTTTGATGGCTCGAATTTCACCTCATCAGTTCATCACAGGAAACATATTTAGTATCTCTTGAGCTGTAGCCTGTAACAAGATTATAGTTGAAGGGTATAAATGTTTTCATCTACAATTTGCATTATGTCCATTCACTCCTCTTTTGCACAAGAAAGAAGTATCTTTGCAAGGGAAAAAAAGCCTAGGACTTAGAATGATGCATGTCACCTCCAGATATTTTCTTACAAGAGTAAAACAAGCAAGGCCATTATATCATTGTGGCAGCCTACAAGATCGAACAATTGTCTTCACTGTCTAATCAGCAAGACAATGCGTAGCTTTAGTGTCGGCAAAACACGTAGTTTTAAAGGGGGAAAACTGTTGGATATCCATCTCCCAAAGCTCCCTTCTTACATTGTCCTATATTTTGCATTCCGCCATTGTTTTGAGGATTGTCGCCATCGTTTCCCTAAAAGTGTTTACGAAGAGCAGGGGTTAGTGACCAATTGATTCAACAAGTAGTTCCTTATTTTACCACGTAAACATATTCCCAGCATCAGCAACCCTTGCCTTGGTGCATATCAAGCAATTAATCTAGTGTCCCTCGGCTTCAATGGAGTCCTACAGTCCTATTTAGCCAATAAAATTCGCTTACGCCTCTGCCCGCCTTTGGCGATACCTGATATGAAGTCGCTTTCCCTTTTACTGTAATTTGGTTGTGAGCGGTGAATGGTGCGACATCGTGGGGTAATCAATGTGACATTCCTGCATGCCTTTCATTTATTTTTTTTATGATTATATTGAAATTATACTTTGAGCTGGATTATTAGAAATAACAAATGGGTCGACCGCAAACGAAAGAAACTTTTTCCTGATTTCATGATAAAAGAGATGCATGTATTTCAATAAACACACCAACAACATTTTGCCTTTCCTTGTAATGTTCCCTCATATCTCTGAAATGGTGGGGAGGTCTTTAAATTGCTACGAATACGTAGCAGCTCCCGGTTCCCTTCTATATCTATAGTAGAAATACACACTTAAGTAATCTTTATAAGACACAAAGTCGAACAAAAAGAATGAAGACACACACCTCTTACACCCTGACCTGTGCATCTGAAGGCCGTTTAGCGACTGAGACCCTTTATAACGTCTGTCATTTCGGTGAAAACAAAATGATAGCTATTATCGTACCAAGAGCTGAGTTCAAGTCTGCATTTAAGTCTGCCACATTCTCTTCTTCTTAGTAATGGCCCCATCAACAATCCTCCTAGAAATGGACACTTTTCCTTAACTTCGTTTGGGGGGGGGGGGGGGCTCCACGTGCGAGGTCTATCCCGACTTCTTTTGTCGTTCTGACTTAATAGACTACTTCTGTTCTCACCATTTTCGCTACACACCATTTTCAGCTTTCTCTGTTCGCTTTTGTCGAGCTGGCCTTCCAAATAGGACTTCTAAAATAACGATTTGCTTTAACCATGCTTTTCCCTTAGACGAGTCTCAGATTCCTTTTCTGGTGTGATAAGACCGTTAAACAATTTAAAAAGAAGGGTAAATGAACAACAAACAAAAAAAGACGGTAACCGCATGTACGGCAGGCAAAAGCCTAGCAAAATATAGCTCAGTAAATGCCTCGTGTGTCACTTTGCTCAGTTAATATCTTACGTGTGCGGGAGATTGTTTGGTAAGATTTTCGTCTTCTGAGGCAGATGACTCAAATATCAAACGTGTATAATTTTTTTGACATAGGTGCCACTTTCCTAACGGTGTGCGCCTGACCTGAACATATGGCTCACGTCTTTAAACTATGACTAAAAGAGGGGAAGATTATGGGGATTCCACAGTGTGAAGCGTTCCCCCATCATGGGCAGGGAGTCTAGAGACCCTCATTCATTGACCCTGATGAGGTAATGTCCCAGTAATTACAGGGACCAAGGGAGAAGGCCCCTGAAGTTCTCTAGTATTAAAGAAGTTGTCAGCAAAAGAGCTAACGAAGCATTTGACTGTTTTTTAATTATCTAGTAGCCTTGACTATGCACTGCTTTACAAAATCATCCTTTGACCATTTTCTTTGAGGAGTAACTAATGGTAGGTATTTTTGATTCTACGGTTGGCTTGTCTTGAGGGTGGGAAAAATGATGATAGTGGGGCTTTGGAAGACGTTAGCTACTCAAGGTGTCCTACACCGGGAACTTTTACAGATAGCCTTAACTTGCACGCCAAAAATAGTATTTTGGAAGACATTCTAATACCAACCCTGCTTGCTTGTGCATTGCAAAAGTTTTCTATAACTTTTAATCTAGATTCACTCGTCGATTATGTCAGTATAAAGTTCTATAAACAGCAAGGCAAGAATTACATTTGAGATTAAAGGACAGTTTTGATCTATGGACCCATAGCATCCCCCGTTTCACCGCTACTGATTAAGGTATAGGGTCCTCACACTGAAAAGTTTGAAAGTAAACACTATTGGATTTCCTGGTAGCTATCAGGTTAGATAATTCACAACTTTGCTGTGAACTTAAGAAAAGAATGTTAGATCTACTCTTCTTGTTAGAGGACACTTCTAGCCCCGATTAAAACTTAGTATGATCACATTTCAAATGTCCCCACTGTCGCCCCTTGACTCTTATTACCCCCCTCAGTTGCGAAAATGCCCCAGGGTGCGATACGGACTCTTTGGGAACCACCGATATGTAGGTGCGGGTACGATTACAAGATCGATTGACCATAAATCTAGTAATTGTTTGTTAATAAAGTGGATGGTTTACATTCTGTTTATAAACCTTTGTGTGATCAAGTCTTCAATATACATATTAAATTGTGAAAAGTTACACAAACAAGGAAATATTTACGTAGCTGGAAATCATCAAAAGGAAAAACAAATTTCAAAGCATCTGATGAATAAATTTCCAGAATTTGTGTTGAGGCTATCAGGAATAACATTCTTGTTCTTCCTGCTTTACTAATGAATGAAATAACAGACTATTATTTCAAACATTATTAATAAATTTTGCAGATTTTTTTAGGGATTTGGATAATCTCTCTTAACAAATTTGTTACACCCTTCAAGTCGTTTCCTGTCAGCTAATTCACATAATTAATTTGGCAACTGTTGCAATAAATCCACTTTGTCTCGTAAGTTATGTCTTTAAGGAAAAGGGTGGAGTTTCATAGGGTAGACTTCCTCATTTCAAAGACTAAAAAAGCAAAAGGAATATTTTATCATCTCTCCTTGCTACTACAAAAAGGTTTCATTTCCGGCAGGAGTAATCTTTCACGAGCTACACTCCTTCGATGGACATGTCACTTCAAAAGTGTTATCTGGTCTTAGCCCAAGTACTCACACAGGGCTATTGTTACCATTCACGGCTGCAAAAAGTCTGCTACTTTGTTGTAGTACAAACCTCAATATACGTTACAGACACCACCCTTCATAGACAGAGACACAACTTCAGAGACAGGGAACTTTTCAACTGACGTTCTAATCGACTTTAAACACAAGGAACAAGGAAATATTTACGGCTGCAAAACGTCTGCTACTTTTACTTGCTGTGATCCAAACCTCAATTTCCCGGCCTACCGTGACATAGACACAATTTCAAAGACCGGGAACTTTTCAACTGACTTTCTAATCAACTTTAAACACAGTTAATCGTACCTCAGCTTCTTATTCTGCAACACGGCCGTCCGTAACGTCAGGTTCCCAACTGCTAATATTGCAGGAAGCGTTGCCTTCGGCACTATTTATTGTGACATCGTTAATGACTGTGTGGTAGCGTATGTAACATCATCATGGGGGTCCTCAAAAAGAACATTTTGGAACGCTGTTAAAAGCGATTTTCTGGCATGTAGCAGATGAGATAATTTATTAACTTTGTAGTAAACCTATGGGAAAGTAAACCCTGCCTCACGACCTATTGGCGTAGTTTTTTCCCAGGACGAGTCAGGCTAAATCTGGCCAATGGACCAATCAGCTTCTTGGAAATAGGCCACACCTCTAATTCCAAAATGACAGCTTTTCGACCTTTTTTGTAATTCTGACGCCGGATTATGAAAGAACGGGCCAAATAACCCCAATCCACGTAACCCTAACCTTAATTTTAGCCCTAACCTTCATTTTGAAACAAATTTAAGATTTTTGATAACTCGATTTGCCCACGTTCGTCCTGGGAAAAAAATAATGCGACCTGTTGACTCCATCTTATCTCCATTTTATTGCATACTAACTTGAAAGTTCAACTATATGAAAGTGTTTAGTACTTTTTAAGCCCCGAATAAATTTTGTATCTCATTTATCAAACGCCACCTGCAGCCCCTTGGCTCATATTGCCTACACGAGTTGCGAAAACGAACCAGTGGTCTATGGAATGCAATTCACGCAAAGTTCGTTAATGACGGCGTGATTATCGATAACAGCGTGGTAAATGTTGGTAACCACGGGTAATTTTGAGTAACTGCGTGGTAAAAATCGTCAACAGCCGCGTGATCAGAAGTAGCCGCGTAATACAAGAGCTTAACAACGGCGTGATCGGTTTCAACATTTTGCTAAAAGTGTGACGTCTTTGTCGCGTTCAACCGCTGATATAAGTAAGTAATATCAATAAACAACGTGCAAACAAGAGGAAGTGGCGCTGTTCCAGTTAACATAAATACAATTAACGACGATGTAAACGGTAGCAAAAACACGATTGGCAGTAACAACACGTTTGATAGTAACAACGAAATCTTTATTGGCGTTTATAGTAAATGGCGCCGTTCAGATTCAGAAAACTGCTTCTGGCGTGGCCTAATTGTTTTTCACTAAAGTTACTGCAACGATTTCACACAAGTTGCAAGTATGCAGTTTTTACTTTTTCAGCTGAAAATGTTAATCTTTTATGCCAAGTGCTAGTTGTAATTAGAAAAAAGTACCTATAAAAAGTAAAGTATTTTCCTATGTAAAAACTAAGATATCAATCATAGAAAAGTCTCTTTTGATAATGCAAAATGCACTTCCTTACACCTCAGTTGCATAGAGAATTAAAAACTGAGTTTTAGATCGAAATTGTAAACTATCCAAGGTAGGATAATAATTTCACTGTCTATGAAGTGACTCAGTGATGTACATCAACAACAAAGACACTACGAGTGAAATTTTTTATGACACTCAGTATTAGTCTTCCACTTTCGCCATTTCTCAATAATCTATCAATATCACTATCACCTAATCAAGTGCACTATTTAATTTTTGTTAAAATGTTCTTGTTACATATCGACAAAACCTTAAAACAAAGAATGGTATTGAAATATAACAAAATACTAAATACACATACACGGTAACTATATTTGGTGCTCTACTTGGACCAAAAAGGGAAAGCAAATTTGAACAGAATGTTGCTAGGTACGAACACAGGAGCTTTAACGGTGACTTAAATGAACCCCTTACACAACTTTACGACAATAGGCTACATTTCATATCCAGACCCATTAATGAACATAGACAGTATTTTAACAGTTATTCCTAGTAAAAATATTGCTAGCTTTTATCACAGAAGCTATAAGGGTGTCTAAATTATAACCCTTATACAAGTTTACAACAACAGGATAGTTTTTGTGAAAAAATTTGCAATACTACCATCACAGGAGTTATCAAGGAGTTGCTGCAGACCCCTTAATCACCATACACAGTATTTTAACAGTTACTCCCAATAGAAATGTTGCCAAGTACTATCACAGGAGCTATAAAGATGTCCAAAATTAGCCCCTTACACACGTTTGCGAAAATAGAATTGATTTACTAAAAGCGTTTGCATATTAATACTGCCATCAAAGTTGTTATTAAGGACTTGCTGCAGACCCTTCAATGCACACACATAGTACGTTAACAGTTATTTTGAATAACCATGTTGCTTTTGACTATCACAGAAGCTATAAAGGTGTCTAAAATAAACCCCTCATACAAGTTCACAACAGTAGAATAATTTTCGTGAAAAATTTCGCCATTTTGCCATCACAGGGGTTATCAGGGAGCTCCTGCAGACCTCTCAATAAACATACACAGTATTCAACAGTTATTCCCAAAATAGGTTGCCAAGTACTATCACGGGAGCTATAAGGGTGTCTTAAATAAACCCCTTAAACAAGTTTCAACATAAGAACAGATTTAATGAAAAGTTTTGCAATACTGCCATCAAAGTTGTTATCAAGGACTTGCTTCAGACCTCATAATAAATATACCCAGTTTTTTAACAGTTATTTTGAATAAACATGTTGCTTGTGACTATCACAGGAGCTCTAAAGGTGTCTAAACTAAACCCCTCATACAAGTTTACAACAGAATACATTTCATGAAAAATTTGGCCATACTGCCATTACAGTCCTTAATAATGTTTTAACATTTATTCCAAGGTTGGGGATTCACTATAAAGGTTTTGGTGAAGATCCCTCTATACTCATCCCCTCTCTCCTAGCAACATGCATCAAAACAAACAATACAACATAATAAGTCTGCTTCTCCAAAACCTTTAGGATTCTTTTATTAATAATTCAGGCCTTGAAGGGCAGTTGTTTTACGACACTCAGCGACCACGGAAGTGGGAGAACACTATGGCTTATAAAGTACAACTTCACGTCAGGTGCCCAACCAACTCAGATCAAATTGGGTTTCTTTTGAAAGGCCAGTTCAGATGGAAAAACCGTAGATTGCTCTTGGATGAAAAACCCACCTTACTTTGACCCGGTCGGGGATCGAACCCCCAACCTCCCGATTGCTAAGCTTCATCGTTTCAAATGCCACCGCCGTTATCCACTCGGCCACAGCACCGGTATAACTTCTGGATCCTTTCAAGGATCCATGTAGTAGGCGTCACTGGTGCAATATTATAATCTACTTCAGTACAAATTGTATGCTAAGAGTAACAGTCTAGCTAAGTTTTGCCTTCGAACCAAGAAATGATGGAATAAAAATTTTTCCTATAGTTTGGAGATTCAAATACATTGGATACACTACTACACGTGCTCTATACAAATCCTGAGTACAAAAGCAGTCATCTAACTGTCTCTTTTATCTGTATGATCATCTTTCTCATTTATATCTGTATCTCCTCCTCTGTGTCTACATCTCTGTCCTCCACAGTGCAGTCTTCCTCCACAGCTTCCTCCACATACTCTCTTACTTCCTTACTTAATATACGTTCAAAGCTAGTGATCGTTCTTTCATCCTTCGTCAAGGCCGCACTGATATTTCTACCTTCCTGGAGCGCAGCAATACTGGCAAAACCTGAATCAGAACGTAAAACACCAAAACAACTTGAAAAAAAAAATACCTGGCATGTATTTGCCACATAAGTAAGTACAAAAGCCATCCATGGTCCATACATTCTTTAGCAGCAATGAATTGTTGAGTATGAAGGAAGACACTGACAGTTGTAAGCAAAGTTGATGAAGGGGGTATATAAAAAACAATGTTTGCTTAACAGAGTTTACATTAGAAAAATCTCTCCCTTGAAAATGGACGTCATGACTTGACAAATTTTTTAACAATAGAAAACCGGGAACAACAAAATGTTCTTGAAATTTCTACCAGGTCTTCACAGCCCGACAAAAGTGTGGGAGTGTAGATTTCCTTAGAAGCATAGGCTGTCACTAGATCATGTAATCTGCAATGATGTGGCTTTTTTGTCAGCTGTTTAACAAGGAAGGATTTCAAGAACAGAATAAGTTTGTCCAACTGTCAAGGGAGAGAATTCTCTAATGAATGCACCTATAAACTGGCACCTGAGATGAAACATTGTTACTTATAATGAATCTCAAAGAAATAGGCATTGCTACCATAATTATATAATGCAGGTGTCATACTCTGGAATAGTATGATGCCTGCCTTTGCTTTTGCTATAACCGTAAACTTTTAAAGGGGTTTATTTTAGACACCTTCATATCTCATGTGTTATTCACTAGCAACATTTTCATTCAGAATAACTTAAACACCATATATGTTCATTAAGGGGTCTTCAGCAATTCCATGGTAACCACTAAGATGGCATTATTGCGAAATTTTTCTCGAAATCCATCCCATTTTTGTAAAATTGTATTAGGGGTTCAATTTAGAAACCCTTATATCTCCTTTGATAGAACTGGTCAACATTTTTATTCAGAATAAGTGTTAAAATACTGTGTATGTTAATAAAGGATCTGCAGCAACTCCTTGATAAAAACTGTGATTGCAATAATGCAATTTTTTCCATGAAATCTATCCTTTTGTTGTAAACGTGTGTAAGGGGTTTATTTTAGACACCCTATAAACTCCTGTGTTAGAACCTGGCAATATTTCTGTTTGGAATAACTGTTAAAATACTGTTTGAATTTACTAAGGTCTGCAGTAACTCCTTGATAACTCCTGTGATGGCAGCATTGCAAAACGTTTCTTTGAATATATCCTATTGAAAATCATATATCCTTTAAAATTGTTTAAAGAGGTTAATTTAAGACACCCTTACAGCTACTTCGATAGAACGGACCACATGTTTATTTGGAATAATTGTTAAAATACCATTTGTGTTCATTAAGGGGTCTGCACCAAGTCTTTGGTGACAACAGTGATGTCAGTATTGCAATTTTTTTCATTCAATCTATTCTATTGTTGTAAACTTGTATAAGGGGTTTAATTTTGAAACCCTTGAAGCTCCTGTGATATTACCGGGCAACCTTTTTATTCAGAGTAAGTGTTAAAATGCTTGTATGTTAATTAAGGGGTCTTCAGCAACTCCTTGATAACTCCTGTGATGAAAGTATAAAGAAGTTCTCATGTAATATATAGCTCGTCGTTAACTTGTTCAAGGACTTCATTATAGACACCCTCATAGCTCCAGTGTAATAGTACCTGGCAACATGTTTATATTAAGTTTTTGTAATACTGAGTACCTGGTATGACATATTTAGCTATAATTTATTTTACCAACAGATCATTTGTCTGGAATTGTGAAAAATTATTAATATTCCTGCTTCTCTCGAAATAAAAATTTTCCCTTAATGAATGTCAAGAAATTTTCGAATTTGTTTCGATTTATCTGTGTCTCAAAATATTAGTTTTTTTTTTCTTTTTTATTGCTAAAATTATTTCTACTCTTGAGGGAATGCAAAATTGTAGTGAGGATTGGTATCTTAACATATACTATAATGGGAATAGGTTTTCAAAACTTTATTTTAGAAACCCTTTTAGGTCCTGTGATATTCACATGTTCAAAACTCTGTAAAGAACAAATTAAGGAGCATATGTCATGACAAAAAAGTTTAGCGCATTGTATGGTCTAAAAGTGCGAAGTGTAAACACTACTTCGGTTCGTGTGCGTAAGCAGGGAGCTATTGGCAGCTGGGTTATTAACGTTTCAGACCCCAACCTTAAAAAAAATTGAGGAACTGTTCTTTGATACAATAAATGGTGCTACTTTTTAGTAGTCACAGTTTTGAATAAACCATTGAAAAAAATGATTCTTTGTTGAAAGTGCTTGGTAAATTTCACGGACTGGACAAATAAGAAATTTGGTCAACCGAAATGAAGAGAGAAGCATTTTTTAGCCCTCATCGTTTCTACGCCAATGGTTGAGTCCATTATTTTGAAACGATCGCAAATTATTCAGACCTACGATAGTACCGGTACATCTGTACCAGCAGTGGCCGCCAGTATAGGTATGTACAGGCCTGTAAGCTACAAGAGTGCTGTGTGCAAGGTCATGTTTCACTTCACCTGTCTCAGCATGGCTTCCTGCTTAGCAGTTACTTTGAATTACTACTCTACATAGCCTTGAGGTCATCTTGTTTGTGGATTCAGGACGGTAAGAGTGTTGATGTAGCTATAGCTAGTACGGCAAGTGACATCATTCGTATATTAGGTATCATGAGTATAGGTGGGTGAACCACCCCTTCACTTGAGCAAACCCCTTCACCCACCTTCGCATCCAGTTGTACTATCCTTCCGACAACCTGAGGGGGCCGGTGTTACATCTTCCAGCCAATGCAAAATCGGCTCTCTCCTTAATAGCAACATCCGGAGGTCGGCCGGTGGCCAAAAGGCCATCGGAGGGCCATCGGAGGTCCGCTGACTGGACGAAATCTTGCATGATGTCATAAAACTTTTTAACCAATCAGCGTCGTCGCCATCCTGTCACTTTTTGGGGGCCTTGGGTTGATGGTCCCAGACGAGAAGCTTGCCAACCCTCTCAGGCAAATCTTGACTCTGTCCCTGATTACTCTTTTAGCTACGTGATCCAGCCTAGCGAGCTCCTTTTGGGAAGTTCTGGTTACGCGCCTGGGTTACATGTAGATATGCCGGAACACTGGCAGTATTGTCGGAATCACGTCAGTCTAGGCCTAGGTCTACACGTGACATGGCCCACTTATTTAAAAGCCGACCTTATCATGCCGTGTTACTTTACACAACTATTGTTTGCAAACTAAGTTAATTTAAACAATTGATGACTTTTAAACTTTTTGATTCTTCCCCACATACTGTTTGCCTAAACTAAGCTGGTCAAATTTCACATTGACAGCAAAATGTGGCAGGCGGTGGAATCCCATAGGTCTATATACTGTAGGCAGAGTACTGTAGAGGACCATGGGGATGTACCAGTACCTATGAGTATCTGCTTATGAGCCTACCAGTACACAAATACGGTCATGCGCATGCATGAGTACAGGGAACGGTCACTCCGAGTGGCAGCTTCCTGCGGTCTAACGTTAGGTTGTCCTACTGAAGTATGATATTCAGCGAACCTTTGGCCTAATAAAGTGACGCCTTCCTGACAACGTCTACACATGTCTGTTGGTACTGGTTTTCTTCTTCGCACAGCCTGAGAGGAAAGTACGAGGGATTGAGATGTCACTCTAAACTAAAAATAGCGTTTTACTCGATCCAATATAGATGAAGATAAGAAAACAAAAAGAGAAAGGCACAATCCACGACGTTTTCGGCTATCGTTTTCAAGAAATGTTTCCAGGTTATAAATTGTAAAGGTGGTTATTGCCAACCAAAATTAAAGACATTAACCTAAGACATTAACCTATGGTGGCGCTCAGCTTAGATAGTAAACGCAGTGGCAAACACAGTGGGAGGCCATTGGCCTATGCCCCCCTCACTAATGTCGATTTTTTTTAGTTTATAATTACGTAAATTTTTTAACACAAATTTTACTTCAAAAGGTATATGTGGCACCAGATTGCATGTAAGAACACCTAATTTTTCAAAAATTTTCAAATGGGAGGGGACAACCCCTCCCTTTAAGGTCCTCCCCCAGGCCGGCGATCACACAACAAACTGCATGGACCCCCGTGAGAGAAATCCTGGGTACTCCACTGAGTAAAAGGAGATTCAAACTTGCAATCCCTGGACCCAATGCCTGACTAGCTGAGCTAATCTGTCCTCACAGAAACGTGTTTGAGAATAAAATAAAATCAAACTCTTCTCATTTTTTCACAAAAAATGCATTTTTTGATGGCTACTTTCAAGACTGGCAAGTGCCATTTCCGGCAATCTGGGATGTATTAAAATGTCAAATTTTCTTGGTACGCTCCGCGCCAACCTATGGTGGTACTTCGCTAAGATAGTAAACGAGAGCTCCCCCACAAAAATCTCCAGTCTCCCAGAGCCCCCCCCCCCCAACAAAAAATCCTAGCTAAGCCACTGTTGTGGACAGTCTTAAAGTACTGATGTTACACCTCCCGTCTCACCCTCACCATCGTTCATTCAAGATAAAAGTATTCATCTCCAACTGTTCGAGCCATGTAAAGCGAGATGACGAGAATTCTCTACTTCAAATACAACACTGGAATACAAAGCTAAGTGAAAACAATTAGGCCACGCCTCCAACAGCAGTTTCTGATTCTGAACAGCGCCATTAAGGATTTTGCATTAATCATGTTGCTGCTGCTACCGTTTACATCGTCGTTAAAGTCCCAGTACGCCTTTGTATAAAGAAATACTTAAACAGCCAAAAATCGTCATAGCACGAGAGCCAGACATATGAAGTTGGTAACAGTTAAAGAGGTTCTAACATACCTCGAAGAACAGTCTTAGCTTCTTTCGGGAGTAATCTTTGTCCGAAATGCAGATATTGAATTCGGCTTGCCACGAGTTCTCTTCTCGTAATAAGCTTATCAGTCAGGAGTATGAACCAATGAAAGTCTGTTTTTTTATGAATATTCATGAATAAACAACTATAGGTGCCTTGTCTACTTGCTCAACTGTAGTGAAATGTACGCACGTAAACAGTGCAGAGCATTTGCTTGTATATTCGAACCGGATGGACTACACAAACATCCTAGGACTATACTCAGGTTATATTAGGCTTAGAATTGAATTGTAGTTAGAAATTATTACCCACGCCAACAAAATTGCAGCACAACTAACATGAAAAAGGAGGAAAACCTCACCTGAAATCCTAAGCAAGATAACGTTGCCTGGCATAGCCACAGGCGTTCGAAACATTGCGTACATATACTACACACTATATATATAATAAGACAAGGTAAGACGTTTCGATCTGAGAAGTAAGCTAGTGCCGTGGCTGCACTGCTACCCAGTGCTTCCACACTCTAAATTCATTTTTCCTGAAATGGAATCTAAAATTACCTGAAATCGGCCATTTCAGGAAAATGAATTTATAATGTGGAAGCACTGGCAGTGAAGTGCGACTGGGCCTACTTCCCAGTACATATTGTGAGAAATGACTTACCTTTTCTTATTATAGTGTATATAGTGTGTGTAGTATATGTACGTTACGTTTCGAACGCCTGTGTCCGGCCGCCAATGTCACGCAAGTTGACTGCTTGTGTGTTACGGCCATATAGCTACATTCTTCGTGCATCAAGCACATCGTAGCGTAGCATTCGCCGTTGATTAGTGCACAATGAAAATACGGTAAGCGAGTGCGTATGCAGTATGTACAGTGGCTGCATCGTGCTGCACAGTCGTCGACATGATGTGATCTCGAAGAAGTTGAGTAATGAATATTCATAATGGTCTAGAACTTCCCACCTTGATGAACCTTGTGCATATTGAAACAGCCGTTACATTTACAACCACGATTTGTTTAAAACAACCTTTCACTTTCGTGAATGTCTTTTTTCTCCAACAAATCATTTTTCTGGTTGTGTTTGGGTTTAAGTAACCTTAAGCACCACTCATTTCTCTTATCCAAATTCGTATACAAAGTCGTACTGAGACTTTAATTGTATTTGCGGTAACTGGAACAGCGCCACTACCTCTTGTTTGCACGTTGTTAACTGATATTACATGGTTACTTGTATCAGCGGTTGAACGCGACAAGGGCGTTACCAACTTTTAGCTCGCTGTTGAAAGCAATCAAGCCGTTGTTCAGCTTCTTGTTGTACTCGGTTACTTCTGATCACGCCATTGTTAACGAAATTTACGACGTTGTTAATTAAAATTACGCCATGGTAACCAACACTTACCACGCTGTTATTGATAATCACGCCGTTATTATCTCAATATACAACGCCGTTACTATCGATGACGCCCTTATTAACGAACTTTGCGTGAATTGCGTTCTGTATGTCTTTATTCTTTAAATGTCCAGGTGTGAATGGTGGATTTGAAACGCGTTGCCGTGAAAAGTTAAGTAGATCTCAATTGCTCCAAGTTAAACCGCCTAATGGTATTTTCTTATGTTTCTAAAATTATAAAGGCGGGCGCTGTCCCACTTTGGGTTTAGTCTTTTATTTTATGATGTTTTCTTATTAAAGGTGTTCATCCAGTTCCTAGGCATAGTGAGCTGTTCTCAGTTGGGATAGAAGGGGGGGGGGACGTTATTTTGGACTGCTGTCCTAAGGGAGAGTTCTAAGGGGGAGGGATTGTCCTCTCGTCTTTTAGCATTCAATTTGGTGCGACATATTTTGCCAAGTTTGAACAAAATTACTGCAGATTTTAGACATTTTTACAAAGGGAACAAATAATGGGTTCTCGGCCTTGAATTGTGATGGGGTAGTGGCGGAAGTAGAACTGTCATCTTTCGACTTTGGGAGACTTGTTTTTTCATATTAATCTTCAAGTACAGGTATTCTCTGGAGCATGCAGACACTTACGGCAACTTTTTGCGGGCTCTCCACTCGTTTCCTTTTCTTGGTGTGCAAAGAGATTGGAGTTTGAAGCCGTTTCAATTTTTCTCGCAAGAACTTAGTTTTTGTCCCGTACTGTAGGCACTTCTGTTGTTACCGTGAACCAAAAACACTGAAATGCTGAAAAATCACTGTCCAAATTATGATTTCAAGGCCCCCAAAATTTGGGAAATAGCAAATAAGGGTTCCCTTTTCCCCAATTATTCCCTGGGAAGCCCCCGGATCCCCGCTGTGGATGCGTTCTTATGCGGGTTTCTCTGCCTGACAAATGAACTATCTTCCTCCTACAAGATACACGGCTTGAACACACCAACATAAACTTATGATTGTCTCTAAGTAAGGTAACAGGAACCATGGCGGGGGGAGGGGCGAGGGCGTTGAAAAATTGGGATACCAAATATAGGAATAGGTCAAACTTTCCCTTTATAAGTTCAGTGCAAAGTTGCTGAATTATCTCATGTGTTAGATGCCAGAAAATTGCAATTTAACAGTGTTGCATTTCAAAATCTTCCTCGTGATGTCCCTCATGATGAAGTTACGTATGCTACCACACGTTCACAAACGATGGCACAATGAATAGTGCTGAAGGCAACACTTCATGTTACATCGCATTTTGAGACTTGAATTTACTGACGGTATGTGTTGCAGAATAAGGAGCTAAGGTACAACTAATCGTGTTAAAAGTCGATTTCAGTTGAACAGTTCCCGGTCCCTGAAGCGGTGTCTTGGTCTCTGTAGGGGTAGTCTTGGTCTCGGATATTGAGGTTTGGACTACAACATTGTTTCATACCCATGGGCTAAAAGTAGCAGTTGTTTGGTATAACAATAGCTCGGTTGCGTACTTGAGCTAAGGACCAGATGACATTTTGGAAGTGACTGTCCATCTAGGGAGTGCAGCTCATGGGAGATTGCTCCTGCTGGGGAAGTTTCTTTTCCGGGAAAGACACATTTTTGTGGGTCGGAATAATGGAAGCAAGGGGAGATGTTAAAATGTTGCTTTTGCAAATTTTAGCCTTTGAAATGAGAAAGTCTGTTCTATTAAAGTCCACTCTCTTTTCTTTGAAGACTTTGAATTTGGATTCGTGGTAAAGCTATCAAATAAATCATGTGTAATAGCATGCAGGAAACGACTTGAAGGGTGTAACAAATTTGTAACCAGAGATTATCCGAATCTCTTGAAAATTCTGCAAAAATTATTACTTATGTGTTGAAATAATAGTGTTGTTATTTCATGCATTAGTAAAGCAGGAAATGCACAGACTTTATACCTGATACCCTCCACCACAGAGGCTCGACTTAGTATTCATCACATTATTTTTCGAGCTGTTTTTTTTTTCTGTTTGATGATTCCAAGCTGCCTAAATATTTCCCTGTTTCTGTTACTATTAACAATTTAATATGTATAATGAAGAACTTTGATAAACTGATGAAAAGGTTTACTTTATTTGCAAACAAGGACAAAAAGTATGTGTCAATGGGTTTCCTACTCGTACCCGTACACACAGATCAGTGGTTCCCAACGAGGCGGTATCGCTTCTGGAGGCTTTTTTGCAACTAAGGGCAAGGGAATGAGAGCATGGTGGCGGGCAGTTGGAGCATTTGAAAAAATTAGATCATAATTAATTGAAACCGCACTAAAATAGATACCTAGTATATTCCTCTACCTGAGTTTTCAAATAAGTATACAATAAATGTAGTAAACAAGTCGGGTAGGTATAACATTCCCTTTTAGGTTCACTACAAAGGTGTGAATTATCTCATCTGCCAGCTGCCAGAAAATCGCATCAAAAAGTGTTGGATATCTAACTTTTCCTTGTGAAGACTCTCATGCCTTCATCAGTGGCGGTAAAGCGGGGGGGGGGGGGGGTCCATAGACAAAAGTTGTTCTGCCAATTTAATCTCGTATGTAATCCTTGCCTTTCTGCTCTTAGAAGCTCATACTGACACAATCGACAATTGTAGATATTGGGAAAAATAATAGAAAACGTTTGCAATGATATAAAAAATAGGGTATCAAAATGCCTCCAGACTCCCTACTCATGGGGGAAAGCTTCGCACTGTGGTATTCCCCTGCCAAGTCAACTCCTCTTTAATTTGATTTTATTTCTGAAATAATCAAATGGGACAGTCAATCAAGATGTACAAACGATCAGTAATTACAAGTTCCAGGAAATTATCAAAATGGTATATATATATATATATATATATATATATATATATATATATATATATATATATATATATATATATATATATATATATATATATATATATATATAAACTGAAGAATGGTGGGAAGCAGACACAGTCGCATAATTTTTCAACCTGTGGAATATGCGTCTAACATTGGCAACCTTTTGCCTTAGTAAGAAAGACGATACCACTAAATGGTGATACACAAACTGGCAGTGTCGCTACTAATTTTACTCATTTTATGGTTTACCGTGATCAACTTCACAGCAAAAAAGAGGATAATAGTTTCTATCACATCCTAACAAACTTATCTAACTGCTGATAATTATCAAAACAGTGATTTACTTACATTACCAACGCATCTAAAAATTAAAAGTTTCGGAGACGGTGAAGGTTATAGGTAATAAGTTTGGCCAAGTTGTGCAGCTCTACCAAATTAAAATTGAAACGCTCATTCACTACAGCTACCTTTGGCAAAGCTTAGAACTAATAATATCTTTTCAACTTGCCATTAATAAAAAATGGTGCTATCTCTGGTGAAGCTTCGTAAAGCGTTAAATTGTTGAAAGTTACGTTTAGGAATCCTAATTATCTAGTGATTTGCTTCTCTTTTGGTAGGGCATATTTGAAGGGTTGTCTCCTCAGGGAAGGGGACCCAGCTCCACTTTTTGAGAAATTATTTTGTTCTAAGTTTTTTAGATCCAAAATGGTGTTATCTTTGGTAAAACTTTGGAATGATAACATGATCATTTTAATTATTTACTGTTTTTTTTTCTGCTGTAATTTTTTGGCTGGTTATCAGTGCGGACTTTTTCTTAGTAAGCCACTAGGGGAGCCACCATCGGTTCGCACGCAGTCTTAGAATAGTCCTTGCAACAAAACTTTAGGTCGAAATGCCTCCCGATGGCCCTGATGTGCCCCTTTGCCTTAAATGAGCATGTTACAGTGTACCCACGGTGGTAGAAGCGAAGAAACTTATCCTGAAGCTCCGCAGCTTACTATCTGAAGGTGGATTTAAGATAAGACAGTGGGCGAGCAATGAATGCAAAGTGGTAAAGGATCTACCTTCAGATGCCAAATCAGAAAACTACTAGCTCTCAATTATGTCCGAGCATGATAAAAAGCCTGAACCAATGCTTGGTCTGCGATGGAGAATCAGGAAAAACCAGTTGCACTATAACTACAGATCCATACCATATGACCGGCTCAACCTGAGGAATGTGGGCCTCACAACTCACTATGACTCTCTAGGATATCTCAGCCCATTTACGGCCAGAACTAAAATCATTGTGCAAGAATTATGGACTAATGGTCAGGACTGGGATACTGAGATCGTTTATGGGGAACTAAAGAGGGGTGGTGTGAATGGGAGCAAGACCTTCCAGACCTGCCATTGGTTACCTTACCTAGATGCTATACCCCCTGTGGTATACAACAGAAGATGTGGACACAACACACAACAGAAGTCCAATGCCAGCTACACATATTTTGTGATGCGATTGAACATGCATATGGATCAGTTGCTTACCTAAGAAACCAAACTGAAGAAGGTAATATTCGCAAAAGCTTTGACATGGCCAGATCAAGAGTTGCTCCCAAACGTCAACTGTCCATGCCTCGCCTGGAGTTATGTGCCGCCTTGAGTGGTGCTCAACTGGCAGCACTTCTACTTAGAGAGTTGTCATTTACCATTTAGTCCACCTACTTCTGAAGTGATTTCACCACAGTTTTACGATGGCTGGACTCAGAATCATGACGAAACAAAGTCTTTGTGGTGACACGGATTAGTGAAATTCAAACCATAACTAATGGCAGCAAGTGGGAATATGCCAATACCCAACTTAATCCGCCGACGACCTTACCGGTGTGAAAACACTAAAGGAACTTGCTGCTGAAACCAGTGAAGAATTAGTCCAAGTTTTCTTCTTCAACCGTCAGACCATTGGTCTGATGAACCACGTCCTGGCACGAAAGATTATCCAGAAAAGGTTAGAGGCGAGTTGAAGAAAACATCATTCTGTGGTGCAGCTGAGGCATCCACTTTACCAGATCCAAAGAAATTTGACCAACTGTAGACCTCATCATAGCCACAAAGAAATCCCATGACGGGGCTGCCAACTTTAGCCAGACTTCCTATTTGACAGCTGATGACGTTACGAAGACCAAACATTACAGACAAGTCCAGAAGGATTGTTTCTCAGAAGAATTTAAACTTGCACAGGCTGGTAAGAGCCTTCCCAGTAACAGCTCATTACTTCAATTCGACTTTATGTATGATGACAAGTGTGACCTGCTCAGAATTGGCGGCAGGCTGAGGAAAGCTGATCCACTGGAACAACAAACCAAACATCCTGTAATTTTGGATCCAAACCATTACATTACCATTGTCAACTCGTATGATCACCAGCTTCATCATCCAGGCTCAGAAGGAGTCCTAGCAGCAATAAGAAGGTTTTGGATCATTTGATGGAGAGAAGCTTTTCGTCGACATGTTGCATGTAGAAAGTGGAGAACCATCCCTGTTGTACCAACAGTGATCTTCCTGGTAGCAGATTTCTGCTGTTCAAACCTGCCTTTTACTCCCTCGTTTAGATTGTTTTGGCCCTATGACAGTAAGTATTGGACGAAGGAGTGAAACGAGATGGGGAGTTATCTTTAAATGTAAGACCACCCGTGCGACCTATTTAGACCTGTTAAAAAGCCTGGATACTGATGCCTTTTTGATGGCCTTAAAATTTTCATAGCCCGAAGAGGAAAACCATTCAAAATACTATCCGACTGTGGCAACAATTTTAAAGGTGCAAACAAGTAACTGAGAGAGTCATTTAATTTCCTTTCCAGACATAATGAACAACCCCTTGCACGACAACAGGTGGTATTCAGCTTCACCCCTCCCCCCACCTCAAGCACCTCACTTTGGTGGTTCATGGGAAAGGGAGGTCAAAAGCGTAAACAATGCCTTGATGATAGCACTTGGTGCCCAAAGAGTGACAGAATATGGGCTGTACACAGTACTAATTGAAGATGAACTGATCCCAAACTCCAAACCATTAGGCTATGTGTCTTCAGATGAGAGGAACATCAATCCAGTTACACCTAACTCTTTTGTGATAGGACAACATGATCCAGTCTTACCTCAGGTGATCTATTCAGATCGAGACTTACTTACCAATGGATTAAAAGATGACGACACAGTCACGTATTGGCAGACCACTTCTGGAAGCACTTCATGAAATACTATTTGCCAGCACTGCAACCAGGACAGAACTGGACAAAGAAGAAAACTAACCTGTCAGTTGGGAATCCTGTAATAATTGTTGACCCTCAGTCACCAAGAACACAATGGAAGGTTGAGAAAAGTTTTCACCGATAATAATGGCCGTGGGAGGACGGGTAAGGTTGAAGGTGATGGGCATTACTATACTCGTCCAGTTGTTAAAGTTGTTCAGTTGCCAGAGTTAAAGGACAATCAGAATTTGTTGGCGGCTGTAGTGAATGAGGGTTCCAGTTTTAATTTGGTAGAGCGCCACAACTTGGCCAAACCTATTACCTATAACCTTCACTGTCTCCGAAACGTGTACTTTTTTGATGTGTGGGTAAAGAAATTACTGTGTTGTGATGAATTATGAGCATGTAGATAAGTTTTTTAGGATGTGATAGAAACTATTATCCTCATTTTTGCTGTAAAGTTGATCACGGTAACCCATAAAATAGTAACGGCACTGCCAGTTTGTGTATACTTGTGTGTAGGTCTTATACATATATTGCAGCTATCATGTGGGGCCTAGTGTTATAGAGTGAGAGTTAGATGAGGTTCTACGGCTCAGGCCGATAGGAGTACAGTTTGGAGGTACACCTGCACACCTGTGAGCGTAAAAGTATGCTCGCTTCTTTACCAGTTTAATAATTCCCTGAAATTTGTAATTATTGATCATTTGTATATCTTGATTGACTGTCCTATTTGATTAATTCAGAAATAAACCATCGAATAACCAATTAACCAAGCTGTCCAAGAAGCTTTCTTTCAGTAGCACAATTTTGCACCTAAGACAAGCCTTGCATTAAACCCCACCGCCATCACCCTCTTCCAAGGTGTCACTCATGCACAGGTAAAAAGCAAAGGGTCTGCTCCGGTTAAAACTATCTGTATGCACGCCGCTTGGTACTAAAGTGTCATGAACCTCCCAGAGATTTCGCCTAGGCCCTGGTCTCAAACACAACCCCTCTTTGACTAGTCTTTCATCTTGACAAACGTGTTTCTTGAAAGTTACTGAAAGAAGTGTTTTACTTAGCCAATTGTTTATGGTTATACGAAGCACTTGTATTGTTTTGTTGTCACTTTAGTTGTTACTTGTTACTGCAATACTGTTGGCGAAGAAACGTTCATAATTAAATGATTGATATATTTTATTACATTGCAACTTTCATGCATGATAATACGTCTCGAGATTTCTAACCCTAACCTTATTTGATGTCTCAAACTTAATCTCGATACATGATATCTGCACCGTTTTTACGCGAAAAATAAAGATATGAAAAAGGTTAGAGTTAAAAGTCTCGAGACTTATTATCATGCATGTTATCATGTTAAAGATTGGGTGCACGGGAACTTCAGTCGACGAGCAGTATAAATAAATGCAACATGGGGTTCACAAAAACAGGCATAACGCACTCTGGTATGTGGCATTGGGATAGCTCACCAAGAGAACAATGGCATCAATCAGATGTGATAAGGGTCAAAGGAATAGGTGAGATGTTCTGTTTATAGAAACAATCGATATGACAATTAAATGACTCTCTTCCTCTGCATGACGAATTAGAATAAGCGATACTTTACCGTAGCTGTCCAAAAGATAAGGTAGGAAAATAATACTGGCTTAATTGTACAGAGCGTTTGTAACCGCAAAGTATAGTGGCGGTGCTACCCATTTGTCCACCAATTAATTCTGGTAATTATCAGGCATGGCGCCAGGATTTGCCAGAGGGAGAGAAGCTCCTCGACAGGGGGGTTATCAACCCGACGCCTGGAGAAACTAGGTGGTTTTATTGCAGAAAATTTTTTGAGAAAAATTTGCTGATTTTATTGGAGAAAACTTTAAAATATTGGGATTGTTAAACAATGTCATTGCTTTCCTTGAAAGCAAAATCATGTAAACCGTATGGGCTTTATCGTACCTATCAAGGCTCCAGACAATGTTGGGAAATTTTACCGATATGGAGGCACCCTGGCTAACTGGCTCCAGGCCTCCCTGCTCACCACGTGACACCACCAATGGGACTTATCCAAACTGTGAAACCTACACGGAACGCAGAGCTATTTGCCCTCATTTGTTTAATTACCCCCTAGTCAGAGCTTCTTTTTAGCCTTTCGGTCCCTTTTCCCTACCGGGAAATTGTCCTGTGGTCCATGGACCCCACCGGTACGTTGAGAGGGCTCAAGGACCCCATCCCTCCGAGGGGCACACTTCCTTATCTCATGTTCATTCAGCCATACGGCCATTCCTACTCATGTCCATGATTCCCCCAATAATTTCCTCACTTCCCCTTTCGTCCTCCACTTACAAAACTATAATACAATATAATTACATGTAGTTAAACAACGGTAGGCCTATTTAACTGGATTTGACTCGGCATAAAAAACTGACAAGAATATGCTTCGTGGTCATATCAATTTCTTTTTCCCTACCCCCAGTAACCCAGGCTACAATATTGTTTCGGTAATGATCGATCTTTGTCTATATTCTAATATTTACATAATGAAACAGTACATAAACTATTGACAAACATAGTGCTTGTCTTTGTGCTGTGTAGCCTATAGCAACTCAGCTTTCCATGCAGTGGCGAGTGGTGACCTTATCACCTCAATGTGAATGTTTTGAATTTGTCTTTACTTTCAATCATCAGCTGTGTATTCAGCTATCCAATGCAGGATGCATATACCTGTCCTAAAGACGCACGTATCTCATAAACACATGTATTGGTACCCAACTGCTTATTCTGTGATACCGTATCGTTTGTTTAACGTCGACCAAATTAGTTCCCGCGAGGTCTGTGTTTCGCAGAAACATGCGCAGCATAATTTCCATGAGCCAGATATGAATAATTCATGTATCTTCCATTGCCATCCTACGATAAAAAAGACAGCGAACTTTACACCCATAACTTAGCGTTTTTCGACAGCGGAGTCTAAACTTGCATCCATGATCATCATAGTTCAGTTCACTTCTCACCTATTTGTCATTAAGCCCACTTTTGTGATTATAGCTGTTAGAGACCCTTAAAGGAAAGAAATACCTTCAAGTTTGGAAAAAAGTGATGGGCAAACAGGTATAAAGTTATTGCAATATAGTTGAGTGACCTGAGGAAGCCCCTGACAATTGGGGAAGTTTGGTTGCAAGATCACTATGACGAACTTACAGAAGCCTTGGAGAAGAAAGAGGGGGAATTGGTAACGTTAGTGCGACACTGAAACGGTCATTTTCAATTCAACCTCCAAACATTCACATTTTGGGAGGGCCATCTTCATTAATGTATGGACATGTTTTAAGTTATAATTGATTAGCTATGTCGGCAGAAGCAAGTTTGAGCATTGCCCCCAAAACGTCGGTGTTACTCATGTATGTGACTCTTTTGGGCATTATTATACGACACTTTTGCCCAGGCTTCAACAATACGGATGTTACCGTGTTTCATGTACTTTCTTGGAAAGACGTACAGGTAACAGGGACGGTGTGCCAAACGAAAGAGGAAGCTATCGAATTTCTTAGTTCGCCCTGTGACTTGGAAAAGCGTTTGTCAGCTAAAACACATATTACTCAAATGTTCTCGTTGATTGCCAGTATTCTCGACAGAATATTTCACAGGCACACTTCCTTGCTGGTAAAACCCACTGGACTCTGTTAAGGAACGTGCTTCTGTGCGTCGAAAGCCCTAACAGAAATGTGGTGTTTGAAAGGTAACTTTGCTAGAGATCTCGGAGTGTAATATAATTGAACCAATAAATTGCTGGAAACAATTTCCAAGACTTACAACATCCCTGCTAAAACGTTCCAAATGGCCTTAAACATGGCTTCTGCCATTTTAATATTTTTGTCTGTTGCTGTGATTCTCCCTTCATCATTCACTGTAAATATACAAATATCTTTTAACGCTTCGTTTTACTATAGTAGTGAATATACCTTCATATTTTACAATTACGTTGGACCTTACTATGCATTTGAAGGAGACACAGTTGCCCTGAATTGTTCTATTCCCAGAGGAAGAGGTTCGATAGGAATCGACGCACGGGCATGGTATGAACGGAGATACCACACACTCGTTGAAAATGGATTAATTCAAAGTGACGAGACTAGTGGCAGCAGATATTCACTTGAATCATCAAAACAAACAAATACTCTGGTTATTCGAAACTTAAAGGCGAGTGATAGCTCATTTTATAGGTGTTGGTATAATTTTATAGACTGGTGCGATGATTGGTGGTATGGGCCGTATAGGTGTGTTATGACAGAAATGGCAACCGCATATTTAGACGTCGTGGAGACGACAACCGTGCCAATGGAATCTGACTTTTGTGATTTGGTCGGTAGTTTGGATGGTGTCTTCTTCACAGGGGAAGACCTCATCCTAAGATGTCCAACAACAGAACTAAACATTACTGCCAGTAGTTTACTTTTCAAATCAACTTTGATTAGTGAATTTCAGAATAGCTATCAAAATTTCTACGTATTTACGCTAAAAAATTTGACTGAAGACTTAAACGGAACAACTTTGACATGTTTGAAGAAAGGTGGAGGAGATGAAACGGATTACTGCAGGCTTTTGCCAAATATATCAGTGTTCAATGAACTAACGGTAACAACTTCACCTAAAAAAGTTGTTGTAGAAAATGGTGGAAATGCAACAATATACTGTCACAGCAGTCCCTTTCCTAAAGCTGTGGACATATCTTTTCAATGGGATTTCCTTGACAATAAAGTCACTTTTGGGGATTTTACAGAGTCGGAGACATCTACCGGTGTCCAAATTTTGATTGAGAACATCGATTTTCAAAATACTACCGAATCGTCGTTTAAAGTCATTTGCAGAGTTCGAGCAGGATCAAGGAACTCGTCCGCAAATACCACTGTAACGCGTTTGTCCATTACTTCACCGAGAAACCCCAGCATTGGCGCAACTAGACCCACTACAGTGCCTGAAGACCCAATTACGTCTAGTAGCCCAGCAATCATACTTGTCCCGCTTGTTGCCATTGTTCTCATACTTATAACTGTTGTTTCTGGAATAGTCTACAAGAAAGTAACAAAACCTACAAATAACACGGCGAAAATTAGCAATGAAAACGAGGATACATGGAAAAAAAATGAAACCATCATGGATGGCAACCTGTATGAAAAAGGTGACATAACAAAAGAGAAACTTGGATTAACTGAAAATGATTCTGAAGTTGTCTATAATGTAGCTTATGTGTCATATGATGCAGGTGATGAATAGGTTGCTGAAATGCTTATCTCTTTGATAATATTTGCATTATATAAATTTTGCTTGCAGGTGGTAAATAAGAACTTGAGAGCGTATCAACGGCAGTTATATTACTAGTCCTTAAATAAGTGTAATAAACGTGTCAGACTAGAACGCTTGTAGATAGAGCAGTGGTACAGTGTGTAAAGAGTAACTGTGCTTGTGGACAATATCATTAACCTAAGAAATGCCATCAAAATCCGTCCGTCAGTATTACACAGTGCAGTATCTCGACAACATCAATGAAAGTAAAAAAAGATGGCATTATCATTCGTTCAAAAGCAAGGTGGGTGGAAAGCGGGGAAAGAAATACTAAATTTTCTAAATTTAGAAAAAAATAGAGGATGAAAGCTATGAAAGTCTTTGTTGACGATAATGGAAGAAAGTTCATTATCCTGAGCAAGTTTTGAGCATTGAAAGAAAATTTTATCAAAAGTTATAGGCCTATACCTCCCATAGGACAGAACCTGTAGACACACATTTTACCGATACAGTACATGTTGAAGGTACTGGATGGTGGTTTAAAATGTAGGTTTGAGAGTATGCCATCCGAGGACGAATGTTGGAGTGCCATTAAAAGTATGGCTATGAGGAACGTACCCTGAGGTGAAGGTCTCTCACTAGAATTTGATGGGTGTTTTTGGCCAAATAGAACGTTGTTTGTGGTTTTGTCCTTGAATTCTGGTTTGTTAGTCTGGAAACTCTCTCCAGAACGGTCTAGCGTCATTATCACATTAATACAAAAAGAGGGAAATGATCTAAGGAAAATTGGGAATGGAGGCCCATTTTACTCTTAAATGTAGATTATAAAATTGCTGCTAGTTGTATTTTAGCAAGGCTGAAGAAAGTCATGTCTTTTTCTATTCACAGTTTTACTGGTGAAAATGTAAGACTCATTTTAGATATCATACAGTACCTCCAGGACAAGAACATCCCAGTAAATATTTTATAAGTAGACTTCGAAAAAGCTTTCCACAGTGTAGGGTACAAGTTTTTGTTTCATGCAGTCATTAAAACTTCGTAATTCTGGTGAGAGTACATCAAAACGTTCTATTCGAATTGTTCTGCTTGTGTTTGAAATTATGGCGTTTAAACCGTTTTTTCCCAGTTGAAGGGTAATGCAGAAATTCTAGCCATAAAATTACGAGCAGACCATATTTTTGGTTTGTTTTTCTATTGGTGACGTTATCATCAAAACCTCAATGTATGCAGACGATACTACGATTTTCTTGCATGATTCATTAAATAGATCTATTAAAATTTTGGATTATTAGTCTATAACATGAATTTTAGCAAATCAAACATTTTCCCATCGGTAGTTGTTTGGATTATTTAATAATTTTTATTAATAATATTAATACTATTAATTTTTGTTATAATATTCCTCTTACGTACGGTACAATCAGGATATACTTGGTTTTACAGTAACTTCTGAAAGGGATGATTCATTCCTCTTAAATTATCTACCAAAATGATCTCGTCTCAAATGTACCTTACATATGTGGTCTTTCCGTGACTTGACCCCTTAAGGTAAAACGACTATTGTTTAGAGTTTCGCCTTGTCACAACTGGTTTACCTTTTTGCTGTTCATTCTAATCCACCAGACAACTTTTTTGAAGGTGCTGAATAGTGCCCTTTTCAACTTTTTATGGGGAGGAAAAAATGATGAGAAAAACCGAACAATTTTAAAGCAAACTTATGAACAAAGAAGCTTAAATGTGGTCAATGTTTTCGATTTTCTGAAGGGTATGAAGATTGCCTAGATAAAGAGGTACATTGACCAGTCTTCAGGTGCCTGGAAAGTTCTATTCAACTACTTCTTAAGAGAGGTTGGGAAAACATTCTTGTCCAATTGAAATTTTCGAGGGCAAGATTTATCAACGAAGGTTATCAATGAGTTTCTTTATAATTGCTGTTGCGTAAAGAGCAATTTGACATTTGATACCTGTTGAAAATTATTGCGACCAAGTTGTTTGGAATAATACATTTATAAAGGTCAAAGGTGAGATAATTTGGTACGAAAACTGCTTCAATTTAAGCTTTAAATTTGTTCGGGATTTTTATCATTCCACTGGTAAATCGTTACATTATAAGGATTTTATTATAAGGTATAACTACCCGACTTTTCCCTATACTTTTTGAGTGGGATTTTACATTCCATTTCGAAGGCAAGGAGACTTATAAGTATTTTTTTTGTAATTATTACGAGAAGTTGGTGAAACATCTTTTTGGCAGTGCAGAAAGGTAGCAGATTTGTGAAACAACATTTACTTAAAAAACTTCAGTCAAGAGTTAGTATAATGTATGAAAATGTTTGTCTGGATATTGTAATATCAAAAATAGATGGTACAGTGTTGCTACATTTTATGCGAAAGTTATATTTATCGTTGTAAGGTTAATAATACGTTGCCAGATTTCAAGACATTTAAATATCAGTTAAGGTTTCGCATGGAAGTTCAAATACATATGCTGAGTAACAAGTAACAATACAAGAATAACCAAACAGAACTTAAAAGGTTACGAGATTCTTTTTTCCTGTCATGAAACATCTCGATTGCTGTAACTGGCAAGTAGACTATTGTACATGACTTTATTTGTCTGCACATTGTAGGATGTTAAATGATCACATTATGTTGTGCAGTTAATAACCAATGATCAATGTTAATAAAAATGTGCATAAAAGTATTGCACAGTACAAATTTTATTTTCTCGTAGATTTGACCGATGAACCTTTGTTAAATAACACATCAAGGGCCACATTTCTTGAAAAAAAAGCAATCTTTATGCTGAGCCCTTGATATCATTTTTAAACATGCAATGGTTTTGCGAATGACAGGATATGAACCCCCGGTGTGCGTGATTGGTAAAGTAGCCGTATAATTTTATCATTTTTGCCACTTACGTGTATTACTTTCAGATTAATACTTTTTTACTGTTTTAATGGGAATATTTGACAATGTGTATGGTTTTGTGCCCCTTGTTATTTTCTTTCCCTAGTTACATAAAACAGAATTGTGTGATTTCTCAAAATATTGATAATGATTTCAACATCTGACAAGCACAAACCATACTTTCACACTGATTGTTGTCAGCAGTGACATTTCTTAACCAATGTCACAAAGTGAAACCATTCCGTTATTCGTCTGAAGTAATGAAATGCAGTTTTTATTCTGGTTGTCTTAACGGAAGCATGAATTGAACTGCAATATGTTACATTTTTCAATTGAGAGACAATTGAAAACCTCTCACATTTGTGCCACCCTCTGGCTGAATCAGTGCCTCTACACCGACAGATATGAGTTATCTGATGACGTAATATACCCTTTGAAAAACTAATCCTAAGACAGTAAACTAAAATTATGAAAGTTTCCAAAACAAATATGCATAATGTGTAACATCTTGCTATTTAACATTACATTACAAAGACTGACACCTACAGAATAAGAACTCAACAAAAATGACATGTCACTCCCAATAAGGTGACACATTGGAGTGTACTGGGAGGCATGAAGCTATTATTCTTCACTGCGTTAGGGATTGCAAGGATAAAGTGATTGACTGGTGGAAATTCGAACAGCCAAGGAAAGTGGGGTCCAGTATGGAACGCCAAAAGGGAAAAACTTGAGTATGACGAACACTATTTTTATAATGATGGCCACCCCAACTATTGACAACAATGGCTCTTATTGTAATGATAACCATCCCTGTTTGTTTGATTGCCACCAGTATTTTGATGAAAATGACCTCGTTAATGATGCCAGCCTAATGGTTTTCTCAGCCCTCTGTCGCAACATACTAGCATTACTTCATAAAAAGAACTAATATCACCTCCCCGATAGACCATAGGCGTGGTTTAATAGAAACACAGCGTAGTTAGAGGAATACAGCATTAGAATGTATGGTCAACGAGGTCTTTCCCGGCTTCTGACCACTTTTGCAAGACACTTATAAGGAAACTTAAAGCTTTAGGGGATTAAAGTGCATAACTTATTGAAATTTTCCCTTGTGTGGCCAAAATTTTAAAATGTCTCAGTGCAGAGCCTACATGCAATTTGCATCATTGAAATGGATTTCAGGGGAAACATTTAGCTACTTCTTTCTTGCATATTTACATGTTTAGTTGATTACGATAAATAGCATATAGAAGGAGTAATTCGGGTTAAACTATTCACGAAAATTATACGTTCATCTCCATAATTTGTGAAGATCAAGCATCAAGAGCGACTTACGAAGGATTTTGCATAGCGTACGGTATAGGTACAGGTTATTTTTTGATATACAAACTTTTCTAACATATGTTTCCAGGTTCCTTTAGCGTGTACCCGTTATCAGCATGTTGTGTTTGTTTCGTTTATATATTTACAAAGAAAAAGTAGTCAAAACGTGCTTTTTGCCCGCCTATCCTCCTCTCCTTTGGCTATACATTCTCTCCTCTAGCCTACATGCTCCCATGTTTTGTGTTTTGAAATTCACGTCAATGAATTACGGAAACGAAAGGATATAATTATATACAAGTGTGACGACTTCCAGAGTGCTAAGGGATAGCTAAAAGCTATGTGCGATTGTATGATTTTGTCGTTACCCACAGAGCTTCCCACACTCCAAAAAATTTGGGTAAAAATGTCACCAACACTGGGCACATATATGCAAATACTAAAATTGGGTAAAGTTTGCCAGTAATTTTTGATTTATGGGTTAATCAAGAGGTTATTTACCACTTAATTGGGTAACCTTCCTCTCAGGTAACTTGAAGGTATGTTGTCATTGGTGCACGCACAGTACATCAATGGACACACACAGTCAACTTAATTACAAGGTGGTCCAGATCATGGGATTTGATTCCTAAAACGGACCCGTTTAGTAAGTTTCCTTTAAATAATATAACCTTTTAAATGGTAAATAAATCATTTGTATCATTTGTATACATTGCTACATTGTTAAATATTTAGTCTCAAAATTAAATATTTAGATTCGAAATTGGCCGGAACTGCTGATACTGGAATAGAAACTCCCTCGGAATCGAAGGGTACTAAACTCTAAAGCGGTCCAGAATGTTGGCTTCTGGAATCGAAAGCTCGGATTCGGGTAAGCTGGACTCAGATCAGGGGGGTGCCAACTTCCTGTCTGAATACAGTCCATGTGTTTCCTTCCTGAATGCACGTACATTGACAGTTATTACGTAATAACTTGAGAGAGCTTAATTGCTAATATGTAAACAACTTTCCAGTAATAGGCGAAGACTATACAAGTTCGACCTACCGTGGACTACCCTTTGCTTAGTGTTTAACACACAATCATCCTAATAAAAGAAGAGTGAGGCCTTTAGTGTTGGAAGTGTTGAGGCCTGGTCGCTCTTGAAGGCTTTCTTCCCGACAAATTTATGCGACCCCCCCCCCCCCGAAGTTATGCTCCAGTCTGATGCCTAATACCCCCTGGCTTGGAATTTACCCTAAGCCTGCTCAAGGCCGAAACGAAGTCGGCTATTCAGTGTAAGCTCATAATTTTACAAAGATCCCCACGCAAAATGCAGTTTACCTCTAATAATATTCTTAGTGTCTACAAACATTAAAGAGTGTTTCGAGTGTGTGTTACCATAGCCTCGATAGGTGAGGTCTCGGCCTCGGGTACGTTGATCTCTGCTGCAACCTTGCTAACCGCAGTTCTTCACCATATTTCGAGTTAAGATGTTACCCTATTGTGCTAGTAAGGTTGGCAAATAGCCCCATGAATTCTCTCAAGGGAAAGAGGCTTAGTTTGTTGAGATTTCATTATTTTCTTTTATCTTAGTGATAAATTGTTTTAATACACCTGTGTTCATTGCAAGCTAACATGGCCGGTGACTGGATTTTACAATAAATATTTAGGCCTTTGAGTTTTGTGTCCACCTCTTAAGAATGACAGAGAAACTGGAGAAATTATTATTCCAAGCGCAAAACGTATGGTGTCTTGTCTTTTGTGAGTTTGCAGTGTAGGCTATATTTGGGGACCGGCATGACACCTGGACTTAAGTTACACATGCTCGGGGATCTGAGAGTCATTTCCTTCTTCGGAGATACTGATAGTGATACGATCTCATTTGGTGTTACACTTTTGTGGCATCAGAGTCTCTAATTTTCGAGCAAAGTTAGTTTTTTATTTCTCATTAGCCGTAATGTGAGTTCCTGTTTGTCCTGTGGTAGATATTTATTTAGGTTTGAAAGAATTTAGACATTCCGAAGGATAAGCTGACTATGTATTTATATCACTTATTGTATTTAATGTCTTGGATAATCCTAGCCGTTATAAGACTTGTTAACCCAATACACCAACAGTTCTCTGCATCTCTCTTATCAGTTAAAGCGATTTAAAAAAGTCGGTAATCATGGAAAAATCGTTACTTATACTTTAATTAATAGGTAGTCGTTCACACTGAATATTAAGCGCTCAGTAACTCAGTCAAAGACGGTTGCAATATCGTTGTGTTTAAAACGTCTAAAGGTGCAAAGGTATCTTAGCCATTGGTTTTAGTTGCCTGAGCCGTATAATATGTTTACCTGTACGATTTATACAATCAAAACAGCTTTGTACTTAGCTTTCACAGTATTTTATGGTAGCACGATAGCTGAAAAAATTAATATGGAATTGAATATTTCTAATACAATGTAGAAGTATCCATGGGCGTCGATATGGGGGGACAACTACAAGCAAGTTAATCAAAACACTACATGTAGGCAAGTAGTGGTGAAGACAAAGATTTTCTCAGAAAGTATTCTACATGGCTCCTTATCAGGTTCGTAGGCAGTAAGTTCTGTAACAATTCTTTCTATAGCTGCAAACATTTCGCGCGCTAAGCGCACTTTCATCTTCAGTTCTATCTAGCTGTAACGCTCACCATTTCAAACATATTGAATTTGTTTAACGTTAAAGGCTCCACAAATATTGAAGCTGTGATTTTAATGAAACACGAAAATGCAACGTTGCGAAGTTCTATTCACTTTTTCCTATCTTTTGGAAGATTCCTTTTTCAACCTCACCATCGTGGCAAACATATTTTGTAAGGAAAAAATTTTTTCAGTTTCGTCTGGAAGCCTTAATGAGTAGTATAAAGAATGTACATCCCGACGAAGACCATTTAGTCGCCCTATCAAATTCCTTGGTTGCTCAAAGTAGGGCAGATTCTTCAGTAATAACCCAAACTTTTTCATCTTTCTTAATGAAAACAAAAATATAAAATATTTTTCACTAAAACCCTAATTTTTTTGGCGCGCTTCGCGCGCCCTATTTTTTAAGTTCGACATCATTTAGGCAACCCATTGCATCTTTCTGGGCCCAGTCAGGACGCTTAGCCTCCACATCGGCAATTCCAAGCACCACCCCTGGCTGAGCCTGCATTCCTTCGGGCAATGAAGTATACCCCCAATTTTCATAGTATACCCCAAATATTGAAACATTTGGCACCATTTTGCATCAGAGCACCCCTCCTCTTAGACTCCTCACCAGGATAGTCGAAAAGTTTTAGGCCAGATGCCCCCACCCCAATTCCAAAATCAAATCGACACCCCTTGAAGTATCAATATCGTAACTATTACTACGCTTTCAAGGATGACAACATTTCATCCAATTGGACACTACTTTTTGTAAAGGAAAACGTCCAGAAAATGCCATCGCGATTTTCACAGAAGCAGCAACACGTACTCCTAGTAAATACTCTGTAAAGGAAACATTTGATTGTACTTTTCTGAGCATTTACAATATGAGGGCGGATAATTCCTCATTGTACGGTTGTTGAGGTTTTTCAAAAATTCCACATGACTAATGCGAGGATTTTATTTAGAAACGTCCAGACAATGCAAAGGGGATTTTCACAGAAACAGCAACACGTACTCCTTCCTAGTAAATACTTTGTAGAGAAAACATTTGATCGTCCTTTTTTGAGCATTTACAATATGAGGGCGGATGATTCCTCATTGTACGGTTGATGAAGTTTTTCAAGCGTTCCACGTGACTAATGCTAGGATTTTATTTAAGTTTGCAAATTAATTTGCATGCATTAGAACAAGATAGTAAACCGAACGTCTGTGATTTGGCTCAGAACATATATCTTTGGTCTTTCACTACGGAGATGCACTTATGTTAAGGTACCCCAAAGGAAAAGACCTGGAAATTACCTTCCATAATAGCATGAGCTAATTGCCGGTGGAGTGGAAAAGGTGACTCAACGTGTGTACCGTCAAGTAGGACGTGTTGTCGGAGAATGACAACGAAAGTAACAAGAACACTAAATGGTCTATCGGTTTCTTGTACTCACGTTAATGGAAGGAAATTGTATGTTCTTGTCGTCGAAGTTAAATATAATAAGAGCTAATTTGATGGTACATGAACCACCCACAGAAGGATTTATCGATAGGGGGAGGTATGCTCTTGTAACGTACAGAAGTTCCCCCTCTTTACTATCTTACGTTAATTGGCAAGTGGAAGCCAGCAGCCTTGTATTCATCTGCTCTTCGAGCTTAACTTCGAATTAGTAACAGGACCTTTCAAAATGCTTTTTCAATACATTTAATTTTTACATGTAAAATTATCCATGGTATTAAAAGTGTTGAAGTACTACCGCTCGCTTCAATCACACTTTTGGTTCCTTGTCACCTTCAACTAATTTATCGACTGTGGCAAATCAGGTGTTTTCCGATACCCATGAAAACAACAGGAATTGAGGTGCTTTAAGTTGCGTCACGCGTTTGGGATTGCCTTTTTTCGGCACATGAGCAGTAAAACTATTTACCAGCACACGTAAGTTCACGGTACTACCAGGCAGTGTTGTAATGACTCGAGTCAAAGACGTGACTCGAGTCTGACTCGAGTCACGATTTCAAAGACTCGAGTCTGACTCGAGTCACAAACTGACGGGACTCGACTTGACTCGAGTCATTACTTGCCAAAGACTCGACTTGACTCGAGTCACCATTTAATACATTTCCAAAGACTCGACTTGACTCGAGTCTTTGCCCACAGTGACTCGAATTGACTCGAGTCATCTCTTATGTGACTCGAGTCACGCCCCAACAGTGAACAGAACAGAACCATAATTTTTTTTTTTCACCACCCCGCGAAGCGACCGTTTCCATCGACGTTCCATATCTGTATAGCACAGTCTGCAGTACATGCCTATTCGTTTCCATGTAATGCCGTGGTCACCCTGCCAAGAGGAAACATGTTTTACACTTTGAAATTTTCACCTGTAGTACGGTACGTTTACCCTGACTATGCGTGACAATGGATTCATGTGAAGTGTGTGTACTAAATGCTGCGCCCCTGGTACAAGTGACACTTAGTCAGGCGCGGATCCAGAAATTTCGAGGGTGGGGGGCCCAAGATGGAAAATCTCATGTGCACCGAAGGTGCACCATGAGCGCGAAGCGCGAGTCCCTACGCGTGGGGTCCAGGGGCCCGCGTTAGGGCCCCTGGCGGGGTCCAGGGGCGGAGCCCCGGTGGGGGTCCAGGGGGCGAAGCCCCCGGAAGCTCTCGCAATATTGCATTTTTAAGAGCACAGAAATCGGCTCCAGTTCTTATATGTCAGTGAGATTTTATACCTTTTCATGTTGCATGGAATTTGATGTGTATGGTTCAGTATAAGTTACTATATGTACCTGCAGAAGTTCCGGAGAATCTAAGTTATCTTAAAACTTACACGCCAACATTATGAGCCCGTGCAGGTACCTTGAAATGATTTTTTGCCATAATGAGTGTTTTATTTCGTTATACGGTATTCGGGTTTAGGAAGTCAGATAAAACAATTGCGCGCGAAGCGCGCCGAAAATTTGAATTTACATTTAAAACCATTGCTATGACTAAAGGTGTCAATTCCCTTTTGTGATCAATTAGAAGGTGGGTTCGATACTAAGTTTTCAGTTCTCATAAGAAGAGGAGGGTGAAAAAATGAATATCAATTACTTCACATCCTTACAATGCTGGCTCCTCTGAAATCACGTTTATGCACACGAATAATTGGCTTATGGTAGAACCCCACCGATGAGTAATGCAAATACGTTTGGCACCTTATTCAAGGCTAAAAGTGCGCAGATCAAGCGAAAATCAAGAAATATTGAGAAGACTTTGCAAAAATCGTGAAAGACCTCAAACGACTTTTGGTAAAAAGTGATGAAAATAAATCCATCACTCAATAAAAATGTACCTCTCTCCATAAGCGTAAACAATTGCGCGCGAAGCGCGCCGAAAATTTTCGGTATAGAGACTCCCGGGAGCTCTGCATTAATTGTACACTGAAAAGGGGGGCCAACAGGACTCTCACAACCTTACATCCATATGGGAGGAGAGATGATATATCACCTTCTTTATGGACTTCTGAAGAGTATACCCTTCAGAAATCTATGACCGATGGTGCCGGCGGGAGTTGGTGATTGGAGGAACCGCAGATAACTGCTAAACCGTGCCTTTTTAGGCAGTGGGATTTTGTATACGCTATATACAAGAGTGGGAGAGCCTTTTCTTATTAGTACATGAGAGTGCAATCCCAGGAAGGGGTTAACCCTCCCCTTTGAGAAATTTTTGTTAATTTTAGGGGGCCTATATGCAAAATGGTGGTATCTTTGAGTCATTCTAAAGTGATTGTATGTTTAGAAAATGTCCACAACTTAGTGAATTCTAACTTTTGTTCGGGTGAAAAAGGGGAGTAAGAGACAGTTAACATATTGTCTTCAAATCCCCTTAAGTCCCAGGAAAAATCATGGGCGTGGATCCATCTCCAAAAGTGTGTGTGTGTGGGGGGTTTAGCATTTGTGAATCGCCGTCCTGGTGGCGTGGAAGGAGCAGTTGGTGGTAGCCAGAATTTGCGTCACGGGGAGGCAATAAGTTTTGTGATTTTCGGCATGGGGGAGGGGTCTAAGGGAAATTTTTCTAGAACTGAATGCCCTCAGATGCGATTTGGTGCAACAAAAGTGTACGATTTTAGGTTATTTTTCTTCTAAAAATTTCGTTTTCCTAGGCATAATTGCAGTCTGTTCCATCATTTTTGAAAAAGTGCGGGGGACTTTTTGACAATGTCTCCCCTTCCAAAAAAGTGAGGGGGACGCGTCCCCCGTCCCGCATGATCCACGCCCATGGGAAAGTTGTACACGCAATTATACCTGCGTGGAGTCCACAGAAACATTCTTGGACTATAATAAAATTTTTCCTTTACATTTTAAAAGGATATCCAAGGTTGACAGAGAACAGTATAGAGCCTCCCGGGAGCTCTAAATTAGTTATAGTACACAAAAGAGGGACCAACGGGATTCTCACTACCCGACATCCATATGGGAGGAGATATGATATATCACCTTCTTTTTAGGTAAAGCAAGAGGGATGGTGGACAGGCAAAATTCGTTTCAAAAAAGATTTTCGTCATTATTGAACGTCGCGGTAAAATGTTTGGAAAATAAGCAACGGCAATTACGTACTTACAATCTTTCAAATCATGTACTAGACTAGATTAGTCAAAGATACCATAATGATGAGAGCCCTACAGAGAAGGAGATGTAGTTTTTAGAAAAATGTTGCACTGGAATAATTTCTTGCTTTATAGCTTTGTCAATGGTATATAAAATCGAGTGTAAACCCTGTCGTATGCGCGCGAAGCGCGCCGAAATTTTGAATAAAATATTAGTCCATGACAAAACCTGCATTTCAGAACCTGCATCGGACACTGTCACTTTCCCACCAACCTATGCTATTCAGAAACGAATCTTCTGACTGAGAATTCTTAAAAAGCACTTTTGCTCCTTTGTTCCCCCGTGAGTAGTTACCGAAAGCTATTAATGATAAGGACAACTTTGACACAAGGCTTGACGCTAGCGGAGCGTGCGAAAATTTGGAATTTGTCAAGAATTTCCAAAACTTATCATAGTTTGAGAACAGTTTGTGAAAGAAAATGGTTAGAATTAATAAACCAGTCATCAATAATACATCTCACCCTACACCCTCCACAGAAATCCTGAAGCTTAAACGACTTTTGGGACCATTTTAAAATTTTTCAAGAATCGATGGGGGAGGGGGACACACGTCACCCATTGCCCACTGTGCCGACGCCACTGTCTGTAGCTTAAAAGCCTTTTGAGTTCATTTTAAAACTTTTCAGACAGTTTCGAAATCGAATAGGGTATACACGCCGCTACTTTGCCTGCAACAGCTGGTGCTACTGTGCACAATAGTACGTCACCTGACAGCTTGTCTTCTGTATTCATTCTGCAAGGTCTGTATGGCGAAAACTTTGCGTCTCAATCCCTCCAGATTACAAAAAATTTCACTTTTTAACACAAAATTGTTACTAAATTTCAGTGCAGCTAGCCGAGCCCTTACTACATATGTCACGATGTTTACTTATTTAGATCTTAAGTCAAGGATCATTACTCAGCTATTCACCTGTTTTCGAACATTGTATCGCTCCTTTCGTCGCCAACCACTTTGAAAGATATATGAAGAGATAATCCAGCGATAGCTCCACCCAACCCCTAAAGAAACATATACTTTGAATACATTCTTAGACACTTTTGTTTATTTTTTGCTCTTAATTTTTCTTTCTTCTTTTCTTTTTTTCTTTTTCTTCTTTTTTTCTCCTTTCGTTTTTTTTTCGTGGCGAGGGGGGGGGGGGCCCGGGCCCCCCAGGCCCCCCCCTGGATCCGCGCCTGCACTTAGTCATGTACGTACGTACGTACGTACGTAAGTGGTGCGCCTACTCGTACGTACTGAGTGCTAGTAGTGTAGTCTGCTACAGTATGCTGTTGCTGTCGACTGATTAGGCTAAGTGTGTTCACAATGGCACAAGGAAAGCCTGCAGTTGTCGAATTCGCTTTTATTGATTATTATCAAGACGAGAAGAAAAGAAAGCATTTTGCAACATATAAATGCTGCAATAAAATTATATCTGAGAACTATGGCACCTCATCAAATTTTACACGACATCTGCAGACTGTGCACCCTGACTTGTAAGTATAGTATGCCTGTAACTACAGTATGTGTACCAAAAAGCGCGAAACCAGTGAACGTGTGTTTACAAATACCAATATCTTGATAACAATCGTGGATTATTTCAATGTTATATGAAAGACTGAGTCTTTATATTGAAGTTAGTAGTATACAGGGAAAGAATTGTAGGAGCAAAGGTTAAATAATGTCCAGGAAAGGAAGTGGTTCTCATGATCATCATCCTACTAAGGAGAGTAAAATGAAAGAGTGCATGATAATTAGAGCTTTTTCTTTTTCGAGAAAGCATAGCGTAGCAAATTTTGGTTTTCTTTTAATGAAACTTTGCAGTGAGGTGTTAATATATTGTAATCTTTATCAACTTTCCGTCCTTTAACACTCAAGAGAAAGAGGCATGTGTACAGTACAGGGGTAGCCCTAATTTTTCATCCGATTGTCCATTCATGAAAATTATCACAAACTTCAGGCTGCTGAAAAAAGTGCAGCTTGGTCAATGCAAAATCATATTCATTTTACAGTAGCCTATTTACAGTGTGTCTATTTAATTAATGCAATTGGTCTAATTCGGAGAACATGGCTTGTTTTTTAATCATTACATGCCTTGTTGGCTTGTATTTGTGATAGTGTAAAGTTGACTGCAACATGCTGTACCATGGAACTTTGACTGATAACTTGTTTTTCTTTTCTGTTTTTTGGCTCATTGTAACTGTTTTCACTGAGTGCAGGTTATGTTAGATTTTCCAATCTTCATTCAATAGACTGCACCACAGACGGTTGATGCTGAAGCTGAGTGAAGAGAAAAATGTTCTCTTACAGTGCAGTGTTTGATATGCACTGAACAGTAGTTGCAGAGCGCTTTTTTACACTGAGTACCTCCACAGAAACCGCTTAAATTGCACAAATAATATTTGCAAGTTTTTAACCCCCATCCCCAACAAAAGGGTGCAAACACTGTCACATTTAAGTTAATCGATGACAGGAACACTTGTCAAAGTAAGTCCTACAACTGATCCAACCTACAAAACCAGAGACTCGGAGTGACTCGATTTAAGAGATCACGTGACTTAGAGAGACTTGACCAAAATACATTTTTCACTTAAGGTGACTCGAGGTGACTCGACATGACTTAACCAACTAAGACTCGAAGTGACTCGACTCGAGCTTAGGGAAGACTCGACATGACTCGACTCGACTAGAATTCCTAAAGACTCGACATGACTCGAGACTCGACGCCTTGTGACTCGAGGTGACTTGAGACTCGACATCAAGTGACTCGATTACAACACTGCTACCAGGGAGTCAAATAGCAACTTCCTGGTACTACCTTGGGTACTATAATGTGACATAATGAACGCTTGAAAAATGTCCAGCAACCAAAGAGGCGAGCGACCACGTGACGTCGGTGAAACACCTATATATCATCAATGATTGAGTTCAATATAACAATCTGGGAGAGGCGGACGGACAAACGACCTTACATCAGTAACGCCAACGATTGCACAAACATCTGTCAACTTAGCGGGAATTATTCTGTGACTGTAATAATCAGATTTCTAATTTGCATCCTCATTCTGTGCTATCTGTAATCGGCGAATTGTTTAGTTACAGACGGAACACATCACAAGAAATATAACTGATCACAGTGCTCCGGGTCAACCAGTTGGGACAAGCCTGTTATGCTTTAAGCATGCTACAATGTACAGTGTTTTATGCTATTTAGCGTCGGTTCTGCAGTTCCTGACCTAACCTGGGATATTAACATAAATTTAAATAATCTCGTATTGAATCGTTCTGCATATTTCATGATTTGTGAAGCAAGAACTGAGAGAACAGTACGTGCAGAAAAAGTTGTCCCAACTGGGTGTCCGGGTCCGCTTGCCTACGTATCAGGTTTTACGGCATATGAATTGTTCAGTCAATATCTGTAACGCCTGCCCAAGTGAATACCGAACAAGTTCTTTTGGATATTAATAGAAATGTGTTGCCTCGAGGCTGGTTTATTGCTAGTGAATATTCACACGAATGTAACATCTGGTCCCGTTTAGACCATGCAGTAGCCTATGCCACCCACAAGTTGGTATGTCATTGCAATATCCACTACCCGGTAGTACCCACTGCACAGGTGTTTATGCAACACATTAATGATAGAACTTCTCAGGTTTCAGTTTGGGCTTTCAGTTTTACGACTACAGGATTACACATAACTACTTAAAAACAACAGCATGAATAATGAGAGAGTACATGAGTAAGTCATATATTTTTAATGAAGTTTGCGTCTAAAATTGGCCGCAGTCCTTTTCGCTTGGGCGAACGGTCGTTTGGGAAGCTGGGAAGCTGGGAAAACCAGAGTCCTCTCCGCGAAGTATGAGTCCTCAGGATCGTTACATGGCGGCCCTGCGTTGTGGGGTCTACGTTTTGCGTTAGGGTCCCTTGTAGAGCACAAGGACAAGCTTAGAAAAGAGTGAAGGGTTGCTGGCGAAGACCCACGAAAGTTAGGAGTATATGAGCTAAACATCGTTCCGCTGTGACCAGTATGCTTTAAGTGCCTTTTAAGCACGCTGCAGAAATATGATGTCCGTAAGCCGACTAGTATTTTCTCTGCCCCAAACATTTCAAACCTTCTCTTGTGTTGTAATGATAGCAGATAGATTGAGATAAAATAAACGGCAGCTAAAAGTTTTGCTCACTAAAAAGGTACCTTTAAGGTCATTGATGAGTAAAGCTAACTTTTGCAAAACAGAGCTCTCAAGAGCATAAAAAGTAAAGGTTTCTGCTCAGAAGTACTTTTGTAACGATATTTAACTTGTGATATATAATTCTGTTACATGACTCATGACAACCACATGTCTTCCTTTGCTTAAGAACGACAATAGGATTGTCCTACGTTTCTGCTCTGGTAGTGGTGAACTCTTAATAAGAACATGAAACCCCCTTTGAACAAGAAGGACGTAACCCTGGCAAATTAAAATTCGCATTTTCTATGCGGGCGAGTCAGTCGCCACTGAAACTTTTAAACTCAACGAATATAATTGTCTGGCACCTATACCTGTTCTCTGGGGCTTGCCAGTAAACATTACGCATTGACGTAACACCATGTAATTTTGGACGATAAACAATGAAGCACCCAGCACGCACAGTGGAGACCTCTCACGTGAGCGTAGTAAGCCTTCGCGAGTGTCCCACCTGTACACAAATCAGCTGTCTGTATTTGTTGGTGTAGGTTGCAATGATATCCTCGCATCTCGATTGGAGGGCACAATTTCTGTTCTGTGACGTCATACGCATAAGGTCTATGGACTAAATATAGGTATGCAGGGAATAAATAAAAAACAAATAGCCCATTTGCATAGTACTAACTGACTGAATGGCCTCTGTTTCAGTACAGTGCATTTCAAAACTGAAACCCGCAGAGACTTGATTGTTGCAAAGGGCTTTCCGTTTTAACTTCCCGTTCGTTGATCCGCCATGCGAAGAATTGCATGAGAAGGTTTGCTTAATTTAGTATAGTCATTTGGCCTATGTAAAAATTTCTGAAAGAAGGATGTACAAGTAATCGAGTTCAAACGTTATTTGGTGCACGAGGAAATGACACAGTTTCAAAACTATATGCTACAACGCTTAGAAAATATACCTCAATAGTCCATTTTTCATCTTCACAGGTATTCCTGTTCTAAAATATAAACTGATAAAGTTTGTTCACTACACAGTTTCAAATGGAAGTTTGTGCTAAAATGTGTAATGTTACTCTTGTACTAGGTGGATTTCAGTTTTTCCTTTTTTCTTTGCTTTTCCAGAAATACACCTCTTTTCAATACGTTTGCACTAGTTATTGAGTGACTGATAAACAAGCCCCCTCTTTACAATATTCTATTCAAGAAAACAGTAATAAGTATCCAAATTTCAGACTGAAGCAGAAGCAGGTAATGTGAGTTGTATAGGAAGGACATCACAGATTATGGAGCAATCAGTTTAATGAAAAAGGCAGTAAATAGTTGACAATTGCAAATAAGTTCTTATTTTAATTCATATCCGAAATTTTTCAATGACGGTACGTAATAGCTTCTATCCTTGTTGAAGCATTTTGACCCTTTTTGATATCTAAATCCTTAGAATGCACTGATCCACTTTTATTTTCTTTATCATTCTTGGCCGGGCTCAAAATGCACTTCAATTTGACATTCGTTAGCATGAAGATTTTGTTGTTGTATGCGTTTACCACAAACTTATAGAGAAATCTTAACAAAACATCCATTGGCTTTGTCATCTCACACCATCCTTGAACGTTCTGTTTTTCAAAGTGCGCCATCATTACGGAGCGGTTGCATCCCCAAACATGTTCAGGAACCCTGAGTATCTCTAGTCAGTGCTGGTGAGTCATAAAGTCTAACAAGAGCCTCAATTCTATTTGGTCAATGATGGTTTGTGCAAATCAGTAGAGTCATGGGCGGCGATCGGGGGAACAGGGGGACTTGTCCCCCCCCCCCAATATTTGAGAAATCGCCCATTGACTTTGATTTTTCACACAGTAAATTATTTGAAAATGTTGTCATGTCCCCCCCCCCCCAAATTGCCGCTCTTGAATAGAGTAGACCAGTACATAGTAGACAGCTAACACAAATCATTATAGGCTGCGTTTGCTTTGTCTGGAAAGTGCACTAGACAGATGGTTGTTTTCATTTTAGAATGGGCTACGAGCAAACTTATGTTGGAAAAGTTTTAACTCAATGCGGCAATGTTACCTGCCAATGAAACATATTTAGCAAAACATGGCGTACTTTGCTCCAATAGCTCCAGTAAAGAAGTGTGTGAACGAATATAGAAATGTCCTAAAGGCTTCTTGCATGTGATCCAAATTAAAAAAACGGGGACACATAAGTTTAGAAATAGGTAGTCGTAGGAATTCGTTTGAGTTAGTGTGCCATCAAAAGTTTTGGAACAGAAAATGAACAAAAAAGTTCAACACACGGAAACATTTTCCCCCAAAACATGTCTTTTGCAAATGTTAAAGAAGAAGTAAAGACCTCTCTCCGTATAATCGTGACTGACCTGGCCTTCACTGGAGTCGGATAACAACATGCATGAGTTTCTTCAGATTTATCTTACCCAGTTGCACGTAAAACCCTCAATTAGGAATCTTTTTAGTCAAAAATCGTGCGTACACAAAGGCCCTATCAAGATGTTGGTGGGATTTGGCACAGCCTGGAAGTACTACCTCGTACTTTTGTGGGCACAGGCTGGTTTATTGCTTAACACAGTCTGCGTTATTCCTTCGGTTAATAGCATAGGTGGACAATATTTGGTGTAATTATGAAGCAGAGTACTGACAAAGATCGAGAGAAATGGTCGCCAGAAATTATTACTTTCAGGTTATTCTCTTATATAACGGCCCTCCTCTACAAAAGCATCCCGTAGGTCTATATGCAACTCTAAACGTGATGCACAGTTACAAGGGAATATTCCAGGAAGCTTGCTAAAATGTTTTGGTAGAGGTCAAAGGTTGTCTGAGGTTACCGGAAGTGAAAACACGAAACTCTTAAAAACTGCCTGTAAACACGAGTTCTAAAGATAGCAATGATGGACAATTCTCATACTTAGTTAGTATATAAATTAGAGGTCAACAACCGAAAACCTTGAAAAAACATGCTATTTCAAGACAGGGATGATGGATACTTTCCATATTTGGTATAAAGATGCATATAAATGCATCACTGGGAACCTTATGAGGTTTTTGGAGGTCGAAGGTCATATGAGGTTATCGATAATAGGTGAAACTATATACGAAAACCTAGTAAATTAAATACACAGTGGGTGTTACCTCCAAATTGTGTCATTGTATAAATGATGTTGTGACTACAGCATGATTAGAAATACCATACGCTGAAAGAGTTCTTTGATGGTGTAGTGGGTTAACGCTCGGTTTCTCACCCCGACGGCCCAGCTTGGGATCTCTGCTGAGAAACGTTTTTGTTTTCGATTTTGTTATTCAATTTTCGGAAGTGTTCAAAGATCATGTGAGGTCAGCAGACGTCAAATTGTGAAAACATTCTAAAAATGATGTAGTCAAGAAGTATAAATTTGAAGGGATGAATCTCAGTGTAACAAAGCACCCCTTTGGCAACGAATCACTAAGCCTTTGGGCTTTCTGGATAAGATAGGGACCAGAGGGAAGTTTGAAGTTTGGTGAAAATGTTGACTACTTAATGGATAAATAGGGCACAAGTTTTAACCATGGAGCTGTTATTTGGAGCTCCCTGTTTTAACAAACCAAAGGGTGACGTACAGTTAATAATTACCTTTTTTCAGTCGAAGAGCTTTCTTGGATACGTAAACTCTGGCAAAGGTAAATATATCCATTCCTGGAGTTATTTCATCTTTCAAAGCTTCCCTTCTTACTTCTCTATAAGGTCGACTGAAAAGTCTCCACGTGGTTCTCACTTAAGTAAACACTTATTTCAAGACTTAAACGGTAGAAAAATAGCTAAAATGGCTGTTATTGAATTTTAAAATACGTACTATGATACCTTAATGGTGGTAAAGAGATTTTGTACTTTGTTGTTATTACGACCGTCACGTTTAAACAGAATTCTCCCTGAGGTCCCTGAGGAGTACAATGAAATTCATGCCTGGTTTTTTTGAGCTCAAAATTTCATGCCGAGACCGTCCCTCAAAGATTAAGCTTAATCATCACGCAGTAGTTAAGTCAGGGCTCTCACCTAATCACTAGATCCACTCCCCTTCCACCATAATCTGGAATTCATTCTGCTGGTAATAACATGTAATGGTGCGACCAGTAAGTGTGTAAAAAATTTCAAACGGGAAGCTACCTCACGAGTACAAAATATAGACAACGATTAAAACCTTTCAGTAATACTCACTTGCGTCTATATGAAAATGAAAGATGTAGGATCTATGACATCCCCATTAAAAGCCAAAAGCATTTCCAAGCTTATGTAAGTCGGCCTTAATAAAAGTGACAGAAAATGAGATTAGCAGAGATGGACAGTTAACATACTGAATGTACTACTTGTGCACTGCAAAATAAAGTAGAAGTAAAACGTCTTAAAAACACAGTGTTCCATCTACTGAGCGTGCACTCATGGTGGACAGTTGCATGTCTCACTATTAATTTCTATGGGGCGGTTTGAACGGCAATATATTGTTTGAAAACTAGTACAACCCTTGTTCACTTTCATCCCGAAAAGGCAAAAACCACCTGCAAAGTCATACGGCTATTACTTATGCAATTCAAAAATCTTTGTGGTTGACTAATAGATCGTCTCGATCGTCTCGATCGTGGGGTCTTCAAAAGTCGTACACAGTGCTTGAGTTTACAACTGCGACTGCCAGTCTTAAGACCAGTTTTAATTCTCGTTGCCTTCAGTCGGGAAAAACTAACATGTTCGTTCTTCCCGACTGAAGGCAACGCGACTTAAAACTGGTCTTAAAATTGCCAGTTGCAGTCGTAAACTCACTCACACTACACGACTGCTAAAGACTCGACGATCAAGTTGAGTTGCGGTGTGCAAAGTAGTGTACCGTGCGCCTAGCTATAGCTCTTCTTCCTTGATGCCAATGAACTCGAACCATTTTAGTGCAAACAAAATATTCGAGGAAATTAACATTGCGTTAGAAAACGTATGCATGGTTATTACTCTCTGTTTCAAGGTCCTTCATAAGTAAACAGAAGTTTTGCCTTTTTGCTTAAATTAGCCAATTTTGGCATTAAAATCAAACACTTTCTGCTAAGAAATATTATGTAGTAAAATATGAACAAAAATAAAATACTTATTTAAAATATGTATCATTAACAGTTCCGTAACGTATCTCATGAAAATCACCTAATTTCCTTTTCATATCACTTCTGACACAGCTCCTCACACACATTTTGTGGTTCTGTTAGTCCAGGACTCTTTACAAAAACCTAGAACGCCCCTTAAAACATTGTTAGCTTGACCAGGGAGCTGGAAGACAGCTCCCTGGTTTGACCAAGCAGGATTAAAAATCGCATTTGCTTCGCATGAAAGTCAGTCGCGGACCACCCAAGTGATCTTAACTTTTTTAACTGCCTGGGTAACTGTTCTTTGTGACTCCTCTATATAAACTGAATAGGGCTTTGCCTCGAGGTAAATAGGACACTTAACCCCCTCTGTACTGTACTAATGACCTTTATTTTATTGAAGTGCTATAAAAATAACAAAACTGAAAACCTAAATCCCCATTGCTTCAGAGGGAGTCTCGATTCCACAAGGAAGTTATCCAAACAATGCAGTCTAACAGTTCTTGGTAGTACAAGGAAGTGTTAGTTTTAAACAGGTTTTTGCAGTGGAAAACGGATTGCAGTTTTGTTGTTTTATAGAAGGGATAATTTTTATTACACTCCAGTTTGTGTTGAAACGAGATTACAGTGACACCTCTGGTGTAGGGTGTAAAAGCTACGATCTGATTAAAGTATTTTGACTAACTTTAATATAAGCTCTCAAACCACTGCACATTTTCTTTCTCAAGTCACCGTGACTCATGGAAGACATGAGTGGCTTGATCACATACGGTACCCTTAAGACTCAAAATATGCCACAATAAACCTTATGCATTGACGTCACGCACGACGTAGACTTCTCACGAGTTCGTGGTAGACCTAGGCGAGTATCCGACGCAACAGAAATCAGCTGTTAGGATTTGTTGGTGAAAGTTGCAATGATACGTGCTTGCCCCATTGGACTTGAACTTACTGTTCTATGACGTCATATGCATAAGGTCTTTATTGCTTTTGCTATGATACAGACCAGCGCTGCTCAACCGGTGGGCCGTAAAGCTCTGCCAGGTGGGCCGCGAGATCCTCCATAAAAAAATAAAAAGTAAAAAATAAAGAAAAAAGAATAAACTTTTTGTAAGGTGGGCCTCAGAAAAATTCTGAGAGTCAAAGTGGTCCTCGAGTGAAAAAAGGTTGAGAAGCGCTGATATAGACTGTCTTTGAATGCTTGAAACGGTTTATGTAAGCAAACAGAGAAAAAGTAAAACATTGACAAGAATGATTTATTACTCTATCATATCTTATGGCTTTAACTAAAGACAGGTGCAGGATTTCATTTAGTTCTTTGTGTTATCAAAAGGTTGAAAAAGGAAATTAAGAAAATAGACATGACAAAATGCCATAAAAATTGTTGTTGTTATACCTAGAAAAAGTGTCTTTTCAAAAATTGAAAGTGATTGGTTAACTTTATTTTCCTTCCCAGTTGTGACCATGGATCTCGTCTTGGTGTAATAACATACATATTTCTTCCTTTACAAGTAATCTCTTCAATAAAGAATCCCCTGTTTTGGCCTTGAATTGTATCCCCTTTGACTGGTTCTTGAGCTAGTTAAGAGTTTTTGTAATGGGGAATGATTGGTCTAAACAGTCTGCAAAATATGGCTCTGGTTTGAAGCGCAAGTGGACAATGTGCTACGGATGACCTTTCCGTAGATACATTGAAAACGCTACTGCCTGATGGACTTTGAAGGAAGAGAATTTCTTGAAATGCCTACTCCAAAAAATCCCACTCAAATTTAAAAGCAAACTAACCAGTAGAACTACGAACCGGAAAATTCCTGTTCTGGTCTCAAGTGACAATATTGTTTCTAGTGTGCCCTTTTCGGTAAGTTAAATTATTAGAAAACGCCATTACCACAAGCAGGAGATTGTCCTGATACTCATCTTAGATCCAAGGTTGATTTACTCTTATCCCCTCTGAATGTGACGGACGGTCAATATGAAGCGTCCGATGAAGCTAACAAAATGCAAACAAATCAAGACAACAGAAGGAAAGTTAAAAGTATTTAGCTGGCATTCGAATGGTGTTGGCTTTTTCTGCAGTAATGATTACGAATTAGCCGAGGGCTAAGGTCACTGGTGCAGTTGACCTGGAAATCTGGTTCTAAGCAAAGAGTAGCTTACAAAAAAACGATCATTTTTTGCAACTTATTGTTGGTCTCTCATGCATTTCAATAACAAAAGACATACGTTGCCCCAATGTTTAACTATAAAGCCCGTTTACAGTGTAGCAGAAGGAAGTTTTCATATCAATACACATGAAGAAGCTGTTACATGGCACGACAGAGAACTCTTTCTACTCTTTTCAAAGCGCTTGATACTTCATTACGTTTTTGTCGAATCTGAGAATACGTCCTTACTCTAGAAATCCACACACGTGGATTCGCTTAATCAAGGCACAAAATAAGGGAATAAGTGTTACGTTTGTTGGAGTGTGATTCTCTATCTTTAGCTGTGTCGTTTGGTCGTTTTAGAGCTTGATTTCAAAATCGGGAAAACGTTTGACCATCAGCTACAGTCCAGAAAGGAAAACTTAATGTTTAATTTAACCTTAGCTTATATGGACGGTTATATGGCGTATTATCATCGAGTGAAATTATCGTAACAAACTGTAATCACGAAACGTTTTCCTCATACTTTGGTTTACTTGCAGTTGTAAGGTTGGAGTCTTAAGCACTGTTGCGCATTAAAACGTCTACAGAATCAACTTTTGTGACCACTCTGTCGAACGGTCCGAACGAAAGGTCGTCACCTATTTTTCATGTGATGTGTCTTCTAGCACCATTTGTAAAATGAGGACTATATTATACTTCGCTTTTGTTTTATTGTATGGCAGCGCTATTGCTGAAGATAGTATGTTATAATTGGATTTTACTGATACCATAGTCAAGTATCAACATGGGAACTATTATTACTCTGCTAAAGGTGAAAACGTGTCCTTAAGATGTAAATATTCAAATGACCGGCACAATCTTCCTCTCAGTTTTAATAAGGGAATACGTGCTGAAAATACGTCCTGCATTTACAGTGGCGGAATGCTTCGGACAGTCCCACCTGGTAAATACTCAGTAAAGAAGGAACTTGATCTAACTCTTCTGAATATTTACAGTGTTGATGAGGATGATTCCTCATTGTACGCTTGCTGGTATTCTCAGAAAACCAACACTACTTATGTGAGAACTTTATTTAACTTTGTATACTTACACGTACTTAGAACAAATGAGAAACCCAGCTTTTGTGTTCTGAATCAGAACACGTCCGGCGTCTTTCACTCACAAGATGATCTTGTTTTAAGGTGCCCAATGGTTGATGGTCTGGAAATTAAATTGTATAGCACAGACGGGCCAGGCACAATTGAAAAGATTAAGACAAACTGTGAGTCACTGGATAATCACTTTTGTAAGATGAATGTGACGAAAGTAAGATCAGCTCTGAACGGTACACGGATTTCTTGTACAAAGTCAAGCGAACGTACACTGTATCATTTCTGTCGACATATTCCAATACTGACAGTCATTGATAATTTGGTGGTAGATGTTGAAGTTGAAGGAAGACAGAATAGAGAGAGAAAGTTTGCTCTTTTGACATGTACCAGTTTTCCATCTTTATTATCTCGTGTGCAGTGGTACGTGGAAAGCAGCAATCTTATGATACTCAGCAACACTGGTAAATTCAATCAGCTTCGAATTGCGAACCGGGCATTTCCAAATGCTACTAAAATAAATTTTAAAGTAACATGCAAAATCACCATTGGAAAGATAAGCAACAGTACAACAGTTAACATCAATTACACATTTGATTCCTTGGTACCTCCGAGAGGCGTGAGAACTACTGGGTCAAGTAACATGGGTCTTCTCATGACAACTAACGCGCTACGCCTGAAAACTAAAGAAACATCAATTACAGGTTTAGATGTAACCATTTTGAAGACACAGACAACTAATTTCACGTCAAATGTGACCCCACTTTTACCACGGTCCCTCTCTTCAGCAAGTATTATTGTTCCTGCGACTGTTGTACCTATCCTGGTTATCGCCTTTATTCTTTTAATATACTGCTTTAGACCATCAAAAACTGCAACTGTAAAAAGGGATTCAAGTGTGAGTGGAACTGACAATTTGGCAAGGGACAATCATTACGAAAACAATCATAATCGTATACAGCTCGGATTGTCTCTGGAAAACTCTCAGGTGGCTGAGAATGTTCTCTATGAGCCATACAGAGGAAATATTATTTAAAGTTGGATAAAAACTGTTTTGATGATGGGTCATATCATGGCAGGGTTTTGCTTGTCGACGTATACGTATATAGAAAAGAAATGCCACCGTCAGGAAGTCAAAACAGTTATCGTGCAGTGCCAATAAATACCTACAACCGAAAGATGGAGATCTTTGATAACATGTCAGACACTAGAACAATAGACCCAGAGCCTTGATTTAGATTAACTAGGTACCAATATCGAAGTATATGAGCATAAATGGAGTCACCTGGGATGTTCAGAAATGGTAGTCTGCTGTGTACCATCCGTTGCTTGTGGACCTGGTGTCCATTTTCTAGAATGGCGGTAATGTCTAAGCAATCATGAGGAGTTTTGAAAATGAAATTTTGACAGAACATCCAGTCAACACGTGTGAAGTTTTATATATAAGGAAATAAAATTTTCTACCACATGATACCACATTTAAGGGGCTTAGTAGTGAATTCAATTACATATTTGTGCCAAAAGTGTGAATGTTCACAATATTCTTCAGAAATATGAATTTCATTAATCAACATATTTTCCCATAGTTTCCAAAGCCTTTTCACTGATGAGTTGAAATTTTAGGAAAACTGTCTATATCTTTGGATAATATTGTGTGAAAGCAAAAAGTTCATTGCTTTCAAAACAAGAAAATTACAGTAGTTCAAAATTAACAATTTGAAATTAGCGGAAATTGCATTTTGTACTTTACATAATATTTTGCCTTATTCTCATCTTGCATCAGCTCGGATAGACTACTGATTAAGCCCGTACACTGGAAGAATTGTCCACTTTGGGTTTAAAGCATGAAACTTAGAACATAGATTGGAACACGTGCTTGTGTTCATTTTCACTCATAGGCCAATGCACTTTTGGAACCAATTTTACTTTATTTCCAGAATTTGATGTTTAATTACGATAAGAAAAGCTATGATGATTGGGCAAATAACACCACAGGAAACAATCGAGAGCAAGGCCAACGTTTACCTTTACACACTTTATCTATTCCAAGATGGTGGCTATGGGTTATAATGCACTTTTTATCAATTCCCTCATTTCTGTCTTTGAGTGAAAATTTCTGATCAAGAAAGCAGCATATGGCTACTCGTCACATAGTACAATGGAATCTTCAGCAAGAATTAACTTGGTTAAGAACATACCATATCTATTCCAGGATGTTGTCTAGAGGTCACTTACTTAACCAAACCCCACCCCCGGTTCTCGGCATTACCCCATAGTGGTTGTAGTAGTAGCCAAATCAAGTACATAACTTACTTCGATGGCTCTCAGATACTTTCCTACTGTAAAAGGGAAAATATTGGGCAAAAATTGATAAAACCTACACAGAAAGGATACAGCAAAACTGAAATCCACTCTTTACCTATACATATTGGTTCTGTTCAAAGATGGCGGCTAGGGTGGGGGCACTTTTTACGATTCCCCTTCATTTTTATTTTTGTGTGAAAATTGCCGACCAAAAAGTAATGGCCACTCGTCATAAAGTAAAAAGGTTGCAGTCTACAACATGTCTTAACTTTGTTGTAGTACATATTGTATCTCTTCCAAGATGGCGTTCAGAGGTAAAGTAGCAATTGCCCCCGTTTTTATCTGCATTAGACCATGGTAGTACCACTAGCTATATCAAGTTAGTAACTTATTTCAATGGCTCCCATTAATTTTTTTTCTTGAAATGTATTAAAGTGGAATTTTGACTGTTTTGGCGTTCCATGGTGATAACGTAATCGTTGAATATGTACATCATTTGTTCGTGAGTTATTAGTGTATTTAATGTGAGTGCTTCAGTCTTCTTAGGCCGCTACACTGGGTGGCTGGCGACCGGAGATTGCTCCGAATTTCGGCTCGTAGAAATCAACTTTTTACCCTTAAGATGTCCCGTATCCTGACGTAAAGTATTGCCTCTGATTGTTCATCATCAGTACCGGCGCTCTCGATGTTATTTTCCGTCGACCTGGGCAGTTTTGGACTGTATCCTGTCGGTGACTTTTGAGTTGCCATGCTGCCATTCCAATCTAAAGAGATGTCTACCCTGTATCCTGTTAGGTTGTTGCAGCCTTAGCTGTTAGGAGAGATGGCTTAAAACCTGTTGTGACTGTGAGAGGCCAGAGAACTTTGATCATTTTCCAGTATCGCGACCAGTCTCTAGGATGTCCGCGCCGCTTATTACCAGTTAAATTCGCAAGAGTCCACCAGGAACAGAAGAAGACACCAGTTAGGGTAATTGATTGTATGTGTGTAACTAAGAAATAATTTGCCCCTGTATTGTATTGAAGTTGTATTGCCGCCTTGGTTCAGGCTAGCCCAGCAGAAAATTCCCTTTGGGACCCTTTGTCTAAATTTCTTAATCAAAGGGTTTCAATGGGTTCCAAATGGTTTCAAAGGGTTTTCAAAAGGATTTGGTTAATGCAAAGTACGGAAGCCGAGAACATCGCGGTGGTGTGAAATCGGACATGCCAGTCTTCCCACCCCTTTCTTCGGTAAACATGGGAAGGAGAAATCAAGATACGATTTCTCCTTACCATTATCCACCGATAATGTGGATTGGAGAAAACCAAAGTCAGTGAGGGGGTACTTCAAGAAAAGACCATTACACAGTGTCTATTTTCGAACACCCTGTCCATAAATGGAAGCACCCGCACATGACACGGATTGACGCTATGTAACTTTGGTTATATTATTACCAACGTGGGATGATCTCACCGTGGTACGGAGAAATCGTCGAGGAGCGAGCTAGCTATGTTACATATAGCTAGCTATGTAGCAAAGGGTAATTTTGTAATACCCTTTGCGATTTATCCAATTTCCATCCAAAAGGGACCCCTTGGAATGAAAAGGGTTTTTCTAAAGGGTTCCATTTGAAACCCTTTGGGTTCAAAAGGGTTTTACCCCAAAGGGTGCCAAAGGGAATTTTCAGCTGGGAGGCTCTAGTTAGACTCAGTTACCACATCCTGTGTATGTTAGGTTGTTGGCATGGGGTAACAGAGAATTCAGAAGAATATCTACAGTAATTGAAGTCCATATGAATAGAAAGTTTAATAATAATGTTGTGTGAAGTATGTTAAGACATGGTGATGCATATATTTTGTGCTCAAGAATTAGTGTTGAGAGAATTTATCCAATTTATTGTGAGGGTTAAGAACAAAAGGACTTCATTGGTTTGGGCCATACGGTCTATAGAGGGCGCTATGTTGTTTGGACAATGTCAGCTCTTCAGTGATGAGTCATTGGGATAACGAATGGAGGAAATTGTTTATTGTTTACAGTGACAGAGTTATGTGAGAGTTCAGGGGTTATTCTTTGTGCTCTGTATGATAGTGATAGAGTTGTGTTCTATTGAGCTTAGTGCTTTGGGGAAAATTGAAGGCACATGAGGTGCATCTTCTTATCATGGCCGAAGGTAAAGGGTGTCAAACGGGTGGTTAAGGGGGTGCAAAGCCCATGCACTTGAGTTCATTAGGTTTTTATATCTGAGTATGGAATACTGGAATTAAGCTGACTTTAAGTGTTATTTTGTACACTATTGACATTGTAATTATAGTGTCTACTGTGTGGGTAATTGTACCAAAGTAAATTGATGAGTAGTATGTATGGTTACCACTGTACTTTGTGTCGTTGAGAAGAATTTCGTCACTTTATGAATTTTAATCTGAGGGGATTTGTAATCTTATTCCTGTTACTCTGATACTGTGGTTTTGATGGGATAGACCTGTGATAATATTCTCTGGTTCAGCTGGCATGAGGTAGGAAAGTCCTTATATCGGGGAATATAAGGTGAAATCCTACATAGTTGGCAGGAATACCCGGACATTGTAGGTAGAAAATCCTTGCACGCAGAAGACCAGTGGTTGTGATTACGGTGAGATGCCTGAGAGGATTTGCATTTTACTCTACATTTCGTATAGAGTTGTGTAGGCCTATATGGTACAGGTTTAGATGGAGCATGGGTTATAGTGTTTTATTCTTTAGTTATCCTCGGTGAGGTTGCAAAGTGGATTTGTTCAGGGATTAACCATTATTAGTGTAAGACTAGGTTCACTTCTTTTCTTTTGGAGTCTCTCTATTCTGTACACTGTTGTATTGTACGAGGTGTATTGTAGAATTTTATGGAAGAGCTTTTACATGTTCAAGGTGACGATATATTGGGTTGTATCTTAAGGTTAGAACTGTATGGAAGTAAGTGAGAAGTATATGGCATTGTGTATTGAATTAGTCCCAGACATTATGTAATGTATTGTTACAGAAATGAGAATTTACAGGAACTTTTAGGTACGTATTTTAAGAAGAGAGATTTCCCCTTATGTGAGTTGCATAAGCCAGACAGTTATATCTTCACGTGTCGTGATACCTTGTTGTAAATATTGTAGAGGAGGTTTTATACATTCAGAGGTTTTTTTTTCTAACTTTGTCAAGTTTGGGGTGTTGAATTGTGAATTCTAAATTGTCCGGTTTGTATCTGTATCATTGGTATCATCTAGGTCACAATTTGCATTTCAAACTGGTAGACATTTTTGCATTTGGTTTCAGTAATACATGTTGCTATGAGAGATTTAACTATTTTCACCAACTCATTCGACCACTTTTGAGGAAGATGGGCCCAAATAAAAGAACAAATATCCCCAATAGATCCTGACCGCCATTTTGGCTGACTAGACTGCTTATATTTGCTGGAAATGGATTTACAGAAGGAAAAACCTTCGGTAAAACCAGACATAACTGAAAAGGAAGGTTTCACCGTTCTCTGCTCTTGTCATGACTCCACAACATAGTATATCTACAATGAGCAGACGTCCAGACATCAGAAACAGGGTACTTGGCATAATTAAGCAAATTCAGATCGACGGTCAAAAAAAACATTATTTTAATGTTGAATCAAACACCAATGCCTGGTTGTATACCCCAGAGTGTGCTATGGATGGATAAAAATATGGTCGCAAGCAAGTTTGTAAGCTTATTACTCTTATTACTCTTTGAACCTAAGATGTCTTGTTATCGATTTTGGTGTCATCGTAACTGTTATGGAGAGATTATGTTTGTGGTAATTTTGACTTTAAAACCATTTATTTTTATTCAAATCTGATTTTGTTACTTTACATCCTTTTTTAACTTAGAAAGGACAGACTTTGAGGTGTCATCACTGGTGTTTGAACTCATTTTGACTAAAAGTCCTTTCTTTAAAGGAATAAACTGACTTTTAACTAGTGTTACGGCTTGTGGTCGCAGGTCAAACCAATAACAGCGAAAGATCACAGAAGAACGAGATTAAAATTCAACAACTTAATGATTATTTACAATCTCCTCATCTTACTTAAATTTACAATAATTAATTAGACTTACTCACAATCCTTTACTTAATATTTGCCTGGTCTGGTCCAAGGGCTGGTAGTGCATGCACGTTGACGATGGTACACATGAGAAAATCTTTCCCATTGAAAAACGGCGGAACGAACTGGCCGACCACGGCACGAAATGACCGATTTTTTGACGTCATTTGACCACAAAGGATTGTTTGCTTAGTCGGAGCAAATATTTACCCTGCACGAGAGCCAGTAACTGACCATTGTTCTGTTGCAGTTTTCATGCTAACAATTATTTATAATTCCACCAAACCTGGACCGATTTTTCTGGTTTAAAATTTGTTTTAACGTCAATTTATCCATAAAGTTTAGTTCCAGCGAATAATTTTGTATAACTGCGAAAATTACTTTATTATTCTTCAACCACTTAAGGTCCACTACAAGTACGTTAACCGCAAAAATGTGACATCTGGAGATATAATCCTTGAAGCAGATGAAGGCAATTTTGTCCTTCCTTCAAGGGAACGAATTCTCTAATGAGTAGTAGACCTGCAGCGTGCTGAAGCGTAGGAACTGGTTCCACGAGCGAATAACGACAAGGCTAGGCGATGATGGATAATAACAATCTCAATACACAGTGTAGAAACGTCGTAAGGCAATTTATCACAAGAGTACAGTGTCAGTGGCTGGCTTCGTTTAGAGAATAACTTCTCAATAAAGGATGTCTGGTCTCCTTGAAGTATTGTAATCTCTCCCTAACAACAGTTGTTGAACTGCCTTTTATATGCTAGGCTTTTATTCGAGAACTCTCCAGAATTTAACAGAAACTTCTAGTGTACACAGTCCAGCAATTACGAGAACGTTCCTTAATAGAAACTTGCAGAGCACACAGTCGAGACATTACGAGAACGTTCCTTGTATGCACGGTAGTAAACAATGTCAATATTTCCTAGAAGTGTCGTCAGGCCGCGTAAACAGTTCTTTCTTCTAGACAATTCTAGAAAGGCTGCATTGAAGTTGAATTTTCTGGAACTTTCCATTCGCTCGTCGATGGATTCAATCTGGTGTTCCTGACGGGTCGTCTTGTAACACCCCCCCCCCCATTGAAAAAGTTTTGGACGTCTCGGACAAAACTTAAGTTACAATATTTACAATGTATAACTTTACAGTAATAACTACAGTATGTATAATATGTAGTCCAATATTCAATGGAAGGTATAATCATAACATACAATTTGTCTTGCTAGGTGATGATAAATGCATACAGTAACATCATCAAATCACATTGTGCCATAGTTAACACAAAATTTCAAAACTTACAGTGATATTTTCAACATACTGCATCAGATCAAATTCTTGACAAAGAGTCTGGTACAACATTGTCTTTCCCTTTAATGTGCTTAATATCTACATTATATAATTGCAGAAATAAACTCCACCTCATCAATCTTTGATTCTTATTCTTCATCTTAGATAAAAATGTCAAAGGGTTATGATCAGTGTATACAGTGATAGGGAAACTAGTAGTTCCCAAATAAACATCAAAGTGTTGAAGACCAAGTATCAAAGCTAAAGTCTCTTTTTCAATTGTTGAATAATTTCTCTGGTGTTTGTCAAATTTCTTAGAATAATAACACACAGGGTGATCAACACCATGCTCATCAGCTTGAAGCAAAACTGCTCCTATGCCATTGTCACTGGCATCTACTGCCAACTTAAATTGTTTTTCAAAATCTGGAGCAATCAACACTGGTGAACTCATAAGTGCCTTTTTCAATGATTCAAATGCTGCTTGGCAATTATCCGTCCAATCAAACTTTTCATTTTTCTTTAATAATTTTGTCAATGGTGCAGCAATGTCAGAGAAATTTGGACAAAAACGTCTGTAGTAACCAGCCATGCCTAGGAAACGCATGAGCTGCCTTTTATCAGTTTGGGCAGGGAATTTGTCAATGCCCTCAACTTTGGCCTTAATTGGTCTAACTTTACCCTGACCAACCACATGCCCTAAGTATATCACCTGGGCACAAGCAATCTCACTTTTGACCAAATTGACAGTCAAATTAGCTTTGGCAAGCTTGTCAAATAATGCCTTAACATGTTGTACATGTTCATCCCATGAGTTGCTGTACACAATAAGGTCATCAACATATACTTCACAATTTTCTAAGTCTGACGTAAGGTTATTTACTAAGCGTTGAAACGTCATCGGTGAATTTTTCATACCAAACGGCATAACCTTATACTGAAATAACCCATCTGGCGTCACGAATGCCGAGATTTTCTGAGCCCTCTCAGTGAGTGGTATCTCCCAGTACCCCTTTAGTAAGTCAAACTTTGATACATACGTAGCTTTCCCAATCCTACCAATGCAACCATCGATACGGGGTATCGGATAGGAATCCGTTCTCGTGACCGCATTTACCTTTCGGTAATCAGTACAAAATCTGTACCCACCGTCTGGCTTGGGGACCAATATACAAGGGGAAGACCATTCACTATTACTAGGTTCTATAATGTCATGGTCTAACATATACCGAACTTCATCCCTGAGATGTTGTCGTTTTCGAGGGTTAACTCGGTAAGGATGCTGCTTGATTGGTGTGGCATCCCCCACATCAACATCATGTTCAATCAAATTTGTCCTAGTCGGATCATCTGAGAACAAGCATGCATATTCATAGATTAATGATTTCATTTCTGACTTTTCTTTGTGATCCAGATGACTTAATTTCTGGTCAAGATTTTTCAACACATCAGAATTTTGTAACTTAATACACATGTCAGGAACATTATTAGCCTTGATCTCATCATTACTGAGTTCATGATCAGCATTGATCACACACACTTGATCACCTGTATCATTAGTGTTACTATTTACAGCATGTACACTTTCATCCTTAGAAATGTCACAATCTTCTCTTTCATAATATCTCTTCATAATATTAATATGACATACTCTTTTAGATTTACGCTTGTCAGGTGTCAAAATGACGTAGTCTGTGTCACTGACCTTTCTCTCAATGACATAAGGTCCTTGAAAGCGAGCTTGAAGTGGCTGACCAGAAACAGGCAAAAACACTAGCACCTTATCACCAGGCTTAAACTCTCTTTTCACAGTGGTCTTGTCGTACCACGCTTTCATTTTCTTCTGAGAGTGCCTCAGATTTTCCTGAGCAAGTTCACATGCTCCATGAAGACGATCTTTAAAGCGGGATACATAATCAAGTAGATGTATGTCTTCACCTGGTTCTGATAACCACTTCTCCTTTAACAATTTCAATGGTCCACGAACTGTGTGTCCAAAGACAAGTTCAAATGGACTGAACCCAAGTGACTCTTGCATAGATTCCCTGGCAGCAAACATTACAAAAGGAATGCCTTCATCCCAATCTCTCTCATTATCATGACAATATGTCTTTAACATATTCTTCAATGTTTGGTGAAACCTTTCTAAAGCCCCTTGGCTTTCAGGATGATAAGCCGAAGACTTAATTTGATCTATGCCTAACTCATACAACATCTGCTGGAATACAGTTGACATGAAATTAGACCCTTGATCTGATTGGATCTCTTTTGGCAACCCGAACAATGTGAAAAATTTAAGTAAAGCTTGTAAGACTGTCCGAGCCTTAATATTCCTCAGAGGTATTGCCTCTGGAAACCTCGTAGAAGCACACATAATGGTTAATATATACTGATGCCCTGCCCTACTCTTAGGTAGGGGACCTACACAATCAATAATGACTCTACTAAACGGCTCTTCAAAAGCAGGAATTGGCTTTAAGGGTGCAGCCGGAATATTCTGATTCGGCTTCCCAACCATTTGACATGAGTGACAGGTCTTACAAAATTTGGCCACATCACTTTTAAGTTTTGGCCAATAAAAGTGATTTAGAATTCTGTGGTAAGTCTTATTGACTCCTAGGTGCCCTGCAAATGGCATTTCATGAGCAATACTCAGTATTTCCCTTCTATAGGTCCTAGGTACCACAATTTGATGGTAAATTCTCCATTCTTCATCTAATGGTGCATCAGGTGGTCGCCATTTACGCATCAAAATATTGTTTTTCAAATAAAAGCAGACTGGGACGTCTTTCGATTCATCCTCAGTGAGTGCACCAGCTATTAATGGCTGAAGCTCTTCATCATGTTGTTGTTGGACTGACAACTGGTCTCTGTGGAGTGTGTCATACATTTTTGATTTTTCCTGTTCTACCCCCTTACTATGTGTGGGACCAGGAGACTCACAATCCTGACTATCATTAAGATTAGTCATAAAAGATTGGCTGAGATCATACCAAGAATCTTCACTTTCATGAATATTTTTACTAGAATCTTTTCCAGACTCTGACTCCTCCTTTGGGAGTGTTGTTCCATTTTTAGGAACTAATTCCTCAATTTTAGAGGGCGGATGATTAAGTTTATCATCCTTATTTTCAGATATCATACCCTCATTTTTAGAGAGTGGATGTTTAAGATTGTCATCCTTACATGATTCCCTACTTGTTCCACTTTTGGGAACTGTATCCTCACTTTTAGAGGGTGGATGTTTAAGATTATCATCCAAGGCGAGCTTTTGTGACATAGCTCTAGTGACAGCACAGGCAGGGAATAAATTTGGAAATTCCTTTTCTAATTGCTCTGTGTTGTTATAATCACATGGTTTATCTGTCAAAATTGCATTGGCTACTACCTTTCCACCAGCTAGGTCATTGCCTAGCAAGAGAGATACCCCCTTTACAGGTAGAGTAGGTCTGACCCCTACTATGACCGACCCAGAAACTAAATCTGACTTCAAATTAATTTTGTGGAGAGGGACAGAAGTAAATCCACACTCAACCCCCTGAATTAGTACATTCGCCCCTGTGGAAGTAGAGTCCGATAATGGCAAAACTCCATCAAGAAGCAACGACTGAGTTGCGCCTGTATCACGCAAAATTTTAATTTTGACGGGTGGATGAACTGAATTCCCATCTAGGGAAATAAACCCCTCAGACACGAATGGAAGGTATTCTTCCTTAATTTTGTCGCTAGAATTAGGCCGTAAAGTCACGACTACCTCAGAAGAGTTCTCTACATTGGCTAAGGCATTTGGAGCCGTTTCAGTCTCCTTTAATTTTGCCAATGTGAAGCAATTTGCCATTGTGTGGCCTTTTTTGTGACAGAAACCACAGCTTATGTCTTTAAAGGCAGCTTTGTTTGAGCTGACCTGGTCGTTCTTTTGACGACTTGAATCTGGTTGTTTTTTACCAGAATTTGTTGGAGAGATAGAACCAGACTGAGATCAACTGTTACTTGTTGTGCCACTATTATTGCCATATTTCTTATTTGGCCTACTAAACTGACCCTTGTTTTGAGTCTGACCCACTTTACCAAATTTATGGGTAAGTGCATACTGATCAGCCAAATTTGCAACTTCACTCAACTTGTCAGCCTTATTTTCCTCAAGGTGAGTTTTAATGTCATCATTCACACACCGTTTGAATTCCTCAACCAGCATCAGTTGTCTTAAAGTGTCAAATGTGGAGACCTTTTTGGAAGAACACCATCTATCGAAATGCCTTTCTTTTTGATAAGCAAACTCTACGTATGTTTGTGTATCCGCCTTACGATACTTTCTAAATTTTTGGCGATAAGCTTCGGGCTCCAATTCATAGGCTTGTAATATGGCCTTTTTAACCTTATCATAATCCATGCTGTCCTCTATTGACAGAGCGGAATACACTTCTTGAGCCTTGCCTGTGAAATTACTCTGGGTGAGTATGGACCATTTATCTCTTGGCCATTTTAGTTGCTCACCCAGCTTTTCGAAATGGTTAAAGAATTTCTCCACATTATCCTCCTGAAATTTGGGGACAAATTTTATGTGCTTAGAAACATCGAATCCCCCAGTATCTAAGCCTATTTTAGGGTCTGAGGCTTTTATGACCCCTAACTCTAGTTGCTTCAGCCTTAATTCATGTTCTCTTGCCTCCTTTTCCCTCTGCATTTGCATTTCTCTTTCTTCTTTTTCCTTTTGCATTTGCATTTCTCTTTCTTCTTTTTCCTTTTGCATTTGCATTTGCATTTCTTTTAATCTAATTTCCTTATTCATTTCCATTTCAAGCCTTTTCAATTCAAATGTGTTGTCAGTTGGCACAGTGATAGCTGTTTCCAATCCTGTACTAGGCAGGATACTTTCATCCACAAGATATTCTAGAACATATCTTTTAATCTCGTCCTTCCGCATTAAAGGCTGAAATTCAATGCCATAATGTTTTGCGACCTTTACAATATCAGACTTCTGTAATGAATCTAGTTCCTCGACTGAGGGACTAGCAACGAATTTATCTAAGTTGAATGGCATTTTGAAATTGTATCAAGCCTTCAACAAACAAATAAGTAGTCTGAGCAAACACAGTTGCTTACGATTTACAACAGAATTTCTCGAATTTTCTAGTACTTTTCGTTCCCGGATGTTAGGCTACCAATTCTGTTACGGCTTGTGGTCGCAAGTCAAACCAATAACAGCGAAAGATCACAGAAGAACGAGATTAAAATTCAACAACTTAATGATTATTTACAATCTCCTTATCTTACTTAAATTTACAATAATGAATTAGACTTACTCACAATCCTTTACTTAATATTTGCCTGGTCTGGTCCAAGGGCTGGTAGTGCATGCACGTTGACGATGGTACAGTAGTAGACCTGCAGCGTGCTGTAGCGTAGGAACTGGTTCCACGAGCGAATAACGACAAGGCTAGGCGATGATGGATAATAACAATCTCAATACACAGTGTAGAAACGGCGTAAGGCAATTTATCACAAGAGTACAGTGTCAGTGGCTGGCTTCGTTTAGAGAATAACTTCTCAATAAAGGATGTCTGGTCTCCATGAAGTATTGTAATCTCTCCCTAACAACAGTTGTTGAACTGCCTTTTATATGCTAGGCTTTTATTCGAGAACTCTCCAGAATTTAACAGAAACTTCTAGTGTATACAGTCCAGCAATTACGAGAACGTTCCTTAATAGAAACTTGCAGAGCACACAGTCGAGACATTACGAGAACGTTCCTTGTATGCACGGTAGTAAACAATGTCAATATTTCCTAGAAGTGTCGTCAGGCCGCGTAAACAGTTCTTTCTTCTGGACAATTCTAGAAAGGCTGCATTGAAGTTGAATTTTCTGGAACTTTCCATTCGCTCGTCGATGGATTCAATCTGGTGTTCCTGACGGGTCGTCTTGTAACACTAGACTTTATAATATACCGACTGTCATTCTTGTTACTTCAAAAGTCAACTGTAGCATAAGTATGTTAATATTTTTACTTTTTTATCTTATTATTTTAACTTTTAGGCTCATTAATTGACTTTTAATGTCAATGGCTAGACGTGAAAGTTAAAAATATAACTTCCGTATACCATAACTTTGAGTTTCAAATATATGGTTTAATATACTTTTTTATCTAACTTAATACTTTCAAAGTCAGAATTTTCCACTTGATCTCATTATTTGAACTTTACAGAAAAATATTGGCTTGGGATCCCATTTATTTTACTTGATGTCCTGTTATATGTGAATGAATAGTCCAGTGTCTAGGTTTTGTAGCTTTGGTAATGAAAGTCATTCCTTTGACCAAAAAGTCATAAACTTGGATTGAAAAGTCAAAATTAAAATGACTTTTGATGTAGAAAGTGTGATTTACTATGCCATAAGATTACTTGAATAGTCAAACGTCCTACTTTTTATGTCATCAATTCTACTTTCGGTGTTATTACTTAAACTTTTAGTATCATGAATTTGACATTTCATCTTTATTCTTTGAATATAAATATTACAAATGTTAATTTCAATGTTATATATTTTATTTATGTTTGCTTATTTTGACTTTTATTTTAATACTTTAAATTTAAAGTCAAGAATTAAATTTTTCTTTCATTTTTGACTTTTAAAATCAGACTAATAACTTGTTAGTAATACATGAACAGTGGCCCCTCTGGTTACAAAACTAAATAAAATTGTTTTCAGCTTTACCCAAGCTGGAAATCACATGAGATCTTTACATATTTCAAATGTGAAGTTCAGTACTCACCGTGCTTAGTAAAATTAATGTTGCCTCCCTAGTTTTGATGCACAAGTAAGGTAAAGAGCGACATCTGGTAGTGATATTAGCTATTTTTGGGATTTTATTCGACACTGTTTGTTTTGTGGCGCGGGGGAGGGGGGTAGCTTTCTAGAAAGTGGGTGAAGTTGTGAGCATAAGGGTAAGCAACTCAACGGCAATTTTGTTCTGTAGATTCTCTGCATAATGAAAAAAAATTCTCTAAAATTATTTAGAGGGATCAAAAGAGTAACAAATACTTATACATGACTAGAATAACGGTCCCCAATACGACGAAAATAGTCGCAATATATTGGCTCCTTGGAGGTCAACCGGACAAAGATGCCCACTTGATCGTTACTGTGTGGGCGTGGGTTGAACGTGGCCCGTCTGTGTCCATAATAGGTAAGAGAAAGAAGTAGAGTTTTGACTTGTACTAAATCAAATGAGGAAAGTATGGCCTTTCCTACGTTTTAAATCAAGTGGTTACCGAGGCCTGTGAAAATGAATTAAATAATGTACTTTAGGGGAAATGAATCTAGTTATCTTAAAGGCCAGATGGAAGGCCATGACTTGAAATTACTTCCTTGTGATGGTTAAGGGTTCCCTTGTGTGTGGTTCTCAAGCGGCAATGAGGCAGTTTAGCAGACGAAGAAGACATTAGAGAGAATTAAAGGGAAGTTGAGTGTAATGGGAGTACATTACTCGATGCGTAAGAGTATGTGATGTATATGAATTAGTGTTTCTAATGATGATGTTTCTACTGTGTCTCTTGTTTACTATCGTGGAAGCTATTGAGGGAGACCAAGGTGAAGCCAGGGCAAATGCTGGTTATAGATTTATAAGTGTATTGAAGATTTGTATGTGTATTGCTTTCAGTAGCGAAGATTTGTAGAAAAAGTGGAAGAGGGGATACTGGGCCCCTTAGGCCAACGTTACTGTGTGAAAAAGGAACTTCAATCCGAGCATTTCAAAAAAATCGGAGATATATCCCAAACCCCTCTGGATTTCAGGCTATGATTGCTTTAATCATTGCTTGGATACTAAGGTTTTGTACTGCCTACCCTCTCTGGTTCTGTTTTTAGATTATTGTATATTGGTGTTATCTTTGTGTAGCTTAGCTCATTTACCAAATTTATTGCATAGATGGAGTGACCCAGTATGACGTTTAGTTATACTTCCAGCATTTCGCTCTACTTCCAGGGTCAAGTGTTTTGTTCCTCGGGTCCTAACATTCCAGTCCAATGCCACCCCAGGGTCTACTTACCAGAAAGGGACCCTGAAACTACAATTCAGCAGGGGTAAAGAGAGGGGGCGGGAGAGCAGTGTGTTACAACACTCACTGTTCAGGCTTTACTTATTGTGTCAACTTGATTCATTCACCATATAGGGTTTACATATCTTGCTTTGTAGAATAGAAGGCTGTTTCGCTTCCACTAAACATTTTGAACAGAAGATACAGAGGAAAGTTTCTGATGACTTTTTGAGGTGTATTTAAAGACTTCACCAGTTTATCTGCTAGATCCGAAGTAAGCCAGCATTTGGAGTCCAGGTTGTTCTTAGACTTGAAAATATGACTGTACGCCAGATTAATTGAAGCCTGTTCATTCACTTCAAGCAGGGAGGTATTATTAGCTAATATCACCTCCCTGCTTAAAGTCAAAGTATCGCGTTGGCATGTCTTCAGAGGGCCCTTCGATTTTAGAGCTTTCGAGGTCACCCTAACCTCACATAAATTTCCAGCTCTCACGTCAAGAACATAGTAACATTGTATGTCGTAGATTTACGTAGTAGTACGCAGTACATTACAACACCTTTCGCCAAGCTGTATTGCCCTATTGATCAAGCGCATGCAAAGTTTGTACAGTATAATCCCAATGCAGAATGTGCGCAGAATGTGCACAGTAAACGACAGTAAACGAATTGTATTGAAAAAGTAAATATTCTAAGAATAACATCAAGCAAGGGTGACGACAGATAACAGTACAAATAACAGCCTGGTTAAAATCAGAACCAACAAGGCAAAGAAAGCAGCGTTAGTAAACAAAGAGGGTGAAATGAAGGGATGAAAATGGAAAATATTTGCCACACCAGAGTGACAATTGCGTAAATGGGACCATGCTAGGAAGACCTTACTCTTGGGTGCTTATCGTGTTCAAAGCACTAGCTACTTTGCAGAACATTGCCTGCACTATGCGGACGATTTCATAAGGTAAGTTGTATAGACCAGAACCTAGCTTGATATTATTTTGAAATGTAATTGATCATTTAAGTTTTATGATCATCTTCAGGAGATTGTCCTTTCTGACACTGACGATGTTGTAGGGACATTTGCTATAATTATTATGGAGACATGGGATGAATTTTCAAGAGCCTAACATAGGTATGGAATCTGGTGTTTTTAGAAAGACACATTAAGCCACCAACTGAAAACTGATATCATGCTTTATAAGGATTGATGTACCACTCGGCCCATCACGACATACGGACTACTATGAAGCAGATGAATGACCCACACTCTGAAATTGAAGAAAATGATGAGGACCACATGACCTGTTTCTCATGTTTAAGTAGTCGTAAAGTGAAATTGCGTTCGAATTCAGTGTAAACATCTGAATGTGCGTTCACTGTGTGTTTACCAGATATTACCACCTGTCCTGCAACAAACGGCTGTTACGAACGTAATTACTGTTCGACTGGGCGCACTCTCTCTATATACCAGTACACGTAGTAGGCCTATGCAAACCTGCCTAAATGTTGCATTTGGTCTCACTCTAGTCGTTTGAGTTTCTTGACTTCCAGTATTGTCAATTTAAAGTGTTAATAAAAGAAATGTGATGGTCGAAATAAATTAATGGGCGGTTAAAGATATGATCATGGCAGAAAGCTACCAACGTTAAAGGTATTGGTCCTCTAAGTCCTCTTGGTCCTTTAGCAGTTTAAGGAGAGAAGGCGCGTTATGTTACGATCAAGAAGGACTTGAATCAGTGAATCAGTCTAGTGAGTACAACCCTTTCCGTGTATGCTTCGGAGTAATATTTCTTGAGCAGGGGCGAAGTCTATTTTAGCCAGAACACTGAATTGTGAGCTGATAGCTGTCCGAGAAGTGATTTAGGGCAAGGATTATTCACCCCTTACTGCTTTGGAAAAAGTATCTTACAGGCAGAGCAATCTCTCCTGAACATAAAGTAAAACAATTATATGTCTTAATGAAAGTGGCGACTGTACTTTGTTGAGATAAATTCAAACAGTAGCTTTTCTCTGGCTGGTCAATGATGACTTTTGCAGTCAGTTGTATATTTAATTGCACAAAGAGAGTTGTGCGTTGATATAGCTTGTTGCAATTTAAAATCAGTGCAAATTATTGTAGCCTTGTCTGAGCGGTGTGAGGAGGGGATAAAAGTAAAGTTACTACGGAAAATTGATTACTGTCTGGGGTAAGACTAAGCTTTACCTTTACAACTGGAGATACACTTTAATTAAATTGACAGTGTGTCACTAATCATTTATCAAATTGTGCACAAACAACAGGGCAATCTGAAGAAGCATCTATGTAGCTTTTACCTTTGTGAACTGAGTCTGGATCAAGCTTCGAGCACCAGTCCAGCTGCAGCTTCTTCTGGGACAATGTCGATTCTCGGATCTTCAATTCGGAGTCAACTCCGATTCCGTCTTTGAACAGACTTCCGTCTGGGATAGGTCCAAGTATGGACTTGGGTGTTACAGCCGTTACATCCCCCTTCCTGCAGGCAGAAGAACTCGAGCAAAAAGTATATGCCATTTTTCAGGCAAACGTTTTTTACAATTTCGGCCAAGGCCTCCTATTTCAAAGTGGTCCCGTACACTTACAATAATTTTTGCAGCCTTTTACAAGGGATCAACTGTGAGGACTGCCCGCAAAGCGTGCCGAAATTTTGCTGTACAACTCATTACCACAGTTGTCCAATAGAGAGTCTGAATTAAGAATCTTTCCTTATGGCAAAGAAAGCGTTGAAATCTCCTTTGCAATTTGCATCTTTGCAATTTTTCCATTCTCCAAACTCAGAAATAGAACTAAACATGGAAGCGCGTGAGCAGTGCGAAATTTTCCAATTGGTATTCAACGAAAGGTTGTGACAGAAAAGAACTAAGATACGTCCATCATTTCTTTGTTAAGTCACATTACGCACTTTTTGGGGTCATTTTTACATTTGCTGCTTCCTCTCCCGTACCCCTGTTCCGGTACCACTGGACATAGGTAGTGTAATTTTATTTTTCGATCGATTTTCCAAGTGGGCTGAAAACTTCAAGACTGGAAAAATATGCCGATTCCGTCTTTGAACTGATGTAGCCCCCACGAGCGACTGCATGTAGGCCGAAGAAAAATTTTGTGGCTTCGCCTCTGGCAAGTACTATACAATTTTGGCACGCTTTGCGCACAAGTTCAAAATATTCAATTATTCTGAAAAAAGACTCAAGTAGTGTGACGTACGCATACGCGATTTCCTGGCCCGAAACATGGCGCCTGTTACTTTAAAAAGTTTCAGTAGGAAGAATAGTTTCTGCGCTTTTGATATCTACGTGACATCCGGCCTGTCGGAACAGGGGGACAAATCTCTGTTTGAAATGGGGAGGGGGGAGGCAAAAATGCATATGATGTACGCATGGACATGAAACTGTGTACGCGCAGCGTGCACCGCAAGCACGAAGCTCAAAGCCCAAACTGGGTGGGACCCTCGGAAGCTCCTGGGTTTTAGCATTTTAGAAGCCTTAGAAAAACTGTTTCGAACAGATATCTTCCAGTGTAATGATCTTGGCTGTTCATACATTTAGACTTGTAAGAAGGTCTGGTTTGAGCCAAAGTTAAAATTACTGGTGTGCTTCACTGGATTAAAGTTTTGCAAGAGCTGCGATGTGTTTTAAATGTAAAAACGGCCGGGACAAAATTCAAACTTTTAAACTAACTCAAATCCTAGTTACCTTAACCAGAATTTGCGTTAGTTTAACCAGGATTTCATGGAAAATTTAACCAGGATTGTGTTGCAGTAAATAGAACACCGATCCTGGGTAAAGTTAACCCCGGTGTTTTAAAAGTGTAATATCACTGGTTCCTTGGTATTCTTTTTTAACATAATTTCTGCCAGGAATGTTTATTCACATTTTCTTAACTTCACTCACATTGCTTTTACAAATGAAGGTTACGTTGTCTCCTTCTCTGAGAATACGCGTGTGGTAAAACTGACTGTAAAATTGTGAAATGAGTTTTAGTGGCCCAAACTTGTCCCTTCATAACGTTTGGAATTCGGACTGACAAGGCATTTTAACATTGCATTGATAAAGCGCAACTTCTGAAGTTTCATGTATGCACGACGCAGACGACACCGTTTCTAACCTATTATTATGGAACTTTTGAAGTGATAAGACTTCGACGTTCACAGACACGTAAATTTTAACAGGAAATCAGGAATTCCGACCCAAAAAGTTGCCAAAAGTGATGATCAAAACTTCTTATTTCTGTTGACAAGCACAATTTCAAGGGTAGAATGAGTGTTCAGCTTGAGGTATTATCCATGAATCTTATATTTTATTTTGCGTGTTTATTTTTCTCTCGTTGTGGTAATTAATTCAGTTGCATGAAAGGTGATGGGTCAAGACTCTTTTTCGTTCCGCTCATAAGTCAGTTTCCGGTTGTTGGGTGTAGGAATTTCAAGCGACGAACTCTTTATAAATGTTGTTATGACGTAAGAACGGAAACTTCGTGATACAGAGGTAGGCATGCATCCAGTTTGTATCAAGTACGTGTCAAGGGCAATTATATGATTATACTTATTTTTATCCTAGTAACTTTTAAGCAAAAACGACAAAAGGTAATGGCTGATTTTTGTTACTTGCGCAGACCAAAGAGAATGACTTCAAGTATTCTTGGGATAACAATAATACACTACGGCCACTGATTTCTATGTAAATAGGCAAGGCTAAGTTTTAAAAGGGAGAAAAAGAAAGAGCAAATGAAAAAGATGTTGGCCACAATATCGCCTTATTAAGGGGGCTTTTGTTACTGGAAAATTAAAAGCGTTAGAAGAAGTTTTGTACAATAATGAATGTGCCTCTTATGAAGGCCTGTATAGTTGCTAATATGATGATTTTACTTTGTAGGTCAGAGAATTAAAACATTGTTTGTTTTCTAACATGACGTCTTCGTGACGTCAATGCATAAAGACTATAGTTCTTGCAGTGAGCTTAGATACCCGACTAAATTCGTAACAACATTAGGCTGAGTGTTTGCTCATACGTAAAGCAATGATACCACCAAACGTCTACTGTGTACAATTATGTACTCTCACTTAATAATGAAGAACAGGCTAAACCATATGATGAATAAAGCTGTGAAAGCGATGGGAAACGGTGGCGTGCTTCAATATAACGCATGAACCAAGCAGAGTTCATTTCAAACCTGAATGAAAGTTGGTTAACATTGAGACTAAACTTCAAAATACAACGAACACCTTAAACGACTTACCTGGCGCAGGAGTATCCGTGATCACGACGGCGGAGCTCTCAGGTGGGACCTCTTCTATTCAGCCAGTCTAGAACGGGACCACTGTCGGGTGGGTCAGTTAAGTCAAAGTTTGTCTCTTGGGGACGTTGTTACTAATTCAGGGAGCAGAACTCTTTCAGGAGTATTGTTTGGTTTTCGCCCCTGGCTCTTCGCCAAAGAGTCAGGGGACTTTTGGAAAAAAGTCCGAGATTGAGATGTCCTTGGTAGGACTCTAAACTGTATCCGGTTGTGGAGTTTGTTAAACGTGGGAATAATGAGGTTACCCTTTGCCACAACTGCCTCCGGGGCACCCTTGGGTAAGGTGCACCTGTAATTTCCCAGTGCTTTTTGCGTGTTGTTGCCTTCGGGCGTTTCGTTGCTTTCGGGCGTGTCGTTGCCTTCTGGCGGGTAATTGTTCCCTTCGGACGCCTCTGTTGCCTTCGGGCGTGTTGTTGCCTCCGGGCGTAGTGTTGCCTTCGGGTGTGGTGTTGCCTTCAGGCGTGCGATTTGGGGTGGTATAGTTTGTGGTTGTTTTGGGGGGTTGGGTTTGGTGTGGAGTCTGGGCGGTGGTCGCTGTCTGCGGCGGGTGTTGGTGTTGAGGGCGGTCGTGGTGATGGGTGTGGTGGTTGTTTCTGTTTATTAGTGGTAACAGACTTTCGTTTCTTTTGCGGTGTGCGAATGGCTTTGGTATTATGTTGTCATCCGTCAGGATTTGTTTGGTTTTGTTTTCGATCGTGTCCGTTTCGAAACACGTTGAAGGAAAATAATAAAAAAGAGATTGAGTGTAGCTCGTTTGGGGGAGCAGAACTCCTTCGGGGGTAAACGTTTGCTTTTTGCCCCCTCGGTTCTTCACCAGAGAGTCGAGGGGACTTTGGAAAAAGTACATCGGAGATTGCAGCATGCTTCTCTGCCTTTTGGTTGAGATCATGTGTAGTATCTGTTCTTAATTTTCAGCCAGTCTAGAACGAAACCACGCATGGGCAGTCCCAAGACGCAGAGGGGTCCGAGAGTCTTTTCCCGGCCGTTTGAATAAGATCATATGCAATATCTGTTCTTTTCGGACAGATGGCAGCACGTGTTCTGGCCTCCTGAGTCTTGCAGTAAATGAAGAGTCCGGACTATCCGGAGGGCCTGAGAGGCGTTCACGGGTAGTATATTTCCGAGATTATGTCGTTGAAGTAGTTATGGTGTAGTGGATGCTCTTGTGGGTATGAAGTATTTGTTTTTGCCCTTGAACTTCGGCCATTTGGGACTTTTGAAGAAAAAAAAAGGATATATTCATTTCAGCCAGTTGGGAATAGTGCCACGCATGACAGACCCATGATGTAGAGGTCTGAAGGTAGAGACTGGTCAGTTAATTTTGTTATCCATTCTGGGAAGTAGTTCCTTTGGGGAGCAGATCTTCCGGAGTAAAGTTTGGTTTCGTCCTTTGGCTTATCGACAGAGAGTCGAAGGGACTTTGAAAAAGTAGTCGCCATAGAGTCGAGAGACCTTTGAAAAAAAGTAATCTTGAATAGTAACATTCATAACATTCAAAATAATTACATTTCATAAGAAGACCTGGTTTTATCGCCATACACAAATAACGACATTTCAAACCTTGAGTTAATTTCTGCTAGTACACGGGGAAAACGTTGTGTATTAAACAGTGTTGTAGTGGAGACCGAGACCGAGACAGAATGTACATATTGTATAGGAAAATAAAACAAATTGTCCAACTTTCTGAGTACTTTTTTTTCCTGACTTCATTACCTTATGCTTTACAAACGACCTGTCGCATCAAGAGTACATCATCTCATTGATATAAACACCTGTTTTCTATCATCATATGCCAAACATAGTTAACATAGTTAACATTAATAATAACTTAACATAACATGTATTTTCTAATGTGGCCTCCTCATCCTAGAGCCAAGGATTGGATTCCAGATAACTTTTTAGGCCTAGCATATAATTAACATTTAACAGTGTAATATTTAGGCCTAGACTCACAGCCTTCAGAGTTGCCAAATACCTATAGTATCATGTCTGATCATGATGGCCAAATGTTTTGCATTTGCACTTTTTCCCATCTGACAAAGAATTCTGGTAGATAACTTTAGATATTTATATATGGAACTGGTGAATTAGTTCATTCTATTTTTCGATAGCCAAATGATCATTAGTAGGAAGATTGAGTAAAATATGGTCATGAAAAGGCCAACATGCAATCCCTAAGAGCTAGAAATGGATAGCACGCACTGAACTATTAAAATACAATTCTTGTTCCGGGGTTGGCGTCAACCTCCTCAGATATAAAAGGCAAGATCTGTGAAACATTATTGATTCGTATCCTGGGTGGAGGTCTAAGGAGCGGTTCTACAACTCTATAGACTGAGAGGAGGATTCCTATAGCATTCATGTAGGACATTCCTAAGTCTATTGTATGTTTTTAGGGACCACAGTGGAAATAAGTCTGCTTGTCAGACTTTCCTGTGTCATCACTGCACATGTCCACGTCTTATTTTGCTGTTTCTGTTTGTTTTGTTTTGGCTTTTCCCCTTGCTCTTTTTGTTTTTTTGTGTAAATAAATTCAAATCAAACTATCTTACTCGGTAATCTATAGTAGAGCCACAAAGACTACACAATCTGTCCCAGAAAGTTGCAACTCATTCTGCTGATACTTAATTCAGTTTTGTTAAAGGAGCTTAGTAGTGGCGTACTTCCAAAATAAATACATCATACCAAACGAAATGATTACCCTCTGTGCCGGTCTAATTTTAAAAATATTAATCCTAATGCGTTTTATATATTCTCATTTAAAATAATCTTGCGAAGCGATTTTGCAATAACGTTCCTATACTATTTCTTGGGTTATTTGATTTTACACTTGCAAGATATTTTACAATTTGTTTTTTGAATTTCTAAATCGTTACTTCTTCTTCTGGTACCGGCAATTTTGAATCGTTTCCACTTGTATCGGTTCTGATTGATGCATCTACTCAGGCATGTTGTACACATAACTTACAACGTACGTACGTATGTAGTGAATTAGCGTTACTAGTGGCAAGGCACACTCCTATTTTGCACATCATCTGCAGGCAGTTCATGAACAACATTGTGGATTTTGCAGGTATTGAAACTGTTTTTTTTTTTGCATCAATGAGTTTGTTTTTCGTGGTAGACCTAGGCCCAAACGCTAACCTAAGTTAGGCTAACGTCAGTACTCTTAACGACAGTAGTAGGTGTACTGTTACACCAGACACACTGCATGCATGGCTTTGATAAGTATCGGTATCGGATCGAATCGATAAACCAAGAAGCATAACCGGATGTGACGTAACGAAGTCGGCGGGTCCGAGAATTTATTCTACTTTGGCGGCTACTCAGCTCCTTTAAAGTTGCTTACAGAATGTAAGTTCTATTGACATAAGTGCGCAATCAGTAATTTCAGGGTGCTGTCATGTTAGAACAGCTCCTTACAGTTCCCTGCTAGTTTTCAGAAGTGCATCGTGCCCAGAGTATATAATGTGTAAGGCTTCTCTGCTTGTATAATGTCTTGTGTAAAGTTTGCTGTAATAACGTCAGGGAAATTAGGCAGACCAAAAAAAAAAGGACAAAAGTTTTTTGCCACTTTCTCCATTTTCAGCCACGTGACATTTTCTATTTACAAGATTCCCATAGTTTACTGGAGAAACGAATGGGTTGGTCAAGCCTCCTTTTGTCATGATTCCTTGGTTAATCGTGGTTTATATTCGTTTTTAATCCACCGTTGAAAGCCAAAGTTTGTCACTCTGCACATTCCGATACGGGTGGGTTTCTCAATGTGGAAGGTAAAGTTTTGGATAAGACTTCCACTCTGGCAAATGTCTAAGGACCAAACAATGACGATCCGAACTTTTTTCACCTGTTGTACTTTGTTTTGCATAAATTCAATACCAGTGATATCATCATGGGCGTAAGAGGGATTTCAACTTTGTTTTTAATTTAAATTTAGACAAAGTAGGAGGAAAACCGATGACTAAGTTTTAGACGAGGGAAGATTGCATCAGTTAGATGTGTACTTTTGACTTCACGTGGTGGGAGAGAAAAGCTGGTTGAACTGATAATTCCTGGAATTCGAAAATTACGCCTAGGATAGATGTCGGCTGGGCTTTTTCCTTATCTCACGGCATTTTCAAAACTTTGTCACATAGTGTATTTTTTCTCCGAATATTCAATCAGACTACTCAATTATTTGCTCAGAGTTAGATGTTTTACACAAAAATTAAGCTCACATCTGATCAAGTTAATTTTAAAAGATCAACGGAAGGAAAACTTGGTTATGTTTACCAGTAACAAAATCTTTATCCCTAAAAACAACCTAAATTCAGTAAAGCTCTTAGCTCATGTAACTCACAATTCGTATTTTTTTCAGTGTGCAAAATTGGCATTTAGTATATGAATTCTTAGTCTTTGGCTAGGATCATGTGTAGTATCTCTTCTTTTCAGCCAGTCTAGAACGAGACCCATGATATAGAGGTCTGAAGGTCAAGAGGTTGATCGGTTAAATTTGGTGTCTCCTCTGGGACGTAGCTCCTATGGGGGAGCAGACCTCCTTCGGGAGTAAGGTTTTCTTTCGCCCCGTGGCTCATCGCCTGGGAGTCGAAGGAGCTTTGGGAAAAAGTATAGTTTATTAATAACCGAGTGGAAAAATACGAGAGCGGATCTTTGGGTGGTCATCTTCTTCAAAGCATCATGGCTTCCTGTAAAAGAAAGTGAAACAATTCGATACTGATACAAAGTACATATACTGAGAGCCAAACTCTGTCATATCTGTATACACATATCTCATCCGTAATCGACAAATGAGAACGCTGTGAAGAAATTTTTAGCGAAGGATATCGAGATTCAGAATTTCCTGCAGGGGTTCTCAAGTGTTTTGAACTACAGAGACCTGTGTCTTTATCTTATACTCCACAGAAATGGTAGTAGTAACATAGGCTGGAAAGGGGGTATGGAATCGTCGAGGTGCCTAATCGTGAGGGTGACGCTCAAACATAATGACATCGAAAGTGCTGCTATGTCAGACTATGGGAGATGCAAGAATTTGGCTTAGGGGTGGCGCTCTCTCGAAATGCGCGGCTTTCTATGGGTTTGGGCCCACATCTGAATAAGAGGTAATACAATAGCCCTTCATTGAAGGATATTGCACTTTGAAATCCAAATTTGTCTACATAATTTACGTCTGCCATTTATGCGGCATCCACATGCTTAAAAGGGGCCCCCAAATCCGCACGTAACAGCTAAGGGCTTCGGATCTCTCTCCTTTGAAACATTTTGCAAAACAGAAGCCCTTACACGCGACATATATAATTCTCTGAGGTCTTTACAATTATAATCAGGATGACGACAGCTTCATTAGTGAGGGAAAAAAACTAAAATAAAAATAACATTAAACAGAAAAGAGATTTTGGGGACGGGGGTGGGGTAGGGTTGGATATTTCCGTCAACTCACCCTCAGATCCGCGCCAAGGGGAAGGGTAGAGGCCATGGCCCCATAGGGGAAGACAGGCCCCTTCATGAAATTTTCCTATTTGGTGGCAAGGCTTTAGCTGGTATGTATGATAAAGTATATAATCAGTGAACAGTCTTTCGACAGTTTACTTGATTTTGATCTAAAAAACTGCATTTGCCTCGATAGAAACCTCAAATTAAAAAAAAAAAGAAACTGTTCAATAAAAACCTAAACATTTGAGAGTTTCTTCAAGAAAACCCAGGGCCAAATTCTGAAAGTTTCTTCTTTTAAATCCCAAGGTTTTTGGTGCGCCCGGCAAACAGAAAATCTTGTGGTGGCCATATTCGTTGCTGGCGTTTGGTTTGCTTGCCCCCGTCGAGGAAAGTACCCTGTTTTCCTCTTGTCAAGCAAAATCTGGTGCCACAATTTTCCCAGGGTCAAGTTGCAACTCTTCTGGAAATTTCCCCCAGATCTGTTGTGACAAAAGCATCAGTTTGGGGCATTATTTGTGGTTAAAAAATGAGTCCTATCTTACAGTGATCGGGTACACAGTTTGACTAAGAAGTAGAAGAATAAGTACAAAAATGTGGTATTTTTATTTCCAATTGAAGTCCTTAAACGAATAGATGTATGGATGCATAGATTGATGAGCCAGCTTAGGGGTTTGCAATAATCCCAAACTGCCAATTGTTTACCATGGTGACCCTCCTGAACAAATTGGTAGACTATCCACATTTGCCGAATGCAGGATCCCTTCAGGTCAAATCCATTCAGTCTGGAATACTAAATACTGTAATGATTCTAATATAGTCTAGCTCTGTCGCCGTGACCTTTTTTCCGTCCTTTTTTCTGTCGCCGTGACCTTTAGCTTTGAGAGTCAACAAAAACAGACATGTAGAGACGTACAAGGGCAATAGTATGCACTTTTAATGTAGTTATTTTTTAGATAAAAATATATTAACAGAAGACGAAATTCCATTGATGTTGATGAGAAATATCTATGTGTGTATTTACCTAATTTTGCAAAATTAGTAGGTAAAAGGCATTCAGTAGTAGTGATGTGTTAGTTTAAAGTGTATGAGGAATGTTGGACATTAACTCATCTTGACTTCATGGAATACACAAACATTTATTAAGTATATCGGATATCGTTATAAAGGTTACTATGAACTTACCAATATCATTGAAGTGGCCACCCTCAGAGTTGCCTAATAATAGAAAAACGCCTTCTGAGGATAGTCATTTCTGCAGTAATTACAGAGGGAGGAGGGATAAAGGTAGATATCCTCTTGCGATAATGACAAATACGCACAACAGATGAGCACGAAAAGTTCCATTTTTGAAAACGTGTAAAAAATGTTTACTTTCAATTCAATATTCCATTTCACATAATATGCTAGCCATTATGTTTATATTAATGAAAGAATGTTCAAAAAATTTGAAAGTGCATATTTCCGACATACCCATGAAAATTAGGGGGAGGGGGGAATAAGAAACCACCCACCACGATTGCCTGTTTTGTTTTCCACCCATTCCTGTCTAATAAAACCAAACTCTGCAGAAGTCAGGAGCAAATTTGTATTCCACTCCTTCACAAATCAGGAGGATTCTTAAATAGTATATAATAAACAAATATGGAAAATAGACAATTGAGCCCATTAATGGTGCTTAAAATGAAAGTGCCTTGCTCGACAAATGAGGTTGCCCTGAAGTCAGACTACACTTTGATTACACTTTGGGTTGTGAGCTGGCGTCATTTTGGCGCACACCTCATCCTCATAATATGGTGCTGACCCGCAATGACGGTGCACAACAGTCACCAAAGTATTAAGCTTGGTGCCATTACCACGATCTAAAATAATGACTGTTTACTTGCTGCAGAGAACTGGGTGTTCTTTATTCTACTCACTGCGAAACTATTAGGGCTTCCTATACTTGCTCTGAAATATTGCCTCAACCTGAATTTTATATCAAATACTTTTAACACCCCCACCCCCTACTCCTAATATAAAATATGGAATATTTCCCTTGTACGAAAGGGAAATGTTTCTTTTTCACCCAACCATCTGTGCGCTTGGTTTTACCTGTCACAACCAAACTACTCTATCTTAGTTGCATTGCATCAAAGTCATGATTACAATTATCGTTCGGAAGGAAGAAACCTCAACGAAGGTACTATAGAGAGGAACAGGACATACGGTACAAAAGTTTACTGTTTCTGAGAGCTTAGTCGGTTTGAGTCCTTTATGGTATGAGACTGATTTCCTCCTCAGATCTTAGAGACTATCTTAGCACCCCCTGCTGAGCATTGTCATCTACAGTAGCTTGTAAAACCCTTTGCAAACAACTGCTTACAAAGTCATTCATATAGAAAATGCTATATATGCTATCTCTGTTTGTCACTGAGGTTTGCAACATTCGTCTATATCTCACTGGTTTGCTCATGTCACTGACCAGCTTCTATAGCTTCAAAGTCAATACATTTTGTAGGTATGGTTTAATCTAGCCTTGTTTATATGTCAATTAAAGTACGATGTTTACTCACAAATTTGAGGAAATGTTACGCTAAATTAATGTAACTAGAAGGATGGCAATCTGTTTTTAACATCTCATTACTTTAGCGTCCCTGTCACAGCACTAGCTCCTTGAGTTTACCATGTCATGTGAATCACTAAGAAAGACATGCCGGTAAAGGAACTCCCCTGGCAAATGCCCTAACGCAGTAACATTACTGAAAGTCATGCGATCTCTTGTTCAGATATGAAATATTGTTGGCCGTTTATTTCAATTATTTCTCGGAATTATTGATCCTTAAAGGTCAGTCCGAGCTTAATACACTTCTGGCACTGGCAAGGAATCAGCTTAGGTCGACTCGTATGTATGGTTTAAACCCTTTATCTTTCTACATAACATACTTTTAATGGAGTACAATAACATTAGGCAATGACTACTTTTTTGAAAGGAATTGAGGAAGCATACTTTCTATTATTATCGGAAAAAGGAGGTGGACTGTCTGATCAATAAGCTGCCACGAACATCAGGATTCACTGGTAGACACAAAAAACATTCGAATCTGCGAAAGACACAACTTGTAAAAATGGGATTTTGGAAACATCTTCAGTTCGCTTTCGTATCTGTTTTTGTTTATATTGTCATTCCCGCCTACCCCGTTACAATGTCACAAATGGAACGTGTTAAAGACGAAGTAACATCCTTACTCAATAACATTGATTCTATGGATCCTGACACAAATGAAGCAACAAAGACTATGCTCCAGTTTTACCAACGATTGCTCACTTTGATGGAAAACATGAAAAATCTACAGGAGAATTTTGTATTAAATGACGTCACTTCTCTTAGTACACAGAAAAATCTCAGATGGACGAAAAGTGCAGATGGACATGAACGATCTCGTCGTGATGTTAATGAGGGGAATTCAGAGGGTGCGTCGAAGTGCACTCCTGATGGGGATGATTGTAGCAAATTGTTTACCCCATATTGTATGGGACAGTGTTTGCTATGTCCACCGGGGCCAACAGGACCTCCCGGTCCCCCTGGTGCAGCGGGTGCACCAGGATTTCCGGGCCCTTCAGGTAGAGACGGTCGTGACGCCTTATACTTTAATACACAAGCAAAGGAAGGTCAGAATCAAGAGACCTTCAAACCGCCTTCACCAACCAGCCATTTAAATACCATTAAAGCAGGAGCACTGTTTGTGCGATGGGGACGCAGGGACTGCCCTTCTACGTCAGACATTGTTTACCAAGGTATTTCAGGTGGTTCTGCCTACCTCCAGCAAGGCGGTGGGAGTAATTATCTTTGTCTACCAGATGAGCCTATCTATTATCAACCGGATACTATCAGTGACAAGAGGGGCCAAATCTTTGCTGGCGAATACGAGACTCTTAATTTCGGCCCATACGCTAACATACACCAGAGGGACGTTCCATGTGTGGTGTGCATGGCCAGGCAACGACCAAGTCTCCTAATGATCCCTGCGCGAAACATATGTCCTAATTCAACTTGGACGCTGGAATATTCAGGTCATCTCATGTCTGCTAATCGCAACCATTATCGAACAGAATTCGTATGCTTGGATCTGAACGCAGTGCCGGTTGCGGGAGCTGTAGGTAATGATAATGGCGCCTTGTTTTATCCTGTAGAGGGCAAATGTATCGGGGGCCTCCCATGTGGCCCTTATGTTGATGGATACGAACTAACATGTGCCGTGTGTACAATTTAATTCGTACTTTTTAGTTTCATCTGTAAACATAGCTTAAGGCTTCCTAATATGCAAACTTGCTGAGCCAAAGTAAAGTCAAGTGGAGATTTGTTACAGGAGATTTGTTACAGATCACGCAGGAAGTTGCTCGGAAGTATACCAGACTATACAGTAAGTTTACGTAGCTTACATGTCAATATCAAAGGTTACTTACCGATTAAAGTTTCCACGAACAAAACATCCACCCAAAGTTGTTATGCCTGTAACTGGAAGTATGAATGTGTATGGATTTCCTGCCATCGCAGTGAAATTTTCTCCAAAGTCAGGCAATGTGAACCAGAGTTGCCTAAGAGTAGTATAAGCACGGAGAAAGGCCTCGTCAAGTGTAGCTTTAGAAAGCATGATTATTGCATATATGGAAAGTGTAGGTATAAAAAATAAATGAAGTTCACTGCACATTTCTTGCAACTTTTGTCGCAAGTCTGATTTCGGTACAGGGGAGTAAGGACGTCTCCTGACTGCGTTGTCGAGAGAGCGGGGGCCGGCTGGGCCTCTGCTGCTGCCCAGCAAAGTCCGAACTCTTTACGGGAGTTCAGGGGACCCTCGAAGGAGTTCGGCTTGTGGCAGAAAAAGGGACACAATAGTCTTACAACTGACCTCCAAATAACAAGAGGGATATGACCTTAAGTAGTAAATTAGGTTTGTGTCTGCACAAGGAGGAGCTTCAGACTATGTTGGGAGGGACATGGGGTAACTTACTCGGGAGAATTTGAACTGTCTGGGAGGAGGAGACTTGCCCTTTAAGTTTTGCACACAGGTCTATCCTGAAAAGTGACGTTAACCTTGTAAAATGATACGTACATGAGGAAAACACGAACGAATCTCATGCTTGACATTTCTGTACCCTCAGGGACCGCGGAGACGGGAGGGGGGGGGGCTACGGGGGCTTTAGCACCCACACTTTCTCTGCCGTAGGCATTTTGGGCTGCCTTAAACTGGGATGATAGGCTTTTATTTTCTTGAACATATTGGGCCGCTTCGAAGATTAGCTCACCACTTCAAAATTGGCCCGCGGTCCCTGGCCCTAACTGAGTGCACGATGATCTGTACTGCTTTGGTGAATGTCCAAGGTAATCTGCGGTTACCAGAGGTCAATGTGTGTAAACGTTGTAAGCATGGTTTGTCAAGAATGAAACACGTATGGATCCTAAATCAGGCATGCAATGCCAAAAATGAAAGTGAGAAGCTGAGTTAAGAAAATGTTAACATATGATATAAATTTGTTTTGATATGCTCATGGGTTTTAAACTTTCTGTACCTAATAACTTCACAATGAAAGTTCGTCACCTTGAACTACATCCAAGTGGCATGGAATCACTACGCCTTTTGCTTTTTGGTTAAGTAGGAGGAGCTCTGTAAATTTCAACGTGAAAAGACTACCGAGTTCCAAGATGGCTGTTGTTCAAACACTTCGTAAAGGGTAGTCTTCAGCATTGTTGTAGAACATTATGAGGCGTAGGGGACTAGATCATCTGAAGTTAGAGAATCCAAGAAGATGCTTTGCGAAATTTAGGGGGGATAATTACACTTTTACGGGGAAGAATTTTTCAGCAAAGCATGGGAGGGAAATGTGGTTTCAATAATTTCGGGTACGCCAAGCACGGAAATGGAATCTTCTCTTTTGGCGAGAACAGTTTGGTTGTTATTATTAAACAAGAACTGAGAATCTGATTGGCTATTAGGGGGTGGAAGTCACAAAAGTTACGTAAAACAAGTGATAGAGGACAGCCCTTACGAGAAATGGTAAGGACTGCCGTCGTTTTAGAGTGATAACTGGACCAAGGAAGGAAGTGCAGTCAATAAAGACACATGCGATGCTAGACCAACAAAGTTTTTCGTAACCAGCCGCGGCGCCACCAAGAGGAAGGGTATGGGGGCATTTCAACCCAATCATGGCCGTCGCCCCAACTTGCCCCAATGTCTCTCCTGTACAAAGGTATACAGCTTACAGAAGCAATGTGCACGTCGCATACTATTTCCCCAATTTTGCCCCCCCCCCCCGTTCGCTCATGTTTGAAATCCTTGAGCCACCACTGGTTTTAGAAAAGGTTTTAATGAAGTATTTGATTCCTTAGCTTTAGTTATACAGGGTATACTTAATGGGGAGCTAGTAATAATTGAGGCTTGCTTGGTACTGTACTTTCCCTTTCTTGTGATTGTATTTACGATGAAATATGTTTGAAAGAGTAGAAATATTACAACCACTATGGTTGAACTTGGAATATATTTAAAAACGATGGCAGGTTACACAACTTTACTTGGTGACTCATTACAGTGTCCTAAATTTTGCCTCTTCATCAATTGTTTTTTCGTCTTAAATCTATCTAAGGGACAAGCAACCTGGAATTCAAGAGTGCACGTATGGAAAGCCGTTTTGACATTTAATCAGGAATTTTAGATATCTCGAATTAATTTCAAATATCTCAAATTATGCACTATTTTAGATATCTGAAATACAATTTAAGTTATCTAAAATTCATTTCGAGATATCTTAAATTGAATTCGAGATATCTAAAATAGAATTCAAGATATCTAAAATAGAATTCGAGATATCTGAAATATAATTCGAGATATCTAAATAGAATTCAAGATATCTGAAATTGAATTCGAGATATCTAAAATAGAATTAGAGATATCTAAAATAGAATTCGAGATATCTAAAATTGAATTCGAGATATCTAAAATAGAATTCGAGATATCTGAATTTCAATTCGAGATATCTAAAATAGATTTCGAGATATCTGGAATTGAATTTGAGATATCTAAAATTGAATTCGAGATATCTAAAACTGAATTCGAGATATCTTAAATTGAATTCGAGATATCTAAAATTGAATTCGAGATATCTAAAATTGAATTCGAGATATCTGAAATTGAATTCGAGATATCTGAAATTGAATTCGAGATATCTAAAATTGATTTCGAGATATCTAAAATTGATTTCGAGATATCTAAAATAGAATTGAAGATAGCTAAAACTTAATTCGAGATATCTGAAATTGAATTCAAGATATCTGAAATAGAATTCAAGATATCTAGAATAGAATTCGAGATATCTATAACTGAATTCGAGATATCTATAACTGAATTCGAGATATCTGAAATAGAATTCGAGATATCTAAAATTAAAGTAAAGATATCTAAAATAGAATTCGAGATATCTAAAATAGAATTCGAGATATCTGAAATAGAATTAGAGATATCTAAAATTGAATTAGAGATATTTGAATTGGAATTTTAGATATCTAAAATTCGTGATTATTTCGAGATATCTGCAATTATTTTAAGATATCTGCAATTATTTTAAGATATCTAAAATTCATTTCGAGATATCTGAAATAGAATTTGAGATATCTAAAATTAATTCAAGATATCTAAAATTCCTGATTAAATGTTAAAACGGCTTTCCATACGCACGCATAGGATAACGACGGCATATGGGGAAATAGTGACTATGCCAACCAGGCTCGACCTTGGAACAACTTTTAAATACTACTCCAGGAAGCAAAACTTTGTTTGGTTACAGTCCACGAGATCGAAAATGAAATAGGGTTCGCGAGACCAAAGGTCCGCGAGGCCGAAATTAAAAACCCGCTCGCGAGACCAAAATTATTAGGAATATACGTACGTGCACAGCTGTGTAACCAGAATTCAGCTGATAGTTCTGAGGAATTTTTCTTAACTTGTCGGTCTGGGGAACCTTTTCTCATTTTCGGTCTCGCGGACCTTTTCTTATTTGCGGACTCGTAGACCTTGGGTTTCATGGACCCTTTTGTTTATGTTTTTTAGTTCTCTCAACAAAAATTGCTATTGCCTCAACATACCCGAACATATCTCGCCTTTGATAGAATAACCACCCTTCTTCTTCTTCTTCTTCTTCTTCTTCTTCTTCTTCTTCTTCTTCTTCTTCTTCTTCTTCTTCTTCTTCTTCTTCTTCTTCTTCTTCTTCTTCTTCTTCTTCTTCTTCTTCTTCTTCTTCTTCTTCTTCTTCTTCTTCTTCTTCTTCTTCTTCTTCTTCTTCTTATTCTTCTACATCTTCTTCTTCTTCTTCTTCTTCTTCTTCTTCTTTCTTCTTCTTCTTCTTCTTCTTCTTCTTCTTCTTCTTCTTCTTCTTCTTCTTCTTCTTCTTCTTCTTCTTCTTCTTCTTCTTCTTCTTCTTCTTCTTCTTCTTCTTCTTCTTCTTCTTCTTCTTCTTCTTCTTCTTCTTCTTCTTCTTTTCGTTTTCAAGAAAACAAACATTTTTTTGGCTTTTTGGCAAAGCTGAAATATTGTGACACAATGAAAGAAACAACAAAATATTTAAAGGAGGGGCTCATTTTAAACAAAAACATCAAGCCGCTGTGCCCATTTCACCTGCCTCTTACTCCCCCTATGGAGTAGCAATCGGCTGATATGGTTGTATATTTATTTTTAAAGTAGTCAGCTCATGACTGACTGTCTGAAATGGTTTTTGAAGAGCTCTTGAAAACTACATGGGGCATCGCTGAAATACATAATAATAACCATACTCTTATTGTACTATCCGGAGCTGACCATTAATATTGCCGGGGGTCTTCCGAACCTCCCTGAATACGGACTTGAGTTTGCCCCCTCAAACAAAATTTCTTAGAGCCGCCCATGGGGGGGGGGGCGGTCGTCCTCCCTGTCCGCCCATGCGACCAAACATGGGGAACAACCAAACGACTCGCTTATTCACACGTTTGGATGATCCGTATAGTGTTCAGGTAATCTTGAAGGTACGTTGACCCAATATATTCGAGTAGTGCTTTTGAGCTATATTAACGAGATATTCGTATAATGGCAACATGTAGTGATCGTTACAATTCAACCTTAATAGGAGGCCACTTTTTGAAAAATTTCACTCCCCGTGACATTTAAAAACGTAAACACGGTATCTGCTTGCAAACAACTTTTTTGTTTTTTTAAAAAATAAAGAACTCAAAGCTTCTTTTGGAAACTGCTTGTCTTCCGGTGTACAGGTGTAAGAAAGGAGGTATCAAGAAGATTAGAAAGGTGGTTGTCTCTTTTGCCATGCTGCAAACACAGCTAGCGCCCTCAACTCAGATCGCTATGTATTGTGTGATTTTTGCTGGTAGCTACTTACGAACAGAGAACAGAGAGAATGTGTTTGGCGTATGCTGATAGTGAAAGCATGAGTCATAATCATACTACATCACGCGATCTGAATTGTTTGTGCTATCGTTAAACATGTCTGCAATATCTGGAGTGAAAGTGGCTGCAGACAACACAAGGTCGACTAGTAGGGTGTTGTATATATGCATGTAAGTGCTGAAGAATACAGAACATGTTGCGTAGCGTACAATATAATATCCCAATGGCGGTATTTCAAACCGTATGCATGAGACTGCAGCTTCTCCTGACCTCATTCGGCCAAAATATTTGCTATTTCGTGCAAGCTTCAGGACCTATTGCATTGAAATATGATGAAGCAAAAGTGTCTGAGGTTGAATCATGACCTACGGATTCAAGTTTGCCTACAAGAGTTTTAAAAATAACGTTATTCATAGACGTAGCCTGCTGTTCCAGACTGGGGGTGGGGATGGGGGGTTGTGGGTGAAGTGAACGTTGTTTCCTATCGCCTTCCCGGGGGAGAGATCTAAATGGAGGGATGTCCCCTTTGGAAAGTTTCTGAATATTTGAGGGTCCTTAGATGCAATTTGGTGCAACATATTGGACAAATTTTTAATGTAAATTTCTGCAAATTTTTGACATTTCGTACAGAGGAAACGAAGGGATTTTCGTCCTTGGACTGATAGGGGACGGAAGCATAGTTCCGCCCCACTACATTTTGTTCAGTAGGTGTTTTAGCCCCCGGCATCCCCCCTCGCTTAATACGCCGATGACATTATTCACCATGACAGGCTGATTGCTAAATGGAAGAACTCAATCGGTCAAAAAAATGCTTTACTAATATTGGAGGCTTGCTATTTATTTCGATCGAATGTATACACGTATAGGCTAGCTATCATCCCAGTAAACACAACTTAGGGTTGTCGAATGTACACCATTTAGAGTGTACAGTATATGCAAACAGTGCATGACCTTTTCTCATGACGGTTGAGATCAACGTGATTGTACAGGCCAATCCAATTTAGCACTGCCTCTAATATACACTGACTTTCAAGAAAACAGGTCTTCAATGCACTGTACAGCTGTACAGGAAATGCAAAGCAATTCAGATGGTCGCTAAAGGCAGTAGCTCCTTTGGAAGGAAACTATGAATTACAGACCTTTGCTGTAAGGCAGGATGCGTCATATATAGACGTCTATGAGGCAGGCGGACACTTTATACATCAATTTGTTTTTAAACACTTTCCCGTCTCAACGGCTGCGATGTTTGTTTATGTATAATTAATATAGGTCTACACGCTCATCCCGTTCACTTCATTGGTCTTGTGGCAGTGACCAAATGTTTTGTTTAAGATATGTCTTGCTCGCTGTATGTTTTGTTTAAGATATGTCTTGCTCGCTGCAGCCTATAAACAACGCGTGCTCAGTACAGAGGGTCCGCTCTATAGTCCCCCGTCTCATTGGTCCCCCAATTACCTTAATACGTATCACTGGTCCCCCGTGTCATTAGTCCCCCTTTTCACTATTCCGTCTCATTAGTTCCCCGTCTCATAAGTCCCCCACGTTATCACATAAGGTGAACTTTTCCGTTAAGAGTTCAAAAGACCGTGATAAACTAGCTTATGCAGGGCTGATTAGGCAATTGTTTGTGTGACTTCCTCAGTACAGGACACCGCGACTACAAGCCCTGTTCATATATTCCAGTTTCTATTGTTCAAGAAACCTGAACCCCCATCAGCCGACGGAGCACGCAAATCAATTAGCACGCTTGAACAGAGGCACAGATGAGTAAAGATAAGCTCCCCGAGATTTCAAAGGAAATCCCGGGGAGGACTGACTGTCTTCTCTAACGGAGTTGTACGCGATATGATTTCGTCTCATTGGTCCCCCGTCTCATTGGTCCCCCGTCTCATTAGTTCCCCGTCTCATTAGTCCCCCACGCTATCATTTCGTCTCATTGGTTCCCCGTCTCATTGGTCCCCCGTGTCATTGGTCCCCCGTCCTATTGGTCCCCCATCCTGAGTTTGGGGATGGGATGGGCGGGCGATGATGAAAAATCCAAGAAGAGCACAAAATAAAAAAATAAAACAGCGAGAGGACGGAGGTATAGGAAATTTATGGGCGGAGTGGAAGGGGGAGGAAAGGATAATTGGAAAATTTAAGCTTTACGAATGTGATCTTTTCATGATAGTGAAAATGAAGTTGAAACAGATTAATAGAACAATTGAAACAAGCCTTTCGGGATGGTGCGAACATGTTGATTATATGTTTCCATTGGCTATACATGCGCCAGTTAATTACTTATACGCAGTCGAACAATAAGGATATGGCGTCTACGGGGTTGGAGGGTAGGGAGGCCATAACCCCTCGCCGTCGATGGCTGCCCCTTCGGTTTAACAAGTCAATGTCTTCAGGGGCCTTAATCACGATAAAAGATGGAGCCCCGATTAGTTTCTGCCGCCCGCCCCACGATCCTCTGGAGTTTGCTCACAGAAAAGGTACGTTCTTCATCAAAATCATTAATTTTTCAATTTTCCCCATGTAAATCCAAACATTTACAATTTCCCTCATTACAAGCTCCCGACTTTCGAGTTTTGGTAAAAGAAAATCAAAAATTTTTCCAACTTCTTTTGAAAAGCCTTATAAATAGTACGATAAAATATGTAACTTCAACCAGGGTGTCCCTAATTACACCTCCCTGCCTCAACAAACTGCTAATAGGAAGGTAGACTCTTTAATAAATACGCAATATTATACAGCTTTTTTCTTTTTTTTTACAAGGAAACACACATTTCTTTAGTGTCTGCAATAAAATTCCACTTTACACCTTACCATGCGATGCAAAACAATACAATACAACACCTCTTCTCTCGAAATATTTCTGGAAATTTTCCAATTTCGCCGGATAGCATCTTACTATACGATAAAATATGTAACTCAAACGATCTTCAGTCGCCCTAACATTCTAAGTAATTTTGCCGTTGAAAAGCAGATTCTTCAATATTAACCCAAAGTTTTCAAATTTCTGTTTACGTAAAAGTCAAATTTTCTTTCCTAAAATTCTAAATTTTCTCCAAACTTGGGCCTCATGCTTTTTCAAACATTTGACTAAAGCAGACAATACATGTTTGGAAAATTTTCAGATCTCGTCGGAGATCTTCAGCCCTCAGTGCTTGGCGTATAATTATGTGCGTTATACAAATCAAACTGACATATCATTTAGAACACATCACTATGATACAGGGGACCAATGAGACGGGGAACCAATGAGACGGGGGACCAATGAGACGGGGCACCAATGAGACGGGGGACCAGTGACACGGGGGACCAATGAGACGGGGGACCAATGAGACGGGGGACCAATGACATGGGGGACCAATGAGACGGGGGACCAATGACATGGGGGACCAATGAGACGGGGGACTATGGACATTATCCCAACATACGAGCAGAATCTCTCGGGGAAACGTTTTGGTTTTCGCTCTCTTAAATTGATTCCAAATGTCTAAGTTTAAGAAAGAAATACAGGTTTGCCAACATGATGAGTCACTGAACGGTTTCTGCCCCTGACTGGGTATAGGCCTACTCTAGTTTGAGGAATTACTCTTGCAATTTTACAAAGAAAAATTAGTTGTCTTTATTCTCGCATGAGGTGAACAACTGGGTAAGAGTATGAAGACCAGCATGTTATTAACAGCGTCACCCAAAAGAAACCTGAGCGGCTAAGCAAGAAAATCAATTAGCACGCTTGAAAGGAAGCAAGCTGGGTCACCCGGGTCACCCGGTGCCCGGACTTTCATATCAAAGCCCGGGGAAGCATGTAACATTTCCCTAACGGACTTGTTCGCTATATTCAGTGGTCAAATATAACCACTGCTTGCAGCCTTCAGTGTCATTGTATGGACTCATGGGCGGCCAGGATTTTAAGATGGATTCCAGGCTGTGAACTAGTACGATTGTCACTTCGGGAGGTGATTAGCTCTCCGGCAGAGTGAGATACTATACTACTATATACTAAGTGAAAATCCTGGATTGCATTATTCGGCGAATTTCAAGTTTTAATGGCCCAATATGGGAGGTCTAATACCTTTTCCCCCGAGGGTGCGAAGTCCACTGTCACGGATCCACCTTAAAGCCTAATGTGTGGGGTCCAGGTGCAACATTTTGTGGCCGGGGTCCATTGGGAATGCCCTCAGAAAATCTGGGGTATTTTCAAGTTGCAAAGTGTATGCCCTAGTGTAGTACCAACAGACAAAGGCGGTACAGGGCTTCTTTTTGTGATGGCAATCCTCAACACGCGATTACCAAAGGTGTGAAGCCTTCATTAGGGTCAAGGGTGAAAAAAGGTTTACTGAAAGGGGAAGAATTTGGGATTCCACAATATGAAACGTCTCCCCATAGACAGAGAGTCTAGAGGCTCCTTAGCTGCCCCTGATGGGGCAATGTCCCAGTGGGGGACCAGAGGTGTGAAGCCTCCTTAAGTTCTGCAGTATTTTCGAAATCGCCAGCACAAGAACTAATGAGGCATTTGACTATCTGTAATTATCTACTAAAGGGTGTATCACACCGGCGCTGTGCCGCGGAGCACTGTGCCTCACTTGGGAAAAGTTAAACGTTAAGTTAGTACGCAGAGGAAGCCACACAAGACACCGAGCCTCGCTGCACAGCACAGCGCAGCCTTGCCAGTGTGATTGCCCTTTTGGCATCCATTGTGTTTAACGTTTTTATAAGAGCGGCGCAGAGTGGCGCAGGGCAGCGTCCCTCCCCCCCCCCCCCGCTTTACAAAATCATCCTTTGACCATTTGTATTTGAGTAGTAAATGGAAGGTATAGCTGACTTTGCAGTTGACTTCTCTTGTTGGTGGGAGAAAGGATGAATAGTGCCTGCATGTAGCTTTGGAATACATGCTACTCAAGATGTCTTACACCGGGTATTATTTCAGATAGCCCAAATTCGCACGCCAAAAAAATAGCATTTTGAAAGATATTTAAATACCATACTTCCTTTTGCACTGCAAAAATTTTCTATTATTTTTCAATTATCTACAATTGTTGATTATGTCAGTCTGTGCTTCTTTGAACAGAAAGGCAAGAAATATGTACGTCTGAAATTTAAGTTGCAAGACATTTTTGATCTATGCCCCCTTCCCCACTTTACCGCCTTTGGTGAAGGTATGGGGTGCTCACAAGGAAAAGTTTGAAATTCAACACTGTTTCATTAGGTTTCCTGCACTGGCAGATAGCAGATAAGATAATATACGACTTTGTGGTGAACCTACAGAGTGAATTTTAGACCTCGACTTGTTAACTCCATTTTGAAAGTTCAGTTAGAGGAAAATACTCGGTGTGCTTTTAGCCCCTAGTTTAAAATTTAGCATGATCTCATTTTTTCAAATGCCCTTACTGCCACCCCTTGTCACAGGTGCGAGTACGAACTTATTGATAAAATCTTCTATAGTCATTGTTTGCTACATGAAGTGAACCCATTTACAAACCGTTTATCAATCTTCGTGCGATTATGTACGGAAGCGTAGAAGGGACATTGCATTGACGAGTTACCGACATGGCAAAATGACAAAAGTCTGCAAATTGACAACATGATGAGACCGTATCGTGTCAAAATGCAGCAAACTGACATTTTGACGAGATGCTGGATCTCGTCAATGCATCAGTTTTCTGCAAATTGACGAGTTGCACAGTTGTTACCATCTCGTCAAAATGACAAAATGCAGAAAATTGCCATTTTGAAGAGATGCTGGATCTCGTCAATGCATCAATTTTCTGCAAATTGACGAGTTGCACAGTTGTAACCATCTCGTCAAAATGACAAAATGCAGCAAATTGACATTTTGACGAGATGCTGGATCTCGTCAATGCGTCAATTTTCTGCAAATTGACGAGTTGCACAGTTGTAACCATCTCGTCAAAATGACAAAATGCAGCAAATTGACATTTTGACGAGATGCTGGATCTCGTCAATGCGTCAATTTTCTGCAAATTGACGAGTTGCACAGTTGTAACCATCTCGTCAAAATTACAAAATGCAGAAAATTGACATTTTGAAAAGATGCTGGATCACGTCAATGCATCAATTTTCTCCAAATTGACGAGTTGCATGGTTGTTACTATCTCGTCAAAATGACAAAATGCAGCAAATTGACATTTTTTGACGAGATGCTGAATATCGTCGATGCATCAACTTTCTACGGAGGCCTATAAATGCCATGACAACATAAAGAAATAAACTAACAATTTGCAATAACTTATTACATTGAGCACATATTTCTCTTGGGGACAAGGGGCCTGTTAAAGGGCTCCTGGCGGGGGTCCAGGGCCGTGCCCAAGTGGGGTCTAAGGGGCGAAGCCCCCGAAAGCTCTCGCAATATTGTATATTAAGAGTGCAGAAATCGTCTCCAGTTACTCTGTCAAGTAGATTTTATAGCATTTCACATTGTATAAAACCTGATGTGAATGGCTGTCAGTGGCGTATCCTGGGGGCGGGGGCAACAGGCCATGCCACCCACTGAAAATGAGGAAATATAAAATAGGACAAAAAGCGGGAAAAAAGAGAAGGGAGAGAGGAGGGGAGAAAGAAAAAAGAAGGAAAGAAAAAAGGCGTGTGCGCGTTTGTGTGTGCAAGACGTGTGTGTGCCGGATAGAGGGGATAGTCCCTCTCCAATCGATTTTTGGATTTTTCTTTGTTTTGATTTTAAATAATCGCAAAAGGCGTTCAAGTGAAAGGTTTTCGTAAGGAGTAGGGTAAGGTGTACTTCTGAGAGATTGATGGATTTATTAATCACGTTATAGCACAAAGCTATCAGAATTCACTTAAGTGTTTTGAAAACTATCAAATCGTTTGTGCGCTCCGCACACTTCCAGCCAACTCAGTGTCATGCTTTTCATCAATACTTGGACTCTTGCTGATTTACGGATACGTTTGTTCAGTGGCACTGGCGTAGACAGGGGGGCACAAGGGGACCATGGCCCCCCTGTTCATCGCCGCCCCAAAAATACGACAATAAAAAAATTACATATGTCGGCCTGGCCTTGACTGGCCCTCGGCACTTCGAGCGTCATACTGCATGAAAAATAAACATCAGGACGTGACAATGTGTGTCTCTCTAAAGCAGGTGTTCTTAATTATTTTCGTTGGCGGGCCACATTTTTAATCACGACAATTTCGCGGGCCGAACACAAGCCAGAAAGTTTGTCTGAGAGGGGGAATCCCAATTTGAAATATGTAAACGACTCTCCGGGAACGCGGAGCCTCCCATTTAACAGCGAAGCAAGGGCGTCAACAGGTAGGGGACAGGGGAAATGCCCCAACTTCTGAAATAAAGGAACCCTCCTCATCCTACATGATGCATACACGCAGACTTTGAGTAGTGTATTTTAGCCCCCTCAGTCAAAAATGTGGAGGGGCGTAAGTATGCTTCCCCCCTCAATCTAACGATGAAAACCCCTTATTTGTTGCGTGTATGAAAATGTCAAAACTGAAGTAATTTTTCTTAAAATGTACCCAATTTGTTGCATCAAATTGCATCTAAAGACCCCCAAATACTCAGAAATTTTCAAAAGGGGAGGGGGTGTGTCCCCCTCCTTAGAGCCCTCCCCCAGGACGGCTTTCCGAAACAAAGTTTAGCCCCTCCCCCATCTCGAACAGCTTCCTACGCGTATGATTTGTACATTACTCAACAAGAAACTTCTCGATAAAGAGGAGATTTTGTAAGAAGCGCGCCAACCTAAATTGGCACATGACTCTAGAAGCAAACTATTACCATGAATGATTGTTCCCATGTTGCCAAAAAAGGCACATCCCGTAACTTACAAGTTGCATCCAAATGTTTTTTTTTTATTTTAAAACCTGAAAAATTTATACAGACCGATGTGATAAAAAATAATACTTCCAGTTTTCTAGAGGGGAAACTACCCCTGCTGCCCTACACTCTAAAAAATTATTGCCCAACCTGGGCAAAAATTTACCCAACCGTTGGTTCCGTATGCCACCTAACCGGAATTGGGTAAAATATTGCCCAACTTAGTTGGTTAAGGGTTTTACTCATTAGTTGGGCAATTTTTTTGCCCAACTAATTAACCAAACATTTTGTCCAACCAATTGGGCAAAAATTTTGCCCAACTTTTAGGTAAAATATTTAACCAACCAAGTTGGGTAGTTTATTATCCAATTTCGGTTAGGAGGCATACGGAACCAAAGGTTGGGTGAAACAAGTCACACAACGGGGTTTAGAACATCTCAGAGAAGTTACGTTATACAAGTTTTAAAAGCTACCGGCTTTGCTAATGCTAGCCACTTTTTTTTTTCCAAAAGTCCCCTGACTCTCTGGCGAAGAGCCAGGGGCGAAAACCAAACAATACTCCCGAAGGAGTTCTGCTCCCCGAAGGAGTAACAACGTCCCCAAGGGACAAAGTTTGACTTAACTGACACCACCCGACAGTGGTCCCGTTCTAGACTGGCTGAATAGAACAGGTCCCACCTGGGAGCTCCGCCGTCGTGATCACGGATACTCCTGCGCCAGGCTAGCCACTTTTCAAAGTAGCAGGATTTTAATTAGGAATTCATATATAAATGAAAGTTATGGTCTGGCTATTATATATATTCAGTGAGACTTGTTTGTTATTATTAACGATAAAAAATACAATTTTCTTCACGATATTTCATTTCTCCCTTTTTATGTTGTATTGTACAACTGAGAAACATAATTTTCTGTAAGAATTCACCATTGCCAGCTTCAATTTATATCGATTAGACCTGCAATAAAGGATAAACACAAATTTCCTTTGAAAAATTCGGAATGTTCCATTCAAAGGATAGGTATATAAACATTTCACAGCATTTTAAACATGCACTTTTCTCACATTGTTGTAGCAAAAATTCCCACAGTGTAAGTAAACGTTTTGCAAAATGTTAATTGTGAATGTAAAAATCTAGAAATAGGTGTTATTAAAAGAATTAATTGGCGGCATGTTGAACCAGTGTTGGGTAAAGAAATTCACTTAAACCATTTCACCAATAGTTGGTCAATAGGTTTTTCGGTTCTTTTGCCCAACATTGTACAAGTGTACGTAGGTACGTACGTACCGTCCGTATACTGCAGTACAGTATAGTACCTTTTCATTAATTGTGTACGTACGTATGGCGCGCAAATCAGTTCACTTTAACCAACCTGGGTAATATTGCAAGAGAGATGGACTTTACCCAACCTGAAGGTTAACCAACCCACTTGGTTAATCTGTTTTACCACTTTGTTGGTTACCAAACTGCCCAGGTTGGGCACTTTGAATTTTAACCAACCCTTTTTAACCAACTTTTTTTAGAGTGTACTGGGTTAACGGCCGTGTGAGGAATTACCATTATTTAGTGATATACCAGGCCAAAAAATTCCTCTAGATGTTTCCATGGCAATTTCTGTAAAAAAAAATGCTGTAAAGACAGCGGCATTCCACGGCATTTTATGGGACGTCCACAGCATTTTTTTTTAATTCCCTCACAAGGCCACAAGTCGTGTCAGCAGCCCAACACGTGGAATAAAAACTATTATCATACACTCCCCTGTACATGTAATGTTCCAAAGTGCATTTCATCCAATGTTGAACTGAACCCAGTGCAAAGGGCTTTTATCAGTATCTAGATGTTATGACAGAGGTGGGAGATGGTGGGGCACGAATGGACGATGTGCTTGTCCGGTGGTAACTGATGAACCTGGTGCTAGCTTCACTGGCTGACGTAGCAACTGCAGGGCCTGTTCACCGGAATGGGGGAGGGGTCTAAGGGGAGGGGGCTCTCCCCTTTGAGAAATTTTTGAATACTGAAATTAAGTACCATCAGCACCATCAGATCGTTTGAAGTCAATTTTTTGTTCCATTACAAAAATTATAAAAGATATTTTTTCAGAATTTGATGCCCCCCCCCCTCTGGCTACGCCAGTACGCCAATGGCTAGTTTCTTGTGAGCTGGGTTAATTTACTTTGCATGGACTAGAAGTCATGACACTGTATCAACTCCCCGTAACAGTGTATGCCAATGGCTAGTTTCTTGTGAACTAAACTGGGTTCACTTTGCATGGACTCATGGGCGTCAATAATGGGGGGGGGGGGGACGGGGAACAAGTCCCCCCACATTTCGACGGGTGGGGGACACAATATCAAATGTCCCCCCCCCCCACATTTGCGTAAAAGAGTAGTGTCGTGGCTCTATTTGATTGGCTTTTTGAGTGGCATGTAGGTTTATTGGGCAATTGTTAAGTGTCTCGATGCAGATTCTGAATGTAGATTTCGTCAGGGAAATCTTATCTAATGACAAAAATTTCGGCGCGCTTCGCGCGCATGCGTCACGGTTTGCACTCCTTCTCATGACCATTAAAAAGGTAATTATTCATGGAACTATTCTGATCACAACACTTTCCGAAAACAGACATACATCTTCAAACATCTGTAGGGGCCTCGCATCAATATGGGATCATTCAATCAGTGGCGTACGCAGAGGGGAGGGCCATTCGGCCATGCCCAGCCCCACTGATTCCGATTTTTTTAAGTTCCTAAAAATACGTAAGTTGTTTAACATTAATTTACTCCAAAAGGAAACATATTTGGCACCAGATTGCATGTAAGGACACCGAATTTTTCAAAATTTTTCAAAGGGGAGGGGGACACCCCATTGGGCCATGTCCCCCTCACTGATTCCGATCTTTTTAAGTTCCTAAAAATACGTAATTTTTTTTAACACAAATTTACTTCAGAAGGTAGCATATTTGGCACCAGGATGCATGTAAGGACACCGAATTTTTCAAAATTTTTCAAAGGGGATGGGGACACCCCATTTGGCCATGCCCCCTTCACTGATGTCTATTTTTTTAGTTCCCAAAAATACGTAAATTTTTTAAACCAAATTTTACTTCAAAAGGTAACATATGTGGCACCAGATTGCATGTAAGGACACCTAATTTTTCAAAAAATATCAAAGGGGAGGAAGACACCCCCTTTAGACCCCTCCCTTAGGCCAGCGGTCACACAACATACTGCATGCCTCCCTTGAGAGAAATCCTGGGTATGCCACTGCATTTAGTCTAATTTGTAGCATAATGTGGAAGGTTGAAAGTACGTTGTTGCCGTTAAACACTTTTCAAAAATTTTTACCAAGCGCTCCGCCGAAGCCATTATCGGTATAGATGGTGACTGTTAATACACTTACGACTACAAAGCATTCTGAAAACGCCCTTGCTAATCCTTCACACCTTCGCTATACTACGATCAGCTCCAAGAATATCCCAAAAAGATAGCACCATTTTGCACCTAAGCAACTATTAACAAAAATTTCTCAAAGGGGAGGGCTACGCCCCCTCCCTTAGACCCCTCCCCCAGGATGACACTTTATATAGTGACAAAGGAAGGATCCCCACTGCTGTATAAAAACGCGGGGTGAATAAAAAGGTGCAATTTACGCGCCGCCACTGCCATTAGTAAAAACATCCAGCCAGTCAGAAAAATTAGAATTCACTAAATTATGGACATTTTCCAGGCATGTACGATCAGCTCCAAAAATATCCCAAAGATAGCACCGTTTTGCACCTAAGCAGCCTTAAATTAACAAAAATTTCTTAAAGGGGAAGGGAACCTCCCTCCCCTTAGACCCCTCCCCCAGGACAAAGGAAGGATCCCCACTGCTGTATACAAAAAAAGCAGAGCGCATAACAAAGTGCAATTTAAACGCCTCCACTCAGTTGGAAAAAACATCCAGCCGGTCGGAATTTGGGAAATTCACACCCCCAAATATATCACCCTAGCAACGGACCTGGTCGGGTCCATGATCTCCGACAATGGTCCACGCTGCAAAGCGTTGTTTCAGCTATTTTGTGACATGATGAAAATAACATCTTGAAGTAATTCCGTGGACTCCGTGTATTTCACCTGGCAGATCATCATCTATGATGGTCATGTTAACTTTGAAATGATAATTCTTATTAGAACAGGACGTCAGTCATCATTAAAGGGGGGGGGGGGGAGGACAGGACCTATAGGAAGACGCCCCCTTTTCAAAACCAAAGTGATTGGTTTGTGCTAAACCTTTTATTCCCCCGCCCCCCCCCCCCCACATTTGAATACGGATTGACGCCCTTGCATGGACTTGTACTTGAAGTCACGAGACTGTCAGCTCCTCGTAAGTGTATGTATGGCAAAAGACTTCAAAAATCTTTCAGTTGGTTTGACAAGAAAAGACCATATTTTGACCATAAATAAGTCTAAACACTTATATCAACATCTTAGACAACATTTGGTAACACTTCTGAATAAAAATAGCCTAATTGGTAAAATTTAGACCCTGTAGCTCTACGAGTAAGCAGGCAACTTCTGCACATGTTTTGTTGGTTTAACAGCTTAGTATACCTATCCATGATGTATTTTACACGGAATAGGCAATGGCAAAACTGCAAAGCCCCTCTAAAGAAATGTGCTTGTAGGGAAAATCCATCCAATTAAAAGGTGTCAATATTTTAAAAACAATTGTTTGAGAGTCTTTTGAACATGCCAGGAGAATGTTTTTGTCATTTTTGACAAATTTGCTTATGTATGATACTGTAAAACGATGTATTTGGAAGTGGTACTCTCTGCAGTACAAGATGTATGCAGCAAGCTGTAGATTTGATCTGCAACCTGGCCATGTACTTCGGGGGTGAAATCTCTTCCATTTTCGAGTCAAACCTTCCATTAATGGTTACAGATGGCGAAAATTATTTTTGAGAGAATTTAAATGATACCAATATTCTGTTGGGTGAGCAGTGAAGCTCCAGTCAAAGAGTCCATGAACAGCTTATTTTCGTATGTATATACTGCATTTAGGTTTGCTGTGAAACGTGCATGGATATATGCAATATTGCGACTACTGAAGGAAAGCCAGTGTACGTGCGTAGATCATACAGCTATCAGCTGGATAGAATTATGATAGCTACAAGTACAAAGTCTTTAGCTGTAGGCTACATTACCTCGTTTGTTTACGTAAAATTCCAATGTGCATGGGAAAGAAATGTAATGTGGACAATGTTTCAAAATATGATTGGGATAGTTATTTGAGAATGAAAAGATTGATCGACTGAGAATGTAGAGACTAATCGACGGCAAAAATGTGCCGCCGTTCCTAGGTTAATTGGCGGCAAAAGCATGCTGTTTCTGCGGCATTTGCCGTCGATACCGTCGATTATTTTTCCCCTGTACACAGCAATACATATGAACCATTGACGCCGGCACAGGGAGGGGGGCACGTGCCCAAATCGATTTCTGATTTTTTTTTAAATTTCAAATGATCCCACACGGCTTTCAGCTATAGATCTATGTAGGGGGTAGGGTGAGGTATTTTTTTACTAATAGATGGATCTATGCTAATCAGTTTATAGCACAAATGGTTCTCAAACTATCAGAATCCACGCAAATCTTTCGCAAAATATCAAAATTTTTGCGCGCGGAGCGCGCTCCAAACCTTCCCTTCTTGTTGTGCTTATTATCTTGCAATAACAATTCTCGGAGAAGAAAGGGGGCCAAAGTTTAAAGCTTTTTTAAGAATTTTCAGGTAGCAGAATCGCTTTCTGATGGGTAGATAGGTTTGTTCAGTGGCGCCGGGGGAGCATGAGGAACGCGTGCCGCTCAATCGATTTCTGGAAACTTTTAAAATGATCCCAAAGGGGGTTTCAGCTATAGTTTTATGTATGAGTAGGTAAGGTATGTTCCCGACAGAGTGATGGATCCATTTTAATCATTTTCTATCACGAATCATTTGAGAACTATCAAAGTTCTCGCGAAGTGTTTGCAATCTAAACGAATTACCAGATAGCAGACCCACATTCTGATTGGCAGACCCATTTTGAGGATATTGATACCCTAGTGTCTATAGATGCGGAGTCTGCGTGCAACTATAGTCAGTCATAGAAATGATTTTTTTTAATAAGCTCAGTTTCTCCAGGATTTTAGCAGGTACCCGTATACATAGTACACTGTAAACATAAATTAGTCAAACATTGTCTGATACGCCTAACCCATTTTAGTCACTCATTTTGACCAATTTCTAATGATATTTGACTAATTGCACAATGATGGACCAATAATTATTGGTAAAAAATTGGTCAAAGAGGTTGAAAATTGGTCAGAAATCTAGTCAATTGGTACAAAATTAGTCAAACTCCTTTGACTAACTTGGGTTAGGCGTATCAGACAATGTTTGACTAATTTTTGCTAAGAGTGTAATTTCCACTGAACCATTCATATCAGATTTCATACAATGTGAAATGTTATAAAATCTCCTTGACACTTGAGTTGGCTTGAAGCGCGCGGAGCGCACAAACGTTTTGATAGTTTTCAAAACAGTTCAGTGAATTCTGATAGTTTGAGAACCATTTGTGCAAAAACGTGATTAAATGAATCCATCAGTCTGTCAGAACTACACCTCACCCTACTCCCCACAGAAACCATTTACTTGTACGGCTTTTGCGATCATTTAAATTAAAAAAAAAAAAAACTCAAATCCCAAAATCGATTGGAGGGGAGAGGGACTCACCATCCCCTCCTCACACACACACACACACACACACACACGTCTTGTACACACACGCGCGCGCGAGCGGCTTTTTTCTTTCCTTGTTCTCTCTCCACCTCGCTCCCTCCACTTTTTCTGCTTTTTTCTCCTGTTTTATTTTTCCTCATTTACCAATGGGGGGGGGTATGGTCTGCTGCCGCCCCCAGGATACTACATTGTGAGCCATTCACATGAGATTTTATACAATGTGAAATGCTGTAAAATCTTCTTGACAGGGTAACTGGAGCCGATTTCTGCGCTCTTAATATACAATATTGCGAGAGCTTCCGCGGAGGGGAGGGACTTCGACCCTTGGACCCAACCTTGGCCACGCCTCTGGACCTCCGCCAGGGGCACTTACACAGTCCCTTGACCACATGAGAAATATGTGCTCAATGTAACAAATTATTGCAAATTGTTAGTTTGTATCTTTGTGATGTCATGGCATTCATACGCTTCCGTAGAAAGTTGATTCATCGACGATATCCCAAATCCAGCATCTCGGTAAAATGTCAATTTTCTGCATTTCGTCATTTTGACGTGATGGTTACAACTGTGCAACTCGTCAATTTGCAGAAAATTGATGCATTGACGAGATCCAGCATCTCGTCAGTGTCAATTTTCTGCATTTTGTCATGTTGACGAGATGGTTAGAACAGTGCAACTCGTCAATTTGCAGAAAATTGACACATTGACGAGATCCAGCATCTCGGCAAAATGTCACTTTTCGTGCATTTTGTCATTTTGACGAGATGGTAACAACTGTGCAATTCGTCAATTTGCAGAAAATTGATGCATTGACGAGATACAGCATCTCGTCAAAATGACAGTTTGTTGCATTTTGCCATTTTGACGAGATGGTTACAACTGTGCAATTCGTCAATTTGCAGAAAATTGATGCATTGACGAGATACAGCATCTCGTCAAAATGTCATTTTGCTGCATTTTGTCACGATACCATCTCGTCAACTTGTCAATTTGCAGATTTTTGTCATTTTGCCATGTCGGTAACTCGTCAATGCAATGTCCCTTCTACGCTTCCGTAATTATGTTTTCCTTAAACATATTAAATTGTGAAAAGTAATCGGACCAGGGAAGTGTTTATACGTACCTGAGAATCATCAAACGTAAAAGCAACTTGAAAAACAATCTGATGAATACTGTTTCTAGCTTCTGTGGTAAGGGTATTAGGTATAACATCCCTGTATTTCCTGCTTTACTAATCAATAAAATAACAAAATTAATATTTCAAGACATAACAATTTTCGCAGATTTTTTTAAGGGATTCGGATTATCTGTGGTTACATTTTTGTTAGTACACATTTCGAGTAGTTTCCTGCAACCTAAGACACATGATTAATTTGACAGCTATTGCCACAAATTCACACGGCCTAGTAAGTGTAAGTCTTCAGGGAAAACGGACGACTTACATAGGACGGTTTTTTTCATTCCGAAGGCTAAAAAAGCAAAAGCAACATTTTAACATTTCCCCTTATTTGTATGGTAAAAAATGGTATCTGGTCTTTAGCTCCAAGTTGTTATCATACACAACTGTGAAAAATCTAGTAGTTGCCTACCTTTAGGCCATGTGTTTGAAACCATTTTGTCCAAACCTTAATATCCGAGACCGAGACTACCCTTCCGAGACCGAGGCACCGCTTCAGATAAAGGAAACTTTTCAACTAAATATCTAATCGACTTTTAACATTCAGTTTCATATTCTGCAACACATGCCGTCCGTAAACATTTAAGTCTCAAAATGCTGGTAGCCTATTGCATGAAGTGTTGCTTTTCATTAAGATGATCGTTCATTACCGTGTGGTAGCCTACAAAATTTCATCATGGGGCCCTCTTAGGAAATTGTTTGAAAATTAATGCAACACTATTAAATGCGATTTCCTTGCATCTAGCAAATGAGAAAATTCACCAACTTTGTAGTGAACCTAAAATCTCCATTTTATTGCATACTAATGTGAGGGTTCGGCCAAAGGAAAATATGTGGTATATTTTTAAACCCCAATTGAATTTAGTATCTCATTTTTTCAAACACCCCCTGCTACCCACTTAGCTCTTATCCCCCAATGAGTTGCAAAAATGCTCTCAGGGGCGATGTAGCCCGCGTCGGAAACCACTGGGCTACAATTAGTTCTACGTCTTCAAGGCTGATTACAAAATGGTAACAAAATGACACTACACCATCGATCAGTTGGTGGGAACCCGCCATCTATGGTCATGAGACTCATGACCCCATGCTCCAACCACAGACCTGGCAGCAAGATGAAACTACTTCTCTACAGCCTGGTCACGTTTCACAATTTACTGAGAATCTCACAAATTTCCACGTTTATATCAAGGTTCTGCATGCCGTTTATTTTTCGTGAGTGATAATAATTTATTAATTTCACGGAGGATAAAGGTACAGGGCTAAACTGTCCACAACAGAGAACCACTTATATTCCTCAAAAAATACAGCAGTGACATTCCCCAAAACTCCCATAAAACACGCCCTTTTAAAATTTCCTTGCTGGCTAAAACAGAGCCATTAAACAACAGTTTGTAACAAGGGACCTGTAGGCTAAACCGGTGCCCTTTTCGTCCTTTCCTTGCGCAAACGGAGCCATTAAACACTGACTTGTACAAAAGAGAAACACACAGCCGAGGAAGCCCTTTACCAACTTGTTTGGCTAAAACAAAGCCATCGTTACACCCAAAAATAACAGACAATTTTCCGACAACTTTTTAGGCTGTAGCCCTGACCTATCCGTTTTCGAGTCCAGCTTGCCAACTAACAAATCGCCTTCGTGACCTGACCACTCGAGCTATCCCCAGTGTTAGGAATATTTTAAATCTCCTACCGAGAACTCCTGTTCTTTTGTCCCCAAGTGTAGGGTACTTCCCCTTTGTAATAACAAAAACATATGTTACACTTTAATCCACCCCTGCTAAAGCACAGTGCACTAAGTTGGCTCAGTGCCAGGCCTTCGGTAAAAATACTATTACAGATTAACAGCCATTTGTCTTGACTGGATTATCTGTCACTCAGTACCTGCATATTTATGACCCTGTTTTACATAAGCTTAAGTGTAAGTTCATTAAAAGGTTACGAATGAAAGGTCGAGGATGATCTAATGGTCATGTTCAGATAACGGGAGCTGTCCATGGCGTATGGGTTCAATGTACTTCGGGAAACGTGTTGTCATGACGTCCAGTTGTGAAATGATACTTTCAGAAGGTGATTTTTATGCACGTACTGTTCTGATCAAAAGTATGACCGAGTGTAGAATTTCGTCCAACTTGCATCTTCACTTCTCTTATTTCAGGAATATTGTTGAAGTAGCCTTGGACGAAATATTTGCAGGAAAACCAGGGAGTTGATATTTGTCAAATAGCCTCTCAACGCCCTGGTAAAACCAGTAACATAGTCCTGTGCTATCCAGTCAGTATACCGTATCTCGTCAGTTGCCAGTCAGCATGTATTTGTATGAATTATTGTGTTCTCCGAACACGATTCTTGATTGTTTTCCATTCTCTTATTTTACAAAAAACGAGGCAGAATTGAAATCTCTTGTTTAACCTTACAATTCAGACAAAGACATTGTGGTGCGGTGGACTTTAGACTTTAAATTTCTCTCAAATTGACGAAAAAGCGAGACAGTCTTTGTTAATAGTTTATATAATGTCAATAAAACTAGTATATTAGTCAATGTGTTTCAGCTGGAAACTACAGTCTAGCAAAATTAAACTCTCGAAGAGCTAAACCAACCCATAGTATAAACATGTCAGCTATAAATTTTCAGCTTCAGTATGCAAGTAAAGTACTCTCCATTCTCATTAGCTATACACAAGTGTGACAAGCATCTATGGAGACTTCAATAAATCTATGGCGGAAACCACTGTCAGACTAATTTCGATATTTTCTGCTTTTATTCAAACACCGAAATGTAAACACGAAATAGAAACTCCGTAAATCGATTGGACCATGGCCGTACGGGCCGGGGGCTGGGGACGGCGCCGCCCCTCCCCCCAATTTCAGAAACCTGACTATATCGGACAGATATTTTGTCTCAATCGGGCTGAAAATTGGACAGTTATATTAGGTCTGGAGTCGGGCAAAAATCATCGCCTTCCCTGAGAAAAACAGTCCCGTACGGCCATGGATTGGACCAACTACCATCGACTCTCTTGCAAAGAGTCGAAGGGCGAAAATCAAACGTTTCCCCGAAGGAGTTCTCCCCAATGGACTTACGTCCATAAGGGACAATGCTCACACATTTGACTATCCTAAGGTCATGCAATTACCAGAATAGTTCCCTTGGCTAACGTTTGAGTTCACGTTGTTGTGTTGCTACGTAATTTGACTTTGGAAATTATTAATAACATATCTCGAAAAGACCTCATTAGCCTTAGTTTATGATTAATCTTTCGTGCCATTTAATAGTCGAAACACTGAACCGACGTTTATATCTACCTGTATTACTTTGTTTCACAAGATATTAGCCATTAGTTTCATTGATCAAACTTCACTACAAAGACGCATTAACAATTTACCATTGTAATTATCGTTCTTGCCGGCTGGCTAAAACAACCATAAAAAGTTGATGAATGCTCATAGCCATGCATATTCAGATATAATTTTTGGGGGGTAGTGGGTTTTTCAAACCTGAACATTTACCTTCTGAATGCAAACAAAAAAGCTTGCCACAACATCCTGTTTCTTTAATTATTGTGATGGAAACTGACTTTACCATTTTTAGTACAGCATTGGTTTTTGTTGAAAGACAAATTTACCAGCATTCAAATAATAGCTAAACTAGAAACACGTGCATCTCAAAATCCTGAATCAGTAACCATGTGTGTCTCAGAGCCATACGGCCAGACCCGTAGTCAGGCGAGATACTGAAGCCGACGAGATGGCGTTTCGGAGAGGGAGGCACATATTTTTCATATGGAGAGGTTGTTAAGGTATATTAAGGCAAATGAAATTTTGTCTTTGGTGGGCGAATGATAAATCACCTGCTGACTAAACATTTAAGGGAACCTTTATCAATCCTCTTAATACTTTGTTACAGTATTTCTTTTCAGTACTAGGGTATTTTTCTTCACTTTTCTACGGTATTTTCCGGCTGATTCCCGTCTATACAACGACGATAATGTGACTATAACGTGTCTAGAACGACTGATTTTAATGTTCAATGGCTCAACAAAGTTCAAGTTAATGATTCGTTGTAAGTAATCTATTTCATTCATTCATTAACAAGACTCGATACCTGGCTTAAATTTGAAAGTAAGTTAAAGACTAAGGGGCCTATGAAACCGAGCTCATTACCCTTAAACTTTATGAACTTCATTGTTTTGAGTAACCCTAAAATTAAAGGTATAAGTAGGCCCCTATGTCATTGTCTAAAAGCATTTTGAACGAATTGTCTTCTGGAACCGTTACAAGTGTTTGGATGAGGTTTATATGTACACCATTCTGAAGCTTTTACAAGTTGTCGATCGAAATCGACACCCCCTCGGACTAAACGTCTGAAACCTTCCCTTTATGTTACAAAAGTGAAACTTTTTGTACACTCAAAACTAAATCTTTAAGTACCCTGTGCAAGTGGCTGTTCTGCATATCCGACAAAATATCTGCCCTAATACCTACATTTGTCAGTGAAATATAGCTCCGCACGATAAGGAGCAAAGTCCACGAATGGTCATAATAATATTCAATGCAGTGAGCAGAAAACCTGCTTATACAGAAAAATGGAGCAAAACTGAGCTGGCATTTTTGGCTGATATAATTTATTTCAATTAACATGGCCATTGCATTACAAGCGGTCTTCACGCATATAAATAGTGCAGAAGCAACACAAAAAGCGAGGTGGGTGTTGTAGACGTTATGATACATGCTGCTGGTATGTTTGAAGTACTTAGTAACTCCGTCTTATGCAGCATTTCATTAAAATAGAAACACTACATTGAAAACGACTTCCCTGAGACATTAAACTTAAGTTAACTGCATATTAAATAATAAACCGTGGTACGGTGGCACAAAGGCTTTTGCGGCACATCATTATTTACCAGAAAAACGTCTTAAGATCATAACTTAACTGCCCAAGAAATATGAAAGACATATTTTCCATCAGCCTGAAACCATTAGCAAACAAGGCATAGCCTAGGTGTTTTCAAGTTGATATAGATGTTTACGAGCATCTTTTTCTTTCCATGATAGTCCTGTACTATTGATATTATTCATGCTGCATTGACAGCGTTAAAGAGGTTGTATTTCAAAACCTACTATCCTTTTGTCATTACGGCATATCATGCTTCCAACACCATCACTAAATTCCTTTGCAAATGCAAGGAGCTCCAAAATTCGTTTGTGGATTTTTTTTGTGTGTGTCAGTTTCTTGTGTTTTCGAGGTAGCTGCTATCCACTTTTGATTTCTTCCAGAAGGCGTAAGGAATTTATATATTCATTCAAGAAGGCGAGTGTAATTATGAGTGTGTGTGTGTGTGTACAAATGCCCTACATTAGTTCAAGATCCGATCCGTTTGGTGGAGGCAAAAGGTTATGTTAGGTCCCCGGAAGTCTAACTGTGAAAAACTCGTGAACATGATATTTTAAAACTAGAAACTTTGAAGTGTCTCTCAATTAAAATGTGGATGCTCCCCACTGAGTTTAAGACGGATGGTAATTTTGGTGGAAGTCAGAGGCCATTTGAGGTCACCAAAGATCCAATTGAGAAAACCTCGTCAACATGATATCTCAAAAAGTCTGAGGGATCCATAGGTCGAATATAAATGCTTCACTTTAGGTGAAAGAATCCTGCAGCGTTTTGTAAAGATCAAAGATCATTTGACATTACCACAGATAAAGGTGTGAAGCAGAGTAAGAATAATATATATCTCATTTACTTTACGTAGTGGTGTTTCATTTTGCCGACGCCCGGCCGGCACCGCTAAACACCACTCGTTACCGCCAGCCATAGCCAGCCATCGTGGCGCAGAATGAAAAAAAAAAAACTTTACATGGACTATTTTCTCTGAACAAGGAATCATGGAAAGGTCTTTTTGGTTAGGACAATTATCTCGTCGTGTTCACTCACTTTTGCATGTCTTTCACAGTACTGTTATATCATCACACGTACAGACCCATATTATAGGGAGGAACTATAAGCAAAAGTTAGTATGAAGTCTGTCAAGACCTCAATTTAAGTTGACTATTACATAGCATTTCCATAACGCTGGCTGGAACAGGCAAAGGCTTCTTCACACAGATGTCATGCCCTTGAAGACAGTGATTCTAAAAGTATTATGGTAACATTGGTGTCCTAGATATGTACGTGATATAATGTGGGGTTAGAATATAACCTTTGGCTGAGTCTACCACTACGACCTTGCTGCTGGAGTTTAAACTAGTGCTGCAAATACACAAGTAGTACGATTCAGGCTTACTATTAGTGGAAATATCAAAACGGAACCGTAGGAAGTGAAACTACTGTGCAACATGACAGGTCAACTGTGCTTTTAAATGTTCAGTTGCTTTAAACGTCGAAACCGAAAGGAGCGAAGTATATGTGTTTTCATTTCAAGGAGTGTATACAAGGCAGTGAATAGATGTCTTTATACATATTAACGGTATAGAAATCTTTTTGATAAGAGGTAATTTTTCACGTTAAAAATGCTATTTTAAAATTAAGTGGTTAACTTCAAAGTTTGTGATCTAGTGATCAGTTGATCGAGCTAGTAAATGACAAAAAAGCTTAAACGGTGCATCATTCAATAGTTCAACAACATGAAAAAGTGTCAAAGTGAAGTTCTCAGTACACCTTTCGTTACGAAGTAACTTCCATTTGTAAGGTATTGTGACCGTAGCCTACTGACCAGGAAGATTTTTTGCCGAGAATCCAGTGCGTATATAAACACAAATTAATTATCAACTCAGGTATGAACAAAATTATCTTTTATTTCCCACCAGGTCATTATTAGGGAAACGCAAACAGGGCAGATGTGGTCTGCACGAAAGTAATGAGAACCCCCCCCCCCATTCTTCTCCGGGACGAAGAATTTTTTTCTGGCATCTACTAAACTGCATGAATGTCCAAAGCCTCTCAACGTTGTGCAAAATTTTGAATAGTCCTTTGGAAATGCATCAACATAAAAAAGTGCTATTTCAACCTGCATTAACTAATTTCGGAATAGGTTAGCCAGTGCTGATAATTTACACGACATAAAATCCAAGAGATAGGGAGGGAGTCTGAGGTCCGGTCCCCCACCCCTGAAAATGTCTTTAAATGAAATGGTGCAAAATGAGACTTTCAGTTATCTGGCGATCACAGCAAAACTTTACAGTGGAGCCTATTGATCGTCTTAAGAAGACATGAGTGGGACCGGCAGGAAAAAGGAAGCCCCCTTATGTCATTTCCTTGTTTCGGGCCAGTCAGTGGAAATCATGATCAGGACGATGCCAAAACAGGTTGTCCAGGTCGATTTGGAATATTATAGCGCCACCCATACATTCACAGTCTTTCAATAGAAATATGGACGTTCCACAGAAAGTAGCCTTTTTGAAGCAGAAGCCGTGATGTGTGACGATGCATTTATTTACCTGGATTTACCTGGATAGCCACCCTCTCGTCTTCGGCTCACAAGAGTCTGCTTGAGAGAATGGCTGTAAGGGATAGGAGGTCTATTGACCCTTGAAGATCCCGCATTCTATTAGTCTATTCGTGATTTTGTTCAGTGTTGGAGCAGTAACAACATTCTCTGGTAATTTGTTCCATGTTTTCCACACTCTGCTGAAATATGAGTTTCTGCTTACTTCTAATCTTACTGTTGGGGGTCTGGTTTTACTGTCCCTAATAAATTCCACAAAATCATCCAGCTTGAGTACTATTTTCCCTTGTGTTATGTTGTAAAGTGTTATCAGGTCCTGGCACATATGTCGTTGCTCAGTTGTCATCAATTTTAATTCTTTAAGTCTTTCCTCGTAGGATTTACTCTCCATTCCTTTTATAAGTCTGGTCATTCTCCGTTGTACTCCTTCTAATAAAGTAATATCTTTTTTTTAAATACGGCCTCCAAACTTGAATACAGTAATCCAAATTGTGGTCTTAGCAGGGACTTGTATAAATTCAAAACAACCTTTCGATCAAATTAATGAAGTTCCGTTTGATAATACCCATAACTCTGTTGGCTTTCTTTGCTGATTCGGCGCATTGTCTACTAAATTTCATTGACGTATTAACGTACACTCCCAAATCCTTCTCCTCATCACTTTCTTTCAATTCCTTCCCATCCATTTGATACTTGTTCTTGGGATTACCATGTCCAAAATGCATTACCGAACATTTTCCTACGTTGAATTTTATTTGCCACATTTTAGTCCATGACATCAATACGTCTAAATCTTGCTGTAGCTGTTGCTTATCCCTTTCATCTCTTGTTGGGCATATTACTTTTGTGTCATCTGCGAACTTACTTAATTCTGACTGCACGCCTATATCTAAATCATTCATGTACATTGTAAAACAAACAGGTCCTAATACCGATCTTTGTACCACTGAGCTTGACACCTCCATCCATTCTGATTCTTTCCCATTCAACACTACTCTCTGCATCCGTTTACCTAGCCATTCTTTAATCCATTTCAGTACAGGTCCATCGATTCCATGTGCCCTGATTTTGGTTAAGAGTCTTCTGTGAGGTACTGTGTCAAACGCCTTCTGCAGATCTAAATATATGACATCTACCGGAATACCTTCATCAATGTACCTTACTAACTTATCCCAATATACTAACATATTTGATACACATGAACATCCCTTTCTGAAGCCATGCTGTGTGTCTAAGAGTAACTTGTTCTTTTCTAAATGCTCTACTATGGCATCTCTGAGTAGCGTTTCCATTACTTTTCCAGGGACAGATGTAAGGTTAACTGGTCTGTAATTTGACACATCCGAACGATCTCCTTTCTTATACAGTGGTGTAATATTTGCTCTTCTCCACTCTGTTGGTATCTTGGCTATTTTTGATTCCTTGCCAAAGGCAGGCAAGGAATCTATGCGATGGTGATGTCGGTGTATGTGTGTGCGTATGTATGGGTGTGTGCATGTGTGTGTATGTGTGTGACAACATCTCGTTAGCACTCTAGTTTTTGAAGGGAAAGGGAGAGACACTTCAGAGTTGGTTTGTAGGTAAAGCATGTAAAGATCTCAGCTGGGATTGGTTTTGGTGTGGTTCAAAGATCATCTGAGGTCACCGTGGATCAAACTCTGAAAACTTTGTTATCATGATATCTCAAGGCAGAAAGCTTGGATAAATTTCATACTTAGTATGTAGATGCGTTACGGTAACAGAAAGACACGTAACATTTTTTGGTGGAGGTCAAAGGTCATGTGGGGTCACCACGGGTCAAACTCTGAAATCCTTGTTAAAACAACATCTCAAGGTAGAAAGCTTGGATAAATTTCATACATGGTATGTAGATGCATTATTGTGAGACAAAGAACTCTGTTATTTCTGGTGGAGGTCAAAGGTCTTTTGGGGTCACCGGTGGTCAAACTCTAAAAACCTTGTTATCATGATATCTCAGGGTAGGAATCTTGGATAAATTTCATACTTAGTATGTAGGCTACATGCATTATGGTGAAACAAAAAAACCTGGTTTTGGTGGGAGTTAAAGGTCATCTGGGGTCAAACGCTGAAAACCTCTTTAAGACGATATCTCAAGGTAGGAAGCTTGGATAAATTTTATACTTAGTGTGTAGATGCATTATGTTAAGAGGTCATCTGGGGTCACAGGGGGTCAAACCCTGAAAATTTTTTTTACACACTCCAATTTTTGAACAGAATTCATGAGATACTCTTTTTTGCGTGGTTCAAAGATGGATTTGCACATAGTAGGTTACAGGTGTTATGTTTACTCCAAACATACTATATATTTTCTGCCTTTCACTCATTCCTAAGATCTTATTGCTTTTGATATAATCATTTTGAACAGTTCCATTTACAGTTACTTGGGTTATGTTATGATTTCACAGGCTTTAAGACTCTAATTTATTTGTACCTTACACTTGGTTTGAGATGTAGAGATGTTGTGATTGATACAACATATTTGACCACAAGAACCAGAGGTAATAACAGTTCCCCCCTATGCCCACTGAGGATAAAACTGTCACAACTCACAAAGACAAGTAACCTGTAGACTGCAGTACTGCTGGCCTCTGACACCTAACTTGTTGTTGGTCTGTCCGAGTCAAAACCAGATTGATGCAATTGCTAAGTACTGTGGACCAAGCATTATATTCTTTTAATTAACAGGTGCAGAACATCCCTTGTATTGATACTATATAAAACTTGTATAAGTTATCTGATGGTAATACAGTATTCTACAAAGTATCAGTCAATGTGGCTCAAACTGATCTGTTTAGTGTTTTTAACAGACAGACCATATCATTGTAAACAGATTAGGAGAAGCTGCTTGACCAATGACCTTTACAAGTGGCAAAAGAGAGCCCACTTTGCTGTCCTTTTGTCTGAGGAGACTGTCAAAGATATGATTGATTGACAGCCCTATGATTTTAAGTAGGTGACAGGAAAGTGGAGAGAACTGAAGTCCCCAAAGAATAATTACCATCAAAAGTGGTACACAGCTCACCTTGAAATGATGTGTCCATGTAATTGGTGCTGGCATGGTAACAGCAAGGATTCACCACAGCAAGGAATTGCCTGATTTATATGAATATACAGTCTCCTTATTCTTGTGAAGGATAGGAGTGGCAAACTTCAGAATTTAAAGTGTAAGTTCAATGTGCAAAGAATTCAGTTGGGATTTATTTATAGTCACCAGCTGGCAAGGTATAAAATCTTTTGTAACCACATTATCTCAATAAGGGGTGTATAAAGAAACTTATATGTCATACATTTACTGTATTAATTATACAAGTCTACAATGATGTCCTCATTGATTGCAAGGAAGATTTAAACCTATGCACTCATATCTTCCCCATCTCTCAACTTGGCAAGGAATCACTACGCCCCTTGGCGTTCTTGTTAAAGATCTGTCAAACATCATTTGTAGTGGCTTTGCTATTTCCTGTGCCATTTCTTTTAAATAGTCTGGTTTAATATCATCTAGACCTGCTGCCTTTCCCTTCTCAAGACTTTTTAACTTTTCCATCACCATCTCCTCTGTTATATCCACGTTCACCAACTTACATCATTCCTCATCCGTAAAAAATACTGTAGCTTCTGGAATATTGTCATCCTCTCTTGTAAAAACTTTATTAAAGAACACACTTAAGGCATCCACAGTCTCCTCTTCTGAAATTATAACTTCTCCCTTATCATCCTTAATTGGGCCAACTTTGTCTCTTATTTTCTGCTTTGATCTTATATTTGAGTAAAAAGTCTTAGGATCCGCTTTAATTTTCTCAGATAGCTGTTGCTCAAGGTTTCTCTTTGCTTGCTTAATTTGGATTTTAACCTGTCTTTGCAATGACTTAGAAGTAATTCAAGTCTGACAATCCCTTACCAATCTTATAATCTTGCCATACTTTCCTCTTTTTCCAAATAAGCCGTTTTAGTTCTTTGGTCATCCATGCAATTTTCGCTCTGAATCTGGAACGTACTTTTTAACTTGTTGTTTATAAATGTCAAAAAAAAAAGAAAAAAAAATATCGCATGAAGACTTGATAGGCGTAACTCTCTTAGTGGCAATAGGTTAAAATATAATGACTTGTGAAGTGAGGTTTTGGTGGGTGGTATCAGACGTTGTAATGACCATTTAATCAATAACAAGTTCTTTGTCATTTGGGGGCGGTACATAGAGAGCCACATTGAGACATGCAATTTTAAGTCAGTTTTTGACAACAAATCGTTTGATATATATGATACGTTGTACTATTTTTTGATGTTCTAAAAGGAACGGTAGAGTTAACACAAGTTCCGAATCATTCAAAGGTACTTGTAACCAACAAACTGTGAAAAAGAATGCTTGCACATAACGATTAAAATGATTTCTTGTAGTTATACGACATACTTTCGTGTATAAGTTCATTCTATGCTCGTGCTGCACTCATTATTGACGCAGCGGAGATCTGATAAAATGGGCCTTTAAACTAGAAAATCTGACATAAAAGAGACTTCAACGAACTTAGATGTGTCTCACGTAAGAGCTAAAACTTAACTCACATTAAACAGTCTTTATTCAAAGCTAGCTATGAAGTGTGCCAGTTTATAGTATCATAGAAAAGGTGATCGTACAAATCATTCAACGACGGGCTAAAATCTTATGAAAGGAGAGATAAGCAGAAATATTGTTCTACATTTGAGGACTTTTAACATATACTGATTGCGTATCCAAATTAAATAAAGTTATCCTAAGGGTAGGGGCCAACTGAGTGTGGGGGCCCGTTGCACGCAGTTGGTGGGGGCTCTACTAGTTCAGTAAGAACAATTGATACCGGATAACCCGAAATACAGACTATGCCCAAAACGGACATTTTTAAACGCACACACATACTCACGCCATTATCAGGCTTGGATCCAGGTGGCACAGAGGGACGTGCGCCTCCTCCCTTCGTCGTTCAAAAAGTCAAAAGAGAAAAATCGTTCCTGTGTGTACTTTTCCTGGCAGAAAATTGTCTTGGAGGACCCCACATCCCACCTGGGACATACAAATTTCGCCTCCTTTTTGGTGCCTTGGACCCGTGCCTGATCATGACTGCATAGATTCCTTTCGGCGAGGAATAAAAAAAATTTGCGTTTTTTTTTTTTGCATAAAGAGACAACCAAGAGTGAAGAAGTGATAAAAAGCAGAAAACGTGATTATCAAGACGATCTCTGTTGGGCCTAGTCGAAGCAACTTACCTTCATATGAACGAGGGTCCATAGACGACGCAATTTGAATGTTCCTTAATCCCTTTCCGTGGCAATTACTCGGGTTTCAAATAACCGATTGAAACAGTTGTTGGCGAACAGCGCTTTGAAGTTCTGATCGTATGGGTAATGTGACCAGAAAACACTAGCAGTTTAGGTTAAAAGTAGAACGCGAATTGCTAGGCATCATGGCAACATTCGTATTGCAATAATTATAGGTCTGCCCAGCGCCTAGTTCTGGATTTGGTATGGTAGTCGGCAAAACATCACATCGACGTTAAAAATTACATGTCATGGACCATAACATATTTCTCAAAATTTATTGGCCCATAAATGTGGGGCCCCTAAATGTGGGGCCCTGTGCACGTGCACCTGTAGCACCGCCCTTAATTCGCTACTGCGTAAACGGTTGTTCTATAACGTTGGCTTAAACGCTTTTTGATTGAACTAGTGTATGAATGTAGGGCTTCATAGTATGCTAGCTGGGTGGAAGCAAGTGAATATTACCATTTACTTAAAGGGGCTTATTGAGTTGATATCGATTATTTTGTGACGAGTTTGGAGGAAATCATTGCATGACAATGCTTCTACTTAGCCTCATTGCTCATGTTTTACTTCCTATAGTGACCAAAAATGTGAAAAATTGTAGTATTTATGGGTTTTAGAGTGTGCAGTTCACCAGCTTGTCCAAGCCTATGATAGGTCAGCCTCTCTTGAATAAACAACACTTATAAACAATTGCGACCTTCAGTCACAGCAGCTGTTGGTTATAGGAGTTGCAAGCCTGTCAATGCAGTTGGGATAAGCCTCACTCATTGGTTTTCTTTGAACAGGGGTTGCATATGATTAATACCAAACTGTAAAAGGTGTCTGGTCACGAATTTGAAAGAGATGATTTTAGTCATTAATTACCCTATCATTACCATTTCAGTTGTGTGGCAGATGTGAAGAATCTCTTAGTTTGACCATTTACTATGAAGATGTGGGTAAACCTCAAAAGGTGTGATAAAAATCATGAATTACGTGAACCAACTCAATGTGCCCCTTTAATATGCACTGAAACTTTGACGGTATCTTTATTTGTATGGTTAAATTATCACTAGGCTTACTATGCTTCTATTGAACTTGTATGGAGTTGATTTCCAACTTCTCTACTTATCTTGACGTTTTATTCTTTTGCTACATGATTACAGTGGGCAAAAAACGAAGTCATCTGCTTTGAATGTCGTACATTGCCACTCAGACTTATATAATTTTTGTGTGTTTCATGTCCTCATGTCCAGCCTGTGGAAATGCAGGTCAGTACATGTCACTTTGAAAATGTGTGTCAAATGTTTAACAAGACACCCATAGCCATGCAAAAAATTACAGAAACCTCACAACTCTTCACACCCCACCATAGTTTTCCACTGTGTGACACAGCCTTCAGGTGAGGTATTGGAACCTTTTCCACAGATATTTTTAGTAAGGGATATATGTGTATATGCATGCAAACTCTGCTATGTGCCGAAGATTTAAGTCATACGAATTTTCTATATTGACGTACATTGTTTCCAAGTAGGCCTATGCCAAAAGATATCCAACATAAATGCAAAGAAGTTCTACCCTTACAAAACAAATTGTTTGGCAAAAGTTCCAATACCACACGTGAAATACTGTGTCGAACTGTGCAAAACTATGGTGGGGTGTGGAGAGGCATGAAATTTCTGTGAATATTCGCGTGACAATGTGTGTCATTAATAAACAGTTGACACACTTTTCCAAAGTGCTATGAATTGACCAGCATTTTCACAGTTTGGACATGAGGCATTGTGTGGAAAACCGAAAATCACGCTTTGACACATGGAACAGGAGGTAAAGTGGGGTAAAGTAGGCAAAGTGGCCGGTTAATGAGCGCAGCGCTCATTAACCGGCGATCCGTAATAACTGTTCCATTATCACATAAGTTATTAGGTTCGTACAGCGTTGAAAAGTCATATATCTTATTCACATACAAGCCGCGTATTACTCATTTCATCAGTTGAGAGAAACAGTTATGAGTTTCATATATGTCTGCAGGCTATTCTAGTTGACAGTTGTCTGAATAATCACAAATTCTGCTCATTTAACTCAAGGTGCCCTTTCGAGTATCGTTATAGGCTTGTTACAGAACCACTTCCACGAAAACAAGATCGCAAAATATAACAACTTAGTTACATGTGACAGCGTAAAGCTGGAAAGGTTACGTTGTGTTAGAGGGAAGATCGTTTGGATAACCCATTAAATCTAACGTTAACTGTAGGTGATGCTACATATGGGCACTGCAACATCTCCAATGATCACCATATCACGCCCCCTACAATGACAAAGGACTACAATGGTAAAGGCCGGCCAAACGTATAGGCGAGGTATCAACTGATGTCTCCAGTTAGGTCAACTAGAAATTTGAATTTGCATGGCAAATCCGACGTAGCCTCTCCCAGAGAGAGGTGTGGGAGTTGTTTTTCAATCGGGAGAAAGGAGATGGAACATATGGCATATTGATTAACCGCCAGAGACATTTTAATTTTTACAAGCAAGCTCATGACAACATGAACTTATAGAGTTGTTTTACGTAAACTATCCTGAAAGTGCAGGTAAAAGCATGATAAAACAGTGGATACCGAGGACTAAAAGATTATTATTAAAGATATTATTATTCAAGTGAATTGAATATAATTTTATCAGTTGCTTCGCGGACCAGATGAATTAGTGGTCTCGCGGGTCGGAGATTAAACGAACCCACGTGCCGGAGGTTCCTCAACCTTGCTGTAGAGCCACCGTACATCATACCCTAATGATCTAAGTGCTAGTGCACAGTAGGCCTACTTGCACATACCGCTGTGTTGTTTTAACGATGGACGTGAATTCACTCATTTTATATTGGCGGCGGCAGGAAGGTCCCCAATTTTCCCTCCAAAACTCAAAGTCGTAACTTTTGGCAATTTAGTAAACGTCGACATGCCGATTTATTATCTCAAAATTAAGCATATAGCCTAGTAAGCTTCAAGTTTCCTGACGAAAATCGCCCGCGTCTAAATACCTCGTTGCTAAATCAAACAGGCTTTCCTCTGCCAGCTTCCCGGCCGGATCCCCCGCCTCCTCCTGCAGGAATTAGCGCTACTCGACTCGCCTTCTGCAACTCCAGCTGTCCAGTGACACTGATAGCTGGTAATACCTTTCTCAAAGTGCTGAAAAAATTTCGTCAGTATTCGGACGTGACAGAGAATCACTTCTTAACGATTGGTCATCATTTAAAATTCGCACTTGAGATTGGGTCAATTTAAAAATATTCCGACTATCCCGCATGCGCGGAACTGGAAATCGAATGTTTCTTTTTCAATATATCAGAGTCTCTTCTATGCATTATTTTGATATCGTAATTTGTTCTTTTAGATTTCCACCGTTCGTACCTTTCAAGAAGTCATTTGAGCATTAAAATCCTTAAGTTTAAGTCGAGGGGCGACAATGAGAATACGAAAAACTTTGAGATTTGAAAATGAAGGATTATGGTCAACCAAAATTCAAAACGAACACCTAGTCGTCTCGAAAGTAGATCCGTACGTTGTACGTGCATGTTGGGGGCACTGAACACCATTAGTCTTGCGTATAAAGCCGCAGTAGCGACTAACCATATCCAAAATACGGATACCGCTCTCATAACCATCTAAGCCATAGCCACCACAGATAACTCATGGTCTACGCAAGTCAATTCCCTGCGTCAGGACCTTTGATTGGTCTAAGCAAGTCATGAACAAACGTGCGTTTGTCTGATGTGTCTAGTTAATTATACATGTCAATGGTACGTTACACAGTACGTGCTGTAAAGATAGACCTATAAAAATACAATTAAACCACTACATCTTACGACGACATTTTTATAATTCAGTTGGCCAGTGCACGCGGGCCCATATCACGAGTCTCTTCTCCCAACAAGCCATGTTTAACATCTAATTGTGATAATTTTTGTGAAATATATGATCAGTGGAAAAACTTTGCAGAAATTCTCAGATTTATTTGCTCTGTTGCTGTAAATTTCCAAAATATTTGCGAGTTTTATTCTGTTTGCACTTGAACATTTAGAAGCTGCGTAACCTTGGTGAAAAATAATCAATGGCGACGAGACAAATACAATGTTCTTCCGCTCTGAATTCATCCGCTTCATAGTGTTTCCGTAGGATAAGGTTTACTTTCTTTTGCGCAATGTAACAAATGTCTACTTGGGTGCAGTTCGCCTTCGCAAATTATGGAAATACGATTCCGTACACGTAGCCTGAGAGGCTACGTAACTAGCGTAGTTGAGTTAGTACGTGACCTAGAATGGTTCCTTCAGTCTAATGTATTATTAATCGACTTTTCTCATAGGATAATATTTTTGAACAGAAAACTGCGCAAGGTTCCTTTCAACCAATCAAAACAACTATTTCATAGTTTCATCAAGGTTATTTTTTACTTCTGTTTACAACTTAATCTGGGTCAATCGCTCTTCGTTTCGCTAAGATATGCTCGCTCCATTACCGCGAACGGTGTAAAAATTCTCGGGGTGTTCATTAATTTGTTCCATTTTCCCATTTTTTAATCGAAATCTGCGCTGGGAAAATGAAGTTGTATTACTCTGAAAAGGATATGCCAGGAGAGACTAATGTTTTCTGCTTTAAAATCAGTTTAATTTAAATAAATAACCGCCCATTCTTGAAAGTTATCAGCGGCGTAGGAAGATGTTTGACATTGGGGGGCCCGACCAGATCTTGATACCCCTTCCCACACCAAAGCATCATATTTGCTCATTATAATTTTTCCGATTTTAATTGAAGCAAAATAAAAATATTCAAAGAAAAAGGAAACAACTACAACATCAACACCATGCAGCTGTGGTGTAGCTTAGATTTTTTTGTTTGGGAGTCTCTGGAGGACTGGAGTTATTATTTTGGGGGGGGGGGGGAGGGGGGACTCCCGTTTACTATCTAAGCGGAGCACCACCATAGGTTGGTGCGGAGCGTACCATGAAAATTTAAGATTGAATACATCCCAGATCGCCGGAAATGGCACTTGCCAGGCTTGATAGCAGCCATCAAGATGTGCAAGTTTTGTGAAAAAATGTAAAACTTGATTTGATTTTATTCTTAAACACATTCCTGGAGGACGGATTAGCTGAGCTGGCCGGACTTGGGTTCCGAGGATTGCAAGTTTCAATCGCATTTATTATTTAAGCGGAGCGCCACAATAAGTTTGCACGGAGCAAACCGAGAAAATTTGAGATTTTAATACATCCCAGATCGCCGTAAATGGCACTTGCCAGGCTTGATACCAGCCATCAAGATGTGCAATTGTTGTGAAAGTTTTTTAAAGGTTGATCTGAATTTGTTCTAAAACACATTAAGTTTGTCACAATCTATCCGACTTTATTCAAAATTATTCAGAGTGGAGTTAGCCCCATGGATTTCGGTGGATTGGTTGGAACTGAGATTTTCCACAGCCAGAGTCTACTATTATTAAGTTGGTGGCCCCAAGATTTGCCCGACGGGGGCCACCGACCCGAATCCCCGACAGTCCCAGTGCCGTTGGGTATAAGTGGGATTTGAAGAAAACCTGTGTACTAGACCATTTCATTCGGGGTATATATTGCATAAAATTTGTATATACTAGAGAAGCGTAGTTCCACGTTGATTAAATGTTTTCCCCGGAATCTAACCTGTAAACATTGCAAAGCACGTGAAGCGCGAAAAATTTTGGTAGGTTTTCACAAAAAACATATGTAAACATTAAAAACAAAAAAGAAAGAAAATCTGTAGGTTCTAGACCGTATAGGAGATAATATGCAATGTATCGAAACTACCTTATTTATGCGATGAAATAGCCAAATATTGCTCCGTGAGTCCCTCACCAACTGACAGTACCGCTTGACTCACACAAGAGAACAGTTACTAGTCTTTGCGATATGGGATGAAATTTGCGACCTCTACATAAACTGTGTACTTTTCCTACATGTTACTTGGTAAGGTGGAAAGGACTTGCACCATCTAGCGATGTAGAATGGAACTATTGAAGAAAGTGGAGTAGCTCTTCTGCGCGCGTAGCGCGCCGAATATTTTGCATTCTTATAAGGGAAATTGTCCTCTTGCGAGTAAAACGAAGCTGTAAACTGTCACAATATTGGGGGGCCAAAGTGATATTTGGCCCCCCCAACTCATATTGAGGGGGTCATGGCCCCCTTGGCTCTCCCCTTCCTACTCCACTGGTTATGGTAAATTCACTGCAAATTCATCAACGCCCTTGTAACAGTTAAGGTCATAGTCTTGGGTGGATGAGCGCGTATTTCCGATATGCATGGCGTAAGGTTTTCAAGAGGTTCCCGTTCTTTGACCTCTGGTGACCTCAGTGTCCTGTGACTCTCACCAAAGCAAGGGGATTCTTCCTCTAAATATCAAAATTCTATGTTCAAAGTTTGATAACTAACAGAAGGCAATCTCTGAATAACAAAAACTGTTGGAAAAGTGCTTGAATGATTCGAGCCCGGTCCGTGAGAATGGGAAACCGAACACTTTCCACTAAACCATCAGCGTCATGTAAACAACAAGCTATTATTTTTATTATGTTACGGTCACAGTGTCTTTCGCACAAGTCCATCATTGGGTACTTAAAACTGGAAATACTATTGAATTCACCAGAGTTATACTTGTGAAAAGATATTTGTTGTTCTCTATAATTTTATCTTGGGAACGTTACAAACATTCGGCCCTCTCTTTTCGTTGGCCACAAAACTACACGAGTTGGAGGTACTGTCCACCGTCTATTCTTGAAATATCGTACTTACTAGCAGCATACAAGATTTCGTAGTTTCACGTCTAGTAACCTTAGATGACTTTGGACGCCCACCAAAACCAATACGTATCTTTCTTTTAATATAACATATCTATAAACAAGGTCTTAAGTATCCTATCTTGAAATATCGCGTTTACATTTTTTCGGTGTTTGACCTCTGGTGACCTCAAATGATCTCTGGCCTCCAGTATAAGCAAGAGAAACCCCTTTTCGCAATATTAAAATCTAAATACCCAGTTTTTAAACGTTAACCACCATTGCCATCTTGGGATTTCATGTTTACAAGCGATTTTCTCGGTGTTCAAAATGTTATCTCCGGTGACCTCAGATAACCTTTGCCTGTACCGTAAACGATAGGGTTCATTTACTGACTGAGGTAAGAGAGTATCCTTGCTTTCTGCCTTGAGATATTGTTTAAGGTTTTGATCTCTGGTGACCTCAGATGACCTTTGACTTCGACCAAAAACTGTAGGGTTCTGTCTTTTAATATTAAAAATCTATATACCAAGTATCGGTATCATGTATACAAGCTAAGTATCACAAATACATAAACACACACGCATACATACACTAGCCAGCATGCTTGCATATATCCCTCTCACCTTCGGCAAGGAGTCAAGAATTACATCGGCAAGGAATCAAAAAATGGTGTAATTTTTACATCTGCTGCTTAAATTCTATGCAATGAGAAGCCAAATTCTTCATTTTAATGGTCTTAAGGTAATTCTTAAAATACGTCAGAGCTTTTGGGTGCTTTGTCATCACCTGTCATCACCTTGTCATCACCTGTAGTTTGACCTTTAACCCCACCAAGGGCTCTATGGTTGACCCATTGACAGGCCCCTGGACCCAAAACTTTCATAATTGTTCCAAACATCCGGCACAATTTATTCATTACAGGGTTAGGACTGTTAAATCAATGTCATAAAGTTTGTACAATGGGAAAACTCCGATATTTCACTTTACAATTGAAGAGAGTTATTTTGAACCCAGGGCCGCCGACGGGGGGGGGGGGGCAGGGTAACAAATGTCCCGGGGCCCGGGGAAATTTGGGGGCCCCGGAAATTGGTCATGAAATATATTATAGCATATCAAATTATTTCCTCGTGAACGCCACACTTACTTTAGTGAAAGGGGGCCCGTATTGAAATTTTGTACCGGGGCCCAGGTCGGCTGTCGGCAGTTCTGTTTGAACCGAGTTGAAATGATGTTTGTCACAAACAGATATCCCAGAGTAGGCTTTAAGAGATATCTTACTTAACGTTATTCTTGATTTAACTCTTAGTCGTTTAGTTTACTATCCTTGATATTTGTTCATCTAATAAAGCACTCGATATACAAGCAAAAGTTTAGATTGAATTGTATAAGTCACACCAGGTCAAAACCGGAGCAAATTCTTCTATCTCAAAATGTCACTGTCCATAGCCGTATAGTTTGCTTGGCTGAGCTTGCCAAGTCGTTTTTGTGTTAGCTACGTTAACTTTACTATGTAAACATTATCGATAACATTGCTCAAAATAAACTTATGAGTCGTAATGAATTTGCCCATTGTGTTTTGTAACACACAATGTTAAACACAACGTTAATATCTACCTTCATTAATAAATTAGTTTTGTTTTATTGTTTAACAAAATGTTAGGGAATTGTATCAGGAATTAAATTTTTCACAAAGGCGCGTTCATTATTAACCTCTGCGGTACTTGTTCATTGCTGTGACAGAAGTTGTTGTTGACCTGTGTCTATTTTTGAGTACATTGCATTGTGTTAAGTGGAATACGGATTACACGCATGCAAAATGCCAGCTAAGGCGGAGGCAAGCTTATTTCCCGCATCTACGTTTATGTATATCAGAGTACCGAGAGTACATTCGTTCCTGTAGGAAACATGAAAACATATTTAATCAAATTCTTACTTCTTTCTGTTTTAAGTACCACTGAAAATTGTGTGGGACACCCCTCTCGTCGAGGAAGGCAGCCCCTCCGTTAGGGAAATTTCTCATTCTCATCGGGGAGCCTTGATGGGTATGATAAAGCATGTAAACCCCGTTGCCTAACGGTCGCCCCTGCGGTTTAGATAATTCTTATCTCAAGGAAGGTATATTCTTCAATAAAATCTCCACATTTTAAAGTTTCGTCAATAATACCCTCACATTTTCAAATTTGCCTCGAGGAAAACCACAACGTTTTAATTTCTTCAGTCTAAGGTTGAAACATATTTTGTTTTCCCGAACCTCCCGGCAACACGTTGGCTCTTGGGGGCTTCCGTCTATTCCCCATCCCCTCGAGGGGCGTGCCGTTACCTTTTCCGAAACCGTATCCTACTTTTAATGTAAGAGCGGTTTTCGCCTGTTAAATACAGACACTCCGGTAATTATATGGCGTTAGAAACTGCCGTTAACTCTATAGTTAAATACCGTTTAGGTTAATGATTTAATATAGGTAAAATTAGCGCACGAGAATAAGCACATCCTAAGCTTTAAGTAAGTACAACGAATCGTTAGTTTAGATTCAAAAGCATAGCTCAAAACAAAGGGGCTCATTGCAACCTTTCAGCTGAGCTTATAGGCTCATAAAATTGTGACCTCCAATGCTTTGAGTAGCTGTTATGTTATAGATATATATGAGAATATATGGCATTGTCTTAAAGCACTTCTTACGAAAAGTCCCTACATCATGATGCCAGATAGAATGTTGCTGGTATTATTTCAATGTAATTATCAAGTATACAGCACCACATTGATATGGAGTGCGCTGACGCATTTATTGTGTGTGACTGCACTTTAAATTACAAGCTACGGCAGATAAGGATTTTGCAGCGTACAATTACTAGGTAAACTTGCTACCTTACTTTACCTACTCAAAAAATGAGAGATAAATCTTTGCCTCTAGCATATGAACAATTGGGCCAAGGCCTTGGTGTATTGGTATAGATGTTGGTGATCATCCTTCCATGACAAAATGAAGCATTGACAGCATTCATCTTTAACTGCATGTGCTAAAAAGGCTGTTTTCAAACCTCATCATTCTTTTGTCTAAGTGGGGCATATCATGTGATCAACACTGTTGAAATCACTACTTCAACTAGACTGTAAAGCCATAGGCAAAACTAAGAAAGCAACGGTTTTTGGCATTTTTCGTTATGTTCACTAAATTAAGTACTGGATTTCATTAATTTACAACAGTGCTAGGCATTATATTTTGTTATATTATATACTTCCATGTCTATTCTCACTTGTTTAACTTCGTAGCTGCTCTTTTAATGTTTCACCGTTTTGTACTGATTGAAGCTGGTGTGGTCACATGATTTCCAATGTAACGTTTGTCATTGGTTGATTAAATACGGTACTTATACCATAAACAACATATGACTGCAAGAAGTGTACCTCCCATTTTGAAGCCCTGGACCCGCGCCTGATCATAACCGCATAGATTCCTTTCGGCGAGAAATACAAACTATTTGTAGTTTTTCGCATAAGGTGATAAAAAGCGGAAAACGTGATTAATCAGACGAACACTACTGCAGCCTATTCGAAGCATGCTTCTATAGACCTTCAGTCATCTAAGGGTTGCAACCCTTAGGTGAATGCAGGTCTATAGACGACGCGACTTGAATGTTCCTTTATCTACCCAATACACATAGCATGTCCAGTTTAAACTGATCTGTGTTACAGAAACTGTAACACGTGTTACGAGAACTGTTAATGGTACGATACGGTTGAGTGGAAAACAAAACAGTTTAGGTTAAAAGTAAAGGTATAGCTAGGCATCATGGAAACATTCGTGTTGCGATAATTATAGGGTGTGGTAGTCGGCAAAACATCACAAGAGACGGATCGCGCCAACGTTACTTGCTAAAGATTACATGCCATGGACCATAAGATCATTTCTTAAAATTTTAGTGGCCATTAAATGTCGGGGAGCCCTGCATTTGCACCTGTTGCTCCGTCCTTAACCCGCTACTGCTCCTGGAACAGACAAGAGTTACTGCTATTGGGTGTCATACCATTTGAAAGAATGGGGCAAAGATTACAGAAAAAGTGATTGTCCCATACACAAAATAATACTGGCCTTTAACATGGCCTCGGGCTATAGTTACCATTATCAAACCATAGGCATCACCGCAACCGTCATGCTAGAATTTCACCTGGTGCTGCTACACAAGCACTACAGGAGTACGAGAATGAAGGGTTATTATCGAATATATCCATGGTTACAGCATAACCACGTGAAGAAAAAAAGTACGATGCAACGTGACAGGTCAAATGTTTAATATATAGGTGAGGTTTATTTTAAGACGTCGAAACTGAAAGAGGCCAATTTAATGTTAGTGTTCCAAAGAGTGTCCAATGTCCAAAGAGTGTAAGCAAGGTAACAACTAGATCTTTTTGTATAAACGTTGTAAAATTCCTTAAGACAGGAGGTAACTTTTAAGGTTGAGGGCAAATAGGTCGGTGGTTCTTCACTTCAAGTCTTGTGATCTTGTGACACAGTGACCCGAGCTGGAAAATGACAAAAAGTTTATACGATCGCTGTCATCAACACGTCACTCGTTTCGACAAAGCTCTAAAAGTCAACTTCTCAGTGAATTTAGGTGAAAATATCTTCCATTATTACGGAATTGTGACAGTTTTGGCCGACTATTTTTCCTCTCTGAGGATTCAGCTTTTCTCAAGGAAAAAAACAAACTCTCCAATTGCGGTAGCCTTAAAATAAAGCTCCACGCGTAAAGTCCCGGTAAGAAGGCGTTAGGACAAAGCAAATGGGTAAAAACTCGACATGAAAGCAAAGAGAAAGTTTTGCATTCAGGAAGGAAAACCTAGGTGTCCGAAAAGGGATCACTACGATAGTTTAGATAAAAACCTTCAATAGGCAATAGGTGTATATCCTTTGAGATTACCAAAACAAAAAAAAAAATAATCATCGAAATGTACAATTCTATTAGGTAGACTATTCTCATATTTCGAACTAATTTTTAGGTATGGACTTTATGCATATCATTCTATTTACAAACTATTTTTACCAAAAACTGTCTAGGATTCATGTTTAAGGTGTTTGCTTTCACAATGTTAAATAAACAGGGAAAAATCTAATGATTGGAACAACTTTGGGGAAAGTTGACCAAGAGTTTCAATATTGTTTTAACTGCATTTAAAAGTTCTTCCACTTTAAAAATTTCTTTCTGTGATATATGGTGAATAAGGCAGGGACACCTTCCAGTGAAAAGTTCCTGATCCCAGATATGTTACATTCAGAACTAACTTAAACAAAGGGAAGACAGATTTATATTAACGATTCCGTTTCTGGAGTTGTACACACATGCAAAATCAAGGAGGATCAATGCATGCTCTACAAAAGGTTTGTGTCAATTAACCTACTATTAAAATCAGCTAAGCTATGTATAGGGTATGGATGATAAATGTCCACTCCTGAGTAATACATTTACTGGTGATGAGAATTAGTGAATTGACCCTTTAAGCAAGATAAATTCGCCGCACAATAAATTACATTATCAGCTTCCACAGTTATCAATGAAAAACTACCCAAGTGGTCGGTCTTAAGGCCCCCATACACGATCATTTTTTTTCGTCAATTAATTGATTCAATTAATTTACGTTCCTCACACAAGATCAATGTTTTCTCAACTTTAGTTTCAATTTTCATTCTGATCAAAATCTTTAAAATAAAAGGACCTATCGCACTGGCAATAGTTCTTGCCCTGGAGGATATGCTCCAGTTTCATTGACGAGCCGTCACTAAATATCAAAGGAACTTCGATCCATCAATAGTTACTTCAATGAAATTGTTTCAATTAATTCGCCATCAATGTCCCCCATACACGATCATTTTTTTTGTCAATTGTTTGATATCAGTTAATTGACATCAATTAATTGACGAAAAAATTAGGGGCCTTTAGAAGCGCATCTTGCTTTTACGCCCCTTTGTAATGCAGTTTCGTTTACAAATTGGAATTTTCTTTGCACTACTTCATTCCCTCCTTAGAACACTTCACTCTTAACAGTTTGTTCCAATTCTAATCAGCCATCGTAAGTATTTCTCACTTCTTACAATAGCAAAGAATGGTCAACAAAAAGCATTGGCGTAGGAGCCCAAGTTGATTTGGGCGGGGGGGGGGGGGCTGGAACGACTTGCCCGAAAAATATAACCCAACATTTCCGCGCGCTCCACGCACGTTCGACATGTTAATGTGCATATCATATAGGTATGCACCGGGCATACCAATTACTTACAATAGAATGCCGTGTTTCTACCTTCTTTATTGTTTTAAATAGGCGGAAGTCGTTGATCGCCGGCCTTGGGGGAGGGGTGCAAGGGGAGGGGGAAATTAAGTGTTCTTACACGCAGTCTGGTGCCACATATGCTACCTTTGAAGTAAAATTTGTGTTAACTTAAAATATTTACGTATTTTCGGTAGAAAAACATCAGCATCAGTGAGGTTGGGGCATGGCCCAATGGCTCCTCAAATACACCACTGATAATCAAAATATAAGTTTAACCATTAAAAACACACTGATGAATTAAAGTGGACCTAAAGTCTAGAATTACAAGAATATATATTTTAGAGGTTGAAAAATGAATTCCATTCATCCAACTCCCATCTTCATAGCTTATTCCGTTGCTGAGATATAAAATGTTGAAATTTATTCACTTAAATTGAAAAAGTCGATTGCGCAATAATTTGTGATGCCCTTCTTGTACAACTCACATTACTTGCTTTTGTTTCCTTATGAAATTAATATGTTTATACGACCTTGAAACATTTACTGTTAGCTTGCATAGCATGTTGTGGGAAGAGGGCTTTTATAGCCAAGTCATCCTATAACATTAAGAAACAGATCACATTTTGGCACAAGGTACAGTGGCTTTCGAAAAAACAAAGTAAAACAAAGATTGTAATTTGAGTAGTACAAGAATGACATCACAAATTATTGTGCAATCTACCATTTCAAATTGAGTGAATAAGCTTCAACATTTTATATCTCAGCTCAGGAATGTCCTGTGAAGATGGGAGTTGGACCATCTGGATGCATTTTACAAGCTTTGTAACATATATTTTTGAAATTTTATACTTTAGGTACACTTTAATACAAAATATATAGGTGCTGGTGCAATTCAAATCAGAACTTTATATTAATTACCAACGCAGTTTTTAAATTATTAATACCCTTTAGCTACATCACTGCATTATTTTTCTTTCAGGAGATGCCCGAAGAATTCTCAGCATTCTGCCCGAATTTTCACAAAAATTTTTGGTTGAGCTGCAGCCCCCAGCCGCCCGCCTCCTACGCTTATGCCTAAAAGGAAGTTTACTTCCACTTATTTGTGTCATGTCGTAGGATGGAGACCCGTAGTTTCGTGAAGTTAGGCTTACCTAAAATAGATGTATATCATCATCATTATTCATCATCATCATCATCATCATCATCATCATCATCATCATCATCATCATCATCATCATCATCATCATCATCATCATCATCATCATCATCATCATCATCATCATCATCATCATCATCATCATCATCATCATCATCATCATCATCATCATCATCATCATCATCATCATCATCATCATCATCATCATCATCATCATCATCATCATCATCATCATCATCATCATCATCATCATCATCATCATCATCATCATCATCATCATCATCATCATCATCATCATCATCATCATCATTATTCATCTTCTTCTCGGCTTTTTATGTCTTATTCTGTATTCTGTATTCTTATCTTACCATCTTTTCATCCTTTGTCTTATATCTTACACTCGTCTTAACCTCCTTGTCTATTTAGGTTTGTAAACTCTTATGTATTTGAATTTTTATGTTTGAAACCATTGTCTGTTTATATTTGTACATTTTGATATTTTTGTATTTTTATGTTTTCACTGCGAGCATTGAAGTTCCCTCTTGTGACTTAATAAAGTTGAACTTGAACTTGAACATCTGTGCAAAAAGTTGGTACTACTTCAATTCGTCTGCATGCTGATATGAACTGCTTGAGATCAAGCTCGATCGTAACATGTAAAATTAGCAGCGTAGGCAATTTTATTTTGTCACATATGTTTGCGACAAGTCATAATTTAATAACACAATACGCGAATAACAGTCACTATGTTTGTCCTTCATGCGTTACGTCTGTCGAATAAAACAATGTAATGCATATAACTGGCATTACTCTGTTATTGATTTTAATTAATTGGCAACACTATTGATTGAATAACTGAAACAATGAAAGGTAGCATTGTCCAGTGTAATGGGAAAAGAAACATTTTTTTCACTGCAGAGACAGTTTGGTTACCATAAACCTCTTATGTACCAGTTCTGTTTACATACGATGCTGCACAGGATTTCTACAGGTGGGCTTTACAGTCCAAAATAATAGAGTTGTATCTTCTTGTAGTGTAATTTTGTGCATTATGGAATCAATTAGTGCAACTTAGTAGGTGTACTCGAATTTTTACTTAGAATCAAGTCTTCATAAAAATATTTTAAACGGATTAGCAGGTGACACATGACTCAAATTGTGGTTGTCTGAATAATGCTCTGAGCGCCTGATTTAAACGTGAACATACATGAAACATTGCACATAACATTTAAACACTTACACATTTTGCTAAAAAAAATGCCAGAGAGAGATGGCATTCAGTACATGTAACAAATATTTCGAAAACAAAATTGAGAGTACAGTCGTAGCAACTACCTCTCCATATTACCTCTCTAAGATAAAAAGCTGACATTGACGAGTAAGATTCTTTTTATTTCTTGAAAAGACGTTTTTGTACAAAGCAGTTCAAAATTATCTGCTGTCATAAACAGGAGTGATTTTAATGGCTCCCGGGGACGTTGTGAATCATGATTAGTTTTCCATAAAGCGAATAGTTGATAAAACATATTTTTAATTAACAAATCTACACGTTTGAAAAATCTCAGTTTCATTCTAATAGTTTCTTACATTGAATTATATTCACATACAAGGTAAACTTATGGGCTTAAACTTCCTGATTCAGACACTACGTTCAAGGAACATGCTCAGACTGCAAGTAGAAAGTACGAGATAGGGAATATTGGTGCCACTTTTCGCATCTCTCTTCTATCACGTATATGTGTAATGCTGTGATGCACTAGAAAATTACTACTATAGTAAATTCAAAACGAATTGAGAGCGTAGCATTGCAATATCAAACAAAAAAATGATGCCTCAACTCTGGCAATGGGCATCATGGTTCACTTGTTAGTTTCTACTCAGGTCCACTTTCCATCGGGCTTGAACGACACAACATTTGGTGATTTTAGCAAGAGTCAGATCCGAAGCCTTGCTTTGAAATTATAAGTAGCACAAGTGGGATAGCATATTGGAGGCGAAATGAATAATGGCAACTGCATATGTGAACTTTTACACTATGGTCCTTCACTTTCTTTAAGGGATACAGGGTAAAGTCCTCAAAGAGGGCAAGAATGATACCTGTCATATTATTACAAAGCCCCTTGACATGATTGTCAATAGCCAGGTCAATATTAATAGGTAGGCGAAATTTGGTCCAAATGTTTCTATCTTGTTGGATTGTTTCTGACGTGATTCTGTTATTCTTTTCCGAGCTTGAATGTAGCGCGTAGTCAGTACGGAAGAACTTTGGAAACGTGTTAGTTTAAAGCAGTACAAACGAACTCTGCATAGAGCTTGGCGCTTATTGTATGATACTTTAGCCTTTTTGAATCAGTAACTGTGGTTTAATTTAATTTTGTTTTAATTTTATTTAAAGCAAAAGAAGTATGGAAAGGAGATTCATAATTCTGTCTTTCATCAGTACACACCCTATCAATCGCTTGTTTTAACAAAGTAAACTTCAATAAATGCATTTTGAAGTCAACCTTTGCAACAACAAAAAAAAAAGAAAGGAAGGTACAACTTTGACATTAATCTGCCCTAGTATCATGTCCCTGGTAACATTTTGAACTTACGACTGAGATGCTTGAATGTGACACTACCTTCTTTTCATGCAAATAAATCAAGTGGAGCCAATATATATGAGTAAACGTAGTAAGCTGACTCATGCCCAATGCTAAAGTAAGATGTCTAGGAGTTTCTTTTGTTTTCAATAGTCGAGTTTGTATTAAGGAATTCACCTAACTTCTAACGAAGTGAAAGGAGTAAAACCTCATTTGAGAGTACTTTAGCGCAACATGACGACACACGGAGAGAATTGTATAAGTGCCTATAAAAAGTTGTTTTTATAACACAAGCTTTATCGACCCCACAGGCTTAGTATTAGAAGTACTGGAGAGTCTCTTGACTGTAGGAAAGTCAAAATTCTCTTGAATAGGTGGAATCTTATGCAGCACATTGTATAGGCTTGCCATCCTTACCATGATAAGCTTAAGCAAGAACGAAAACGACTCAAGAACTTGCGGTAACCATGAAACTACACTTACCGAAATACATTCAATTCCATTACGTAATATATATTAGAATGACAAATTTTACTAGGGGTTCCAAAACCCATTTGCCACTGACAATGCACACAAAGAACGTGTGGATTTGTGGGTAAAATAGGCAATATAGTAGCGTCCATGACCATTTTTCTCCGGATCGGCGGAAAACGCGATTCTCCCAATAGGGTAAATCTCCGAACAGATTAGTAGGGCTTTTGCGCTATATTGGGACGATAATGCAGCACACCCTGAAATAACCAGGCTTTGCTTGTTGCTATCATCGTAAACATATTCAGCTGCAATCTCCGTTAAACAAATCTGAAATGTAACCCTGGGATTAGGCATTTGTGAAACCCAGCACTACTTCAAGAGAAATGTGATTACCCAAAGTCAATCGCATACATAATGCGTACAATATTAAGTAACTGAACCAGTTGTGGACAATCCAACTTAATTCATAGCATTCCAGCTCATCAGTGAAGGGAAAGAAATTAGAAAATGAAACAAAATTATAACCCTAATCATCTTTCAGTGACAATGCACTTTCTTCCAGGTTTGGTATCATGCTGCAGAGTGGGCTGTCTTTGTACAGTATTTGGAGTCTGATTTATGCAGGTCGTGTAAATGATAGTATGGTCGCATTCACTTAATGAAACCTGCAGTACCACTTGTCTTAGATCGTTAAAAGGCTTATCAAGTTTTTATAGCGCTCTCGATAGTCTATTTCAGACAGCCTTTAGAATTAGGTATGAACAATAAAACTGTATATCACTTTATGAAATTTTACTAGCTTTTCATTAAATATTTAACTTTGTGTGCTTAAAATCAGGGAATCCATGAAAACTGCATAAAGCTTTCACTCTAAAAACTAAAGTGCTAAAATGGTAGCACCTTACGGTTGCTGATGTTGAGTCAGCACCTAAAGTGCTGTTTTAGCACTTGTATAGTGCTAATGCACAGCACCTCATGGGTGCTGATAGTTTTTTGAAATAATGGAATATTCCAGTTTTGGTAGGCGGATCTTATTTATCTAGACAATTTTCTGTTCAACGATTTCAGTTTCGACAATAAATGTATCTGAGTCTTCCATTTAGTTAGAAATTGATTAGCTACTAACTCCTCTTCTTGGAAATTATAATACCTGTGTAATGGTATACAGTTTATAACATTTATTTTGTAAAAATTATTAAGTATTATATAAGAACTGTCAACATGACTTCAAATAGATTTTAACGACCTTCTCATTATAATGATAATGTGGCATCGCTGCCCCTTCTGATTCTTCGTCAGTCGGTCGAGGGGACTTTAGACAGGGTAAGTCATTTCCAAACGGTCATGGCGTCATTCCAGGGTATGGATTATGCATGTAATGTATGATATTAACAAACATAAACAATTTTTTAATACCAAATTCATCAAAATATGATCAAATCTGTGTTAGCACTTTTGAGGTGCTGAAGAAATAGCACCGAAGTAGGTGCTAATTTAGCACTTCGGGTGCTGCCCGTTATAGGGCTCTTTCAAAGTGCTATAAATTAGATCTTTAAGTGCTAAAATCAGCACTTTAGTTTTTAGAGTGTATTTGTTATTATGCTAACTCCGTTTACGACTCACTTACTAGAACTGTTTCAGCAGTTCTCGACTTCTCGTAAGGATATAAAAATAAATGACTATATCATTTTCAAACAAAAGAAAGATGAGGATAATAGTCAATGCAATGCTACCTGCAGTGTTGCAACGACTCACTCAATTTTGCAGTCGAGTCATTTACTACTTTCAATGTGACTCGAGTCGAGTCAGTAACTCGAGTCACTGTAGTATTTCTATGAGGAAAATTATGATATAACTGCTCGCGTCATTTTCCTTCTGAAAATAAGCGACTCGAGTCATGACTCGTTACAACACTGGCTACCTGTACTTCTAATGTGTATTCCACCTAATGGTTTCATTAAAAGATAGCTTGCTAAGAAAACTGGTGCACAATGCTGAGAGTCAAATGCACTTCTTCTCGAAATAACTTGTCTCAAATCATTCGTTGTTTTCTTTTGCATTTCATTGCTATGGTCATATCTGTCAACTCTTAGGCATACATTTCTATTCGTGACTTATTTATTTATGTATATTGAGTGGTCAGTCTACGACTTTTTACCATAATTTATCCTTAAAGTTGTGTTTTATTCCATCTACTCTCTAGACAATATTTCAAATTCATTTCCCTTTTTGCCTTTTTGTCTTCATTGCACCGAGGTTTTAGTCACTGAACTTTAGGTAACAGCTGCATGAAATGTGAACATACACACGACAAAAGAACAATTTTTAGAACACCTTAGAGAATTCATTCATCGTCAGTAATATACATGCCAAGAAACATGTAAACATCAGGAGCGTAGCTTTGGGGGCCTTGGGGGCCTGGCCCCCAGATGTCCGCCAGACCCCTAAAAATGTGCATGTTCTAATAAAATGTGTAAGAACAAGGGACGGCGATCAATGCCGTGACCCCCACTTGATACCTAGGCCCCCTCACCAAAGTGTTACACAAAGCTGATCATTCAGTGTTACTTACATAAATGTTCCCTTTTAATTGAGTTTCAAAAGATATTTGGCACTCCATAACAGAAGGTGCCCACCGTGAACTTTAAATGGTCAGCATAGTTTGTATGATCTGCATACAAAGTAAAAGAAACGAAAAAGTTTCCATCAATTCTCCTCTTTACCTCTACTCTATTTCATGGATTTCTCATGATTTTATTACCAGCAATTTAGTTGAATTTTGTAAGGTACGGTAATTTTCAAATCGTCATATTTTCACATCGGATACGGAGTGTCAGACATAGCTTTAAAAGATGCCGGTGATGCGTCGCCTTACATCGGCAATATACCAGCAATGACAACAGCTTCACTGAGAAAATATTTAATGTGGATGTGTTTTTTGAGGGAATTGAATCTTTCTACGTTATAGGGCATGTTACAGACTTTAAAATGCTTTCTTACAAGCAGGCTTTAGTCCCTCTAGTTTTAAATTTACCTTTGAATGTATTTCAAGTTATTGTAAGTTGATTTCGTGTTTTCCGTTTAGATAAGCCCATGCCATGTTCTTGTTTTTTTTTTTCTTGCATTGGATGGTAAGGGTAAACTTCAAGTGTTGTTCGAAGCTCTGGGCATAGCTTATGAAGGTGCTAATTGACAGTTTTCGATATCTCTTTTTATGAGGAATATGACAGAGGTTTAACAATCAGACGTCTTATTATAGGGACCAACATTTTCAAAGAAGACAGCATTTATTTCGGCCCATGTTATATTGCTTCTTGTCCTTTAAACCATTGTCCTACACCTCTGAAAAGATTATATTACGCTTAAAAATTTTATTCACCTTACCGCAGTTATTTTCATCGAATATGAAATGGAAACTATGACCATGGTGCATTGCACTGTCCAGCTAAGTTACCGGGCTTAGGTTATTATGGCAATCTCGTTCTCCTACTTCACATATGTTGGAAATAAGGAAGTGTAACAATATTGTAAAAGTTAAACATCTGACATTCCCACGGTCAAATTTCTAAAAGAAATAAGTCATTGTTATGCTACAAAAACGCATTCAGATGGTTTCTTGTGTGAAATAATCAACACTTGTACTTTTGAAAAGACGAAAAATATAAAAGGAAGAAAAAAATTCGAGACAAAAAGTGTCTAGACCGTTAAAAGTTGGTTTTCATAGATGAAAGATGATATATAAAACACAAAAATGCCACATTACTCTGCAATAGTTTCACTGCTTTTGTTATTTTTCTACACATCTGTTTGATTCCTGATCTTTTACTTCCTTGTTGACGCTTGCAGCAATCAGTGTTCAAACTTGAAACCCTATACAAATAAAACATATATGTCTTAATACAACATCGGAGAGGGAAATCTAATGAAAAGTCCGTTTTTATAATATCATGCGCCGTATATTAAATACTTCAATCAGATGCCTCGTGCACTATGTGTAGGATTTATACTTAACAGGTTTAGTACGTTTACGCTGAACCTGTGTATTGACGATTGTGCATTAAGTCGTACAGGAAGTCACTTTTCAAAGGGAAGGATAATTGTGTTTGCCCTGAATATATTTTTGATTGGCAAACATCATGATATTATATTACGCCTTGGAAGTAAATTCATCGGCTCTTCAATCAATATTTTTGTCTTGAAATCGACGATTTATTTGCTCTGTTGGGCTCAGGGGCGTAGCCAGGTTTTTGGTGTGAGGGGGAAAAGTCGACTCATCGTCCCCATATTTGACCGCAGTGGGAAAGGGTATAACCCCTCCCCTTTCGATTTTTTTTTTTTTTTGCCGTCTCGAAGGGCTTAGATGCAAAATGGTGCTTCTTATTACACTAGATCCCAGTGTTCTCCACAGGGGTTTCTAGAGGGGCGAAGGGGTGGCGTCAGGATTTGCCCGAAGGGGTTGGTGAGGGGGGATTTGAAGAAAACCTGTGTACTATACAATGCCATTGCGGGGCATATATTGCATAAAATTTGTATGTACTAGAGGAACATAGGTTTACCGCTTTTATCAGGAATCTAAACTGTTCAAATGCAAAGCGCGCGAATCGCGCGAAAATTTTTGGGCAAGCCTACACTAAAGAGAATCTATGCTTGTTTAAAACTTATATAGGTCAATTGTTCGGGCAGGTGGGCCCTGTCAGACATAACTTACATTTTACTTCCCTCCTCGGGTCACTAGCCGTACCTCACGACAGACATAAGAGAACATTAACTACGTTCACGGAAATAAGGTGACATGGTACTATATGTAGCTCTAAGTAACGGAACTCAGGAAGAGTAGGCAAAGCATACCAAAAATTGAAGGTTTTACCTCAGAAATGATACTTTTTGAAAGCCAAAACAAGTTAACCGACCTTGGGTGGCGACAGAATTTTTGCGAACGGGGGTCGGGCCATGCCAGCGACCCCAAGTTTCGACAACTTACTATGTCGAAGGGGTGCTTGGTGAGAAGGGGATTTGAAGGAGCCTAACTATCCCCTGTCACTGCGGGGCATATTCTGCATAATATCACTTAATACTTCAAGAGCCAAGTTGCGCACTGATATCGTTCTTTTAAATCTGAATCGTGAAACTGCAAAGCGCGCGAAGAAAGGCTTCCACAAAAATTATTTGTAATCATTAAGGACAAAAAGAAAGAAAACTGTAGGGAATGAAGACCGTATCGGGGTTAACATACATTGTATCGAAACCACCTGGACTCGCTCACCAACTGACCGTACAGCATGACACACATTAGAGAACAGAAACTAGGCATTGCGATATGGAATGAAATTTACGACCTCTACATAAGCTGTGTATTCTGGGTACATGTTACTTGGTAAGGTGGACAGGACTTGTGCTATCTAGCCATGTGGAATGGAAATAGTGAAGAAAATGGAGTGACCCTACAGCGCGCGTAGCGCGCCGAAAATTTTGGGTTCTTATTAGAGAAGTTGTTCTCTCAAGAGCTAAAAACAGGTAAACCCTCCGGGCGACTGCCGCTTCGGGGACTGCATGCTTTATCGTATCGACTAAGACTCCCCGACGAGACTGTAAAAATTCCCCGATGGGGGCCATGGCCCCCTGCCCCCTGCCCCAACCTGGCGCCACCCCTGGAGAGGCGGCCCGACATCGACAACCAATACTTTTTCGGGATTTATTTATTTTGTTTCAAAATCAGAATTAGGGTTCGAAAAAAGGGCTAGGGTTCAGTCCCAAAGGCATAATCTGTTGAAAAAAGGAGAAAAATCCGGAACACTGTTTCCAGACGAGATAACATCATTAATAACCAAGGTTTTGATTGACGTTTCGGGGGCCTATTGGCAATGCGTCCTGCATAAAATAAATATGCCGTCCGTTCTGCTGCGGATTCCACCGTCATTACTCATCCCCGAGACCTAGAATCCCTACCCCCACCAACTTCCCATCCCTCCCTCCTCTCGTCTTTTTTTTTTTTTGTTTTCGTTTTTTTTTTTTTGCTTTCCTTCATTTTTCAACATCGTCCATTGCGTCCCCAAAATTTCTGTGGGGGGGGGGGGCACTCTGCCCTCCTTTGGCTACGCCACTGGTTGGGCTGCCTCCTCCAGATCCCCATCCAGTGCGAATATGGGTGGGTAGGCTAATGATGAAAATTCACAGTCAACTTTAAAGGACCTCAATAGCGTCTCAGAGTGGGATAGGGAGGACAGAACCTTGACTATAACTGTTCCAAGAGCGAACAGCGAAACATTAGAATCAAGTAATCTTGAATATCATGGCGAATATAGTCCTCCTTGAATTGTGTTATTTATTAACTTAAGCGACCAGTATTGGGGAAAATTGGGCAAAAAGAGCCATAACATACAAAAGAGTTAAGAAGCAGGTGAAATCAACTCTCAAATCTCGATACAATGCTCTTAACCTGATCATTCAGCTACTCTCGTTACAGGCTGTGAATGCATTTAAGTGCTGTTTGGTGTCAGTTTTAAACTCCCATCTGATTACGAAAAATTTTTAAATGACCAGATTTTCTTGGGTTTGTCTTCCCAACCTCTATTCGGTCATCACCTTCCGAGGGAGCAAAGAGCATACCCTTCGGAACCACGTTGAAATTGTGAGAGTTCTTTAATATTATTTGGGATCCTTTTTGTGGCATGTTCCTTGTAGCTCCCCCCCCCCCCCACCACATAAATTTCCTGCACAATATAGTACACCGTAATGAAAAGAATTAAAATGATCGTATAGTGAATTTTCACAAAATGATGATATATTTACTACATGGTTGAGTAAAATTATGTTATCACTATGGGTAATTTACAAAATCGCTTTTTGCAATAAGTCAGGATAAGCAAATAGTTTTTACATGATCATAACACATCGCGTCTTGCGTGCCATTCTCATTAATATATGTATAGACGTTAAGACATTAGAAACTCCATACAAATTTAGTAGTGAATAGTGTCTGATAGGTAGCTACAATTAGTAAGCAGTAAGGAAAACGATGTAACACAGTTAAAACATAGTAGATAGAAAGTTGGGTAGAAAACACCGTTGGGTTCTTTGAAAGAGTTACACTGTATGCCTCTGAATGTAAGTTCATTTGACCATACAAGAAACAGAATATTTGTTTTGAAAAACGCAAGGTACCTATGCATTTCAAGATATAGCAACGCCACAACCAGACTTAACTTGAGCCCCTGGCCTGTGCATGAAAAAAGCATGGCTAAGAGAGAAGACGTTGGGTGCATTTACCGTACCTTTCGCTATCAAAAACCAGCTTATATTTTCCACGTTTACTTAGGACAAGTGAGTAAATGTGACCAACAAAGAGTCACAGCCTCGTTATTGTTGAGAATCAGTCGCGAAGAAATTACAGCTGCATAATTGTTCAAAAGTAAATCCTTACGACGAGGCTGCCCAGGGTACCGCTTCTAGCGACATAGTGTTCGTAAAATATCACGCGTAAATAATTTGACTCATATGACATCTCGGCCTGGTAGATCATAACCCGATCAAGAGCTTAGCAAGGCAGCTTCAAAAATAAATGCAAACAATGTGTAGCTATATTAGCTTTCTTGTTTCAGTGAAGTAAGTTTGGCCAAGGAGCCATAAATTTTACCAATTCGAACTGCGATAGAGACTATATTGTCATCATTTTGAATTTAACACCAAATAAACAGGATGTTAGCAAAACGGCCGTCATTTTCTATGCTGCACTAATATACCGATGTTCATTTTTAGACGCGTCTAACAATACAACCAACGCCAATAACTTCATTTGGTTTTATCCTGAGAATGGCTTTTGCTGGCAATCGTGAATCAAAAGCACCAATATTTTTTTTTGGGGGGGGGGGGGGCTTGGCAGAATCAATAACTGCTTTGGGCGAAGGGTACTAAGGGAAGGTAAGTTTATTGTAATAGAAAATAGCCTTCAAAATCCTCACAAACCTCATAAAGATAATAACTCAAGAAGGATAACTTTAAGCAGGGAGTTGCTATTCTGCTTTGAGTGATCACATATTTTGTGTGTCGATGCTTCACATTAAAGGAAAAGAGTAGTCAACCAAAATTTATTTAGAAACAACTAATTCTTACAATTTCCTCTTATTCCCTCAACAAATACCTTTCATGAGCATCTTAACAAAGATACTTCAAGCAAGAGGTAAACTAAGTATTTATTCGGCATGAAATGAACAATTCAGTTACAAAAATATCGTTACGTGATTTAAACAAAACCATTTATGAACTTGGATACCGGGGTGCACTAATTCAAATTGGGGTGATTGCATTTCCATTTAAGTTAAAAACGCCTACCGTGTTTGGTGGATGTTAAGTTTCATTTGGAGTTACCATAGGTCAAACTTTAAAATCTTGTAGATATAGTGACCATTAATAACAGTATATGTCAATCTCTTACAATCAAAGTGTTTTCATCGCCTTTACCGCCTAAAGCAGACAGAAAACCCGAGTAATGTATTGGGATTCGAAGGTTACAACTTTTCAATCTTCAGTAATTGCTCATGGCACCAATTTAACGCACGGGCTGGTCGTATGTTACTTGAGTTTATATGTTACGCGACACTCTCTTAGAGCCACTAAGTAACCCCGGAGGTCATTCACACTTCTTAGCCTCACTGAGCTATGATCACTGAGATGTTCAACGTTACCCTGGGATAAGGCATTTGTAAAACTGGTGAGCATTACTTTCAGAAGAATGTGATCACCCAAAGCCACAAGCACACATTGCGTACCAAATAAGTTAGTGAAACAATCTGACTTAATACATACCATTCCAGCTCATCAGTGAAGGGAGAGGGAGGAGAAACTGTAAAAACTTGTTCAATGATACAGCTTTAATTATCTTTCAGTGACAATGCACTTTCAGGTTTAGTATCATGCTGCAGAGTGGGCTGTCTTTGTACAGTAAACGTTTGAAAACGTTTGTCACCTAATTAGTTGAAAGAAATCATAACAGAGACTGTGTAATATACGAATGACAAAAGAATTATAGTTTTAAAGCACAAAATTAGCATCAGAAAACTTCCCATCTACTCTCCCTATCTTACGCAACAAATATTACATTATGACCTTTGTCTTTATCCCAACTTTATGGTGGAGCGGACGTATGCTTCCGCCCCCTCAATTCAAGGACGAAAGCCCCTCATTTGTTGTGTGTAAAAATGTCAAAAGGTTGCAGTAATTTTCCTTAAAATTTGCGCAATATATTGCACCAAATTGCATTTTAGGTCTCAAATATTCAAAAATTAGACCCATCCCCAAGAAGCCTACCCAAGTCGAGAACAGCTTAATATGTCTATGGTCTACGAAGGTATTTGTAGGTTACAAAAATAAATTTTATTACTTTTGACAGTTCTTAAACGTGTAAGGATAAACTAAAAATAATCTCTCGATGGCCTTACACGTAGGTTCAAAGTATGCACACAAACAACTTTCATAATTTCTTCATATAGTTATGCTGACTGAATCTGAAGTTTAATTCGTGTAAATTTATTTGCAATATACCTTGCTTTTAACCTAGAGCATTGTTTGGAGATATTCACCAATAGGATATGGTTGTGTCACCAAATTGGGACAAAGGCTTGAGCCGTATATTATGTGCCTTACACATTAAACATTCATCTAAAGACTCCATAAAATCGCTCAAAAAATTAACACTGCAGAGAAGAGTAGCCAGTTAGAATAGAAAGCAGACAGATGTACCCAGTAATCGGTAATAAAAGCAACTAAATTTTATTTTATCAACACTTTTGAACAATTGCTACCCAATTGAAAGGCTATAATTTGAGAAAGGCTGTTAAAGCTTTATTCTACGAAAATATTTGACAAAGGAAGGAAAAAATGGAATAAAAGCTTTAATTACTCAACCTAGCAATGAATTCTGACTGACATGCACCTGGTCTATTGAAAGTTGGTGTTTACTTTGGTTATTGATCTAGTGCAGCTGTTCAGTTGAAGGTGAGAAAACGATTAGGTCTATTACCATTGTAAATGGATGTTATATCTGTTTTCATCTTTTACTTCAGCTAAGTGCCCTGTTTAAAGAGCCATCTCTATTATCTGTTAGGAAATCTACCAAAAGACATGTTGAGGAGAGACTTTCTCGGTATGCTGATGTATATGAATGGTTGAATGTTGGTTGAACTAACAGATGCTCAATAAAAAGGCCTCCTGCGATATTTATACGAAAAGTGACTCCTTTGGAGGAGTGCCAATTAGTAATGCCAACATAAAACACAAGAAAATGGTCATTACCTTTTATTAAATCTCTTTGAATCGCTCCTCCTAGCAGTTATGTGCATAAAATGCTCTTGTATATGAATTCATAACTTGTTACGAGTGCATTTGTTTGAGTCTGTGCTACCGGCCATATTTGCTCATTTGATAGGCGTCTTTTAATAATTTATCACGTGATACTGAATGTCATACGGGTTTTACTAAGTTATTTCTTCCCCAGTCACTTTGAGTCGTAAGAAAAGGAAACTAATACAGCAGAAGAACATATGCATAATGTATAAGAGCACATAAATATTAAATGTTTCCTTTTTTTTCCTTTGCAAAATTCCTCCCAGCACCCGAAAAGAAGACGACATCAGAGAATGTTATTCTGCTCTGCTCAGCCCAACTCATTCCAGGTATGCGGACTTTTATCTGATGTCATATCTTAAACCACATTTCGTTGATTGGCAATAAGAAATGTTTTTACCCTCTTATACATACAGTAGCAACAACGTGTCTTCATGATGACCTTTTTATCGTGCAACTGGTCCCAAAGGTAGCATTAGCACTTGGAAAGAATAGACTCACAAGGAATGGATATACAATATATAATACACTCAAATTACAAGGCTCGAACTGGTATTCTTAATTAAAAAGAATTTGGGGGCTCAGAATTAAGAGAATCACAATGAATATATCCGGAAGAGAAATACTCCCACTGAAATGGATGAACTTGGACGTGGACTGAAAATTAGAAATGATGTAAATGGTCTTGCATTTCACATTATCACGTTGCATTGATTCCTCTAAAAGGTAGCTTTGGAACCTTTACTCAAATTTCTGTTTTGGTTTTTCTTGGGTATTATTAAGTTTTACCCCACATAGCCTAAGTTCAATTTTATCGCTACATGAGGAGTTTCCTCCTTTCAGTTTACAAAGAATGACACAGCAGTGTACACTCCTATAGTCGACATGAAAAACAAATACGTAAGGCTAAAGATTTATAAGATTGAATATAGAAGAAATGTGCATTGAGACAATTGATTTGGCCCAAACCGCTTCCAGAACTATGCATGTAGCTTTCGGGATCACACATTTGCAAAAGGTAAAACAACAGGAAGTCATCCGTGCAACATGTCACCTGGATTCTTGTAAGGAGATAAAGAATTAAGCAATGGGGATCCTAAATGATTATAACAAGCTGAAGAAAAAAGATTGGGGTTTAAGCCCAGTCCATAACACATATACTTCATATTTGCATTCTAGTTAATTATTGCGGTGAAATGCAGGTAGCAAGGAATACGTCCATTTGTAATGCTGTGTGCAAGTGCACAATTCTGAGGGTCAATGGCGTTTCTTCTGGAATGACTTGTCTCAAATCATTTGTTAGCTGTCTTTCAAGTCATTGCTACGGTGAACCTGCCCATCCTAAGCATAAGTTTCTATTCCCGCCATGACTTCTTTTCTCTTCTGTGTTCTTACCCTTTATTACTGTTGTAATATATTTTGAGAAAATATTCTACAACTCCCTATATAAAGTTGTCGTTATTATATTTGTTTCCTAGGCAATACTTTATGTTCTCTTTCCTTCTTTTTTTTTTTGTCGTTTTGGATTTATTGCAGATATTAAGATTTACTGATTCAATTTAAAGTGACAGATGTGTAGTATGTAAACTTGCAAAGTTCCAGAAAACTATTTTCAGAACACCCCAAAGAATTGATTTATCATCAGAAACAGGCAACACAAATTCCCGCCAGGAACCATATAAACAGTAGGAGATTTTATTTCATAGACGAAATGAAATGAATACTATAAAGTTGTACTACTGGCTAATTTTTACATTGAGTGGGGCTTATACGTTTAACCACTTCAAGAATATGTCTGAAGCAGTTGTGTTTCATCACGCTAACTTCCCAAGGGCTATGATATAGGACATACAATACTTCCGTAGGATTTCTGACCTTATAATAAGGACTACTACCACTACATCAGTCTCTCATGTAAACACTAAATAACTTTCAATAATACTGGCAATCGCTTGCGATGTTAAATGCTGTTGATTTACTTCTCAATATGTTAGATAAAGCTGGCCATTCAGTGTTATTGTATGGATGTTACCATTTAACTTTAAATTATCATCAAAGTTATTATAATCTGCATTCAAAACAGAAAATAATTTCAATCTATCCTTCCGATTACCCCTAATCTTTTGCATGCATCTCTTATGATTTAATTACCAGTATCTTAATTGAATCTTGCAAGGTACATACTCAAATTGCCATACTTTCACTTCAGATCAGGGAGTTGCTATTTACAAGGAGCTACATCGGAAACTTTAATTTATGGTTATCTGATTAGATCCACCTCATCGTTTGCATAGTTTCAATTCATGAGTGATTATTAGAGCTTAGGGTACCCACTTCTTTTGTCTGATCCTTTTCAATTGGTAAATGATACCCAAGTAAACCTTTGATACACCTACTTATACCGTATGAACAGTGGCGTAGCTAGATATATTTTGTGGGGGGGGGGGGGCAAAAGGAAAAATATTCCGACAGATTATTATCTTGATAGTTGTACGATTCGAATATTTTTTTGTGCTTTCAGGGCAATTTTGAGACCGACTTTGATTTTCACGCTAACAAACCGATGTGTAATTCTGCTTAAAAACATCAGAAGTGTTGTATGTGTTTCAAATGAATTGTTTTTATTTATTTCCGACAGAGACTAGAAATTTCCGACAGAGGCCTTCGGAGGCTTTGTGGGGGACGACCGCCCCCTGCCCCCCCCCCCCTCCAGCTATGCCACTGAGTATGAATGAGATTAAGAGGAACAATGCTTTGATCCGAAGGTTTTTACCTACAGTCAAGTAAGAAACACTGTCTAATAAATCAAAACGACTGTAATTCTTAAGGAGTCTTTAGAGAGACTAACTAATAACAATAAGGTCTCACACAGGAACAATGCGTAAAGGACTAAAGAGAGGTACAAGACTATAATTTGTTTTAAGATTATATTAAATTCCGCAAACTTTCGCAATTTCGGAATGGTAAGTGCATGATCAACATGTTACATAAAATTTAACAAGCCTATTGCTATAAGCGTTGCATCGCGTTGGAAGCTGCAAATTAATTTTCAAGGAAAGCGACTGGCAATGCTATAGCATACAGACAAAATGTGTTGACGTGTCTTTTCAACGCAGCAGACGACATGACCCTTTTGTTAAATACTAACAATAGCTCTAAAACCCATTGTATCTTCAAGTGCTATACAAAGCAAGTGACCTTGCGGCGACTGGGCGCGTACAAAGGGGAGAGCTGCCGTTTTATCTTCTTCTAAATCACAACTCCCTGATCAGATATGGAGCTTTAGACTCCATTTAAAAGATGCGGATAATTCGGTGCACGATATCAGAAACGTACTGAAAGCTACAGCTTGACGGAGAAAAGACTTAAAATAGGTGCACCTTTAAGTTTACTGAAACTCTTTTCCCAACTCGGGTCTGTTACAGATTTCGAAAAGCTTACCAACAATAGACGTTAGTCTCTCTAGTTTGTATTTTACCTTAGAACCTAATTTATATCACTGCAAGGTGATTTTGAGTTTTCTGCGTTGTTACGCCTCTGGATTTATGGTTAGGGTGCACTTCTTAATGTTGTCTGAAGTTATAAAGGTTTTAAACGTGCTCTTTGACAATGGAAGTCATTAATGGGACGTTTTCCCATCCTCGATATCTGTTTTATGAGGAATATGACTGAGGTTAGCAATTTCCAGTCTAACCATTAATGATTACCACGAAATAACCACGAACATTTTTAAAGAAGACAACATTTATTTCGGTACACTTTTTGAGATATTTACCCTTCAACCCATTGTCCGTCACCGCTGTGAAGACATTACATTACCATTAAGATTGTTAAAGGTTATTGTGTTTACCTTACCACACTTATTTTCATGTACATAAAAAGAAAACAATGATCTTAGTCTGTTTCACTATCTAGAGCATTTAAGCTCACCAGACCCAGTTTATTATGATAATCTGATTTCCTACTCCATATATTTTGATAATAAGGAAGTGTTAAAAGATATAGTGGAAGTTACATACCTGACATTCCCATGGTCAATATTTTAGAACAAACCAGAAAGCCCAGATGGTTAGTGATTCCTTGCTAAAAGGGGGTGATTTGTTGCACCGAGGTTCATCCCTCTAATTTATATTTCTTGATTTTATCATTTTTTATGATGCTTCCACACCTCGACCTCTGCTGAACCCATATGACCTTTGGACCCCACCAAAAAGTGAATAACAACAAAGTAAATAATATGTCTTAGGAGGGATTCGTACCCGGACCGTCTTCGTGAGCAACCGAGCTGTTATCCACTACGCCATCAAAGAACTCGTATTATGCTATAGTCACAGCATCCTTTTCACGTTTTCATAATTAGTTTATTTTAATAAGTATTATTACTGAACCAGTTATCCTTGTAAAAAAATGTTTTTCTCTATAACTATTTTTGGGATGGTAAAAACATTCAGCCTTAACTTTTCGTTACCCACGAAACGTGCGACACAATGTGGAGGTACCGCTCACTGCCTATTTAGTTTACGAGGTTTTCGAAGGTGCACCTCTAATGACCTCATATGATTTTCGACCTCCAAAAACCTCTTAGGGTTCCCTCCCTCTTAAAGTAACACATCTTTATACCAAGTATGGGAAGGATCCATCATCCCTGTCTTAAAATATCGTGTTTTTCAAGGTTTTCAGTTTTTTACCTCTGATGACCTCAAATGACCTTTGACCTCCACTAAAAACAATAGGGTTCCTTCTCTAAATATGATAACTTTATATACCAAGTATGAGAATGTCCATCATTGTTATCTTGAGATATTGTGTTTACGAGCAGTTTTTAAGAATTTCGTATTTTCACCCCGATGACCTCAGATAACTTTTGACCTTTACCAAGTTCAATAGGGTTTATCTTTTGATTTAACTCATTCACATGCTAAGTATGAAAAACATCCATACTTCCTAACTAGAGATATAGTGTTTACAAAGTTTGGGGGTTTTAACCACTGGTGACTTCACATGAACTTTGATCTTCACCAAAAACAATAGGGACCTTCTCTTAATATGATAGTTCTATATCCCAAGTATGAAAATTATTCATCATTGCTATCTTGAGATATCTTGTTTACAAGCCAAGGGTAACAAACTGGCATAAACATATATAAACTCAAAATCGTCCGCGTGATTGCATAGATTCTTTTTGCCTTCGGCAAAATTCAAAAAGGTACATTTTTATTACCAACCATGCTTTCATTCAGTTTCTTCTCTTAAATAAGTGACACTTATACTTTTTGAATAGATGGAACATATAAAAAAGGTAAGTGGGGACAAAACATCTTTAGCTCGTGAAAATGTGGTTCCCATAGATAAAAGCTAATATATAAAATACAAGAATGCCTCATTGTACAGTAGTAGTTTCTCTGTTGTTTTCAGTTTACTGCACATCTGTTTTATTCCTGTTTTTTTTTACTTCCTTATTATTGCTTGCAACAATCAGTGTTTTAAAATTTCAAAGACCTGTACAAATGAAACACATCTCTTGATAAACATCGGGGAGGGAAATCTAATAATAAGTCCATCATAATAAATATCAGGCACCTTATATTAACTAATCAAATCCAATGCGTCACACACGTTTTACCCAAAAGGCTTTAGAGTGTAGGTTTTATGCCTATATAACTAACAGGTTAAGTATTATCATGCTGAACATGAGTATGACGATTGTGTAATAAGGCACTGATATTTTCCAAGGGGTGGATGATTGTGTTTGTCTTGAATATATTCCTGATTGATAAAAAATCTCCACATGGTTTGTATCCGGAAAGTAAAGTCAAGTGCCCTTATATCAACATTTTTCCCTCAGAGCTCCATCTTGTGCGAATATGGGTGTATCAGTTAGCTACAATAGTGACCACTCGTAATTGCAATTCGGATTTGACAACGCCACCTACAGTGCTTTTTCGTTTTCAAAACAATTTTGGTATTCTTTTACAGGATGAAAAAATATTTTTTTCATAATCACCGTATATTGTCAGTCTTTTGGCATACCATACCCATGAATATATGTATAGACGGTACAACTTTGGGAAGAAACTCTCTATAAAAATTAACTAGGAACACAGTAAGGAGAACAATAAAGCACAGTAAGACAAAGGAGATGAACATGCTGGAAAGAAGAATAACGTCTGGTACTTTTGATGAGTTAGACTGTGTGCCTCTCAATGTGAGTTCACTTACCCATCCAAGAAATATATTGTTTGTTAGCCTACTTGTAATTGCTTTAAAAAAACGCAAGAGACCTATACATTTACTAAAACTGCCACGATCAAACTTAACCTGAGGAACTGGACAGTGCATGGAAATATCTCGGCTAAAGGACATACTGTAGAGTACTTTTAACTTCTTTTTTCCAAAACTTTTTATGCACAATAGACTTATATTTCCACATTTTATTAAGCAAAGAAGAGAAAGTATGATTCCCAAAGAGTCAAAGCCTCGTTATTGTTTGGAATCAGTACGTAATGAATTACACCTGCATGCTTGTGTATATTTTAAGCTCTAGGAATGTCCCAAAGCCAAGTTTTAGATGCAAACATCTGCAAAAACCAATAATGCATCAATGGTACAAACGAGGCATTCGATGAGACTGTCTGGGTACGGGTTTCAGCGATGTAGTGTTCGTAAAGTAACATGCATAAATAATTTGGGTCATATGTAGGAAAACGTAAATGTGCTGTCAAAAGGTTTACATAATCCTTACTAGATCAACAAAACGATGATTTTGCCATACATTACCTTGCCATCTTGCAAAAAAAAATGATAACAAACATATGACATCAGGGCCTGATAGCTCAGCAAGGCAAATATAATTTACTGTTTTTTCAGTTTATTAGTTTGGCCACAAAGCTTTTACTTATCCAATTTCTAGTGCGAGAGGGACCATTTCGTCATTACAGGGTATTTCGAATTTGACGCCAAAACTGGATGTTGGCAAAAGGATCGCCGTTTGTTCCTGTTATGGCTATTATACTCATGTACTTTGTTTGGATAAGTGTAACAGTACAACCAACGCCAAATGACTCCATTTAGCATTATCCTGAAAATAGCTTGGCTGGCAACCTTGAATCAAAAGCCCAAATAATTATGTGCGCTTGGCAGACCATATAATTGTTTCGTACAAACAGAAGGAAATTATATGGTAAAGGGAAATAGCCTTCAAAGATCTCAAAAATTCACAAAGATGATAACTCTAGAAAAATAACGTTGAGGGGTATCATACTTTGCATGTACATGCTTCACATTAAGTTACAGAATTCAACCACGTTTGATAGATGCCAAATGTCATTTGCTGTTACCATCCTTCTAACATTAAATGCTGTATGTATACTATATGTCATGTACTATCAATAGTACATGTCAAGGTCTTATATCATTTTAACGCCCATCATTACCTGGCACAACCCGGCATCGCCCAGACTGAAAGAACTTGATATGTACTATTTTCTTTCTAAAAGGAATCATATAACAGGTTTTGATTCATTTTAAGTATATTTTGGAAAATAAATTCAACAGCTTGTTTGCAAATACAGTTAGAGTATGACAAACCTAATGCTAGAAGTATGTAACCAGTTGAGTAAGCTTGGACTCAAAATGACAGCCAAATGAGACAAATTTTGTTACCAATTTATATTCTTAACAATTTAGAATCAGTTCAAATTTTGCATGACTTCCATTTGGAATTTAAAAAGGGCATAGCCAAATGACGCCCTGACGTTTGCGATCAAACTGTGTTTATATTTGACCCAGTATATTTCGAAGACTACATGAATTTGCACGTACAAACAGCAACTTATCTTTATCAAAAGCCCTTCACAATCATTTCCTAACTTTATCTGCTAATGAATAACTGAGCTCCTAGCAAAAATAATTAGCAACATATGGTCGTTGCTGAAAGTCTAAAGTAAAGCAATGCATATTATGTAAATACAAAAAAACACACCATGACACAACATTTGTTTTCTCATTTGCAAACTTAAGTCTGTCACTGATATGAACTCTTCACTTTTGGAGTGTTACTTTGATGAAAACTTAAAAATACCATCAAGAAAAATAAGTGGTAGAAGTAATCTAGAGGTGAGCTAACAAGTTCATTAGTTCATTACTATGTTCATAACGGAAATGTTATTTTACTTTTGAAGAGATGAAACTTGGCATCCGGAGTTCCAGGTTCAATCGCCTGACCGGTCAAAGTAAGGTGATTTTTTCATCCAAGAGTAATCACCTATGGTTTTCCAATTTGAACTAGTCTTTCAAAGACACCAACTTTGTCGCAAATTGTTAAGTTCGTAATCTACCCGAAATGAATTTTTAACTTAACAGGTTACCTCTACACTTGTGGTTACTAACCGTCTTAAAACTACTGCCTTTCAAGGCATGAATTAAAATTACTTTCACCACTTACATTTTCATGACACTTTAAAGGATTTGATAACTCAAATCAGTCGTATCTTTCAATATTACATCTTATATTTCCTTCCTGATTACATGTATTATCATACATGTGAGCACCTAACAAAGTAAGACGGTAACAGCTCATCCCCTTCATCCGTTTTACCTGATGCCAATTACTAAAGCACAATTCTTATGTAAATACATACCTCATTGATTGTTTTTAAATTTACTAGCAACATCCTTAATTGATAAACGGTATTACTTTGAAAATGAAAGCAACTGTTCAGCTTTAGGAGGTCATACAGTCGTATGGAATACTTCTGTTTAATATTTCAGCTACTTGAAATACTAGGCAGAGTTATTTCAAGTTGGAATAATATATGCCCATGCAGGTTATAGACTTGAACCCTTTCTGACTCATATTTCCTGGACTTGGATTCCATTTGTGTCAGCAGTGGCGTTATAACCTGAATTTTGACTTAAATTTAAAATCTAGCATGGACACATTAACAAGAGACTATTGAGTTTTGACTGAGAATTGTTTGGTCTGAAACAGGCTTGGAGTAGATGCACCAGCACTAGAACAGGTCTCCAAATGTGAACGTAAATACCACTTTTGAACTTACATTCCCCATGGAGATGGTATCAAATTAAACGAAACATGAGGGCTTTTGTTAGCAAAGAGATCGAGGAAAGCACTCCTTATGAGAAAACTGCAACACATCTTTGTAAGTAATGTTGGCTGTATACAACCGAATTGATTTGATCACAATACTTTTTTGCGAAATCTGTCTAGCCGAAATCTATTTCCCCATCCAGAGGAACCCGATGCAGTTTATCACATTTGCTTTGCTTTATATTATTATGAGACCTGTTATAGCCTAGTTTTATTAACATTCGACGTTAATATCGTCACTTTATCTGCCTGAGTTTAAGGAAACTCTTTACATTGTAAGAAGATAGACAACTAGCTACCTCGTCACCGTATAATGTACTAATGACGAATGATCAGTGCGTCGAGGGCGAAACTCCAGTAGAATCTTCTGTTGCGTTTCGGAGAGACTTTCCCAGTATTTTGGGTGACATTAACTATTCAGTTATCTAGATTATTCTGTGTGGGATTGTGTATACAATTGATGACTTGTAATTTAATGTTCACTGGATTATATAATAACCTTAGTAACGATACCGCTTAACGTCATGCACGATTTGTGTGGAAAATTTGGTACCAACAGCTTCAGTTGTATGATGAGAAACAAAATCTTTCTTAGCCTATGAAGATCTTTGGACGAGTTTAATTTTGTGGGACATTCGGAAACACTATGGGATGAATGACCGAGCGAGCATCAACTGTACAAGAATTTAGGCAAATCGATTGGTACTTAACTGATTCAGTTTTTGGAGTTCTCAGGTGACTTTAAACTCGACGAGACATTTCATGAACAAACAGGTCGGCAGTCGCGTTACCGTTTACTATATAACCTGAATATTGATAAAGATATGAAGGACACGATCCCTGATGATGATATGATACTTTGCATGTTTCTCGCTTTGATGATCTCTAAATGTAGCAGCGAAAGACCATCCAGATGAAAATTATAAAACGGACACTTTAGTGACAATTTAAAGCAGTGCTTTCCCTACCTACCTACCTACCTACCTACCTACCTACCTACCTACCTACCTACCTACCTACCTACCTACCTACCTACCTACCTACCTACCTACCCCTACCTACCTACTCAGTCCCACAGGCAGTCCTAGCACTATATAGTAAATACCCTATATATATATGTAATAATGGAAAGGTAAGGCACTTCACGGCCTTTCAGTACCACCTTCGCCTAACTGAATCACGATTTTTATGCCTTATTGTCCATTTTACCTCTTTTCCATACACACGAATGTTCCTATTGTGCATTCCAATCACTTGAGTAGTATGATGATTCATTTGGACAAAAAATGTCTTCAAAAAAGAAACATTTCTCCATGAAAGTTTGTTTTTTTCACAAGATATGGTTAAGTCGTCGCGATGGTGACGTCACATTACGTCAAGAGAATTTCCCCCTTCGAAATTCGGTCCTCCCATTGGATAGTTCGGCCTCATAATAGTGTGAAAAACCAAATTTTCCACCTTCTACCGACTGTGCCTACTCCTACCTTTCTATATACATACATGCCTACCCGTTCGCCCTCCGGTCTGCCTGTCTGCCTGCCTGCCTTTAAGCAGAAAACTACTTAAAGGACAACAATATAGCAGGCGGTGATTTCGGCTATCGGTCGTATGTGGCAATTATGGTAAAGAGAAAATTAAGCTGCATCCTAAGTCAAATTTTGCATGGGGCGCTTTTGTAAACTTGAACTTCGAACAGTGCACTTGTGATTTAATGCATTTTACATTGCACCAGTACCCTATGTATAAATCATTCTCAAAGTTGCCCAACTTTTTTCCTTGAATATGAAGTGTAGTTCAGAGTTCTATGAGTCAAACCGCCATGGGTTTGCTGAAAAACTAAAACAAATGAATGGAAAAGGGAAAAATAAGGTCACTCACGTTTCTCAAAATCTTTTTCAAGATAGTTTTGATGGATTCATGACCATTTCCAACACTAAAGAGGACTTACTTGGGGAAAAGAAAGCTTTTCAAATCCAGACCGGATTCCTCATCAGCTGTAAGGCTCCCCTTCTGTCTCCTCTGGAAACACTGTGTCAGTGTTGTCAGTGTTGTCAGTGTTTCCAGAGGAGACAGAAGGGGAGCCTTACAGCTGATGAGGAATCCGGTCTGGATTTGAAAAGCTTTCTTTTCCCCAAGTAAGTCCGAATCCATCAAAACTATCAATTAAGAAGCTGGCCAGAATCAGGCAATTGACTAAGTCAATCACCTACAACAAGAATACTTTTTCAAGATAGTGATTTATTTAGGTCTATCAACAAACTTAAAGCAAGTTTGTTATTATTTCCTCTGTTGCAATTAATCTGATGTCCGTTGCGGTAAGCTAGCATGGAACCATTTTGTAGAGCACTAAGTCACTTTTCTTAAGCTTTTTTTTTGATACCCATACACCTACTTCTACTTAATTCCTCATCAAATCTATCAGCATGTCTTCTTATATATTTAATTCAGACGGGATGAATTAAATAAAATTTGCACCAACGTTTCAATTTATTCTTCGTTAGTTTGTCCTACCCTCCTCTCACACGTCCATTTTCACTTCATTCTCTAACGACCGGAGTTCATGCCCATTCATTTCCATTTCACCTTTTACCAACTGATGATAATTTATACATGCATCTTATAAAAGCAGAGGACGGTTCCGATTTTGAAGAAGAGGAGTTTCAACGCGAGGACTATGCTTTGGATGGTATTCGTCGGGTCAGGAAGATTACCTCAAAAAAAAAAAAAAAACAATACGGAGTATAGAAGCCTATATCTGTAATTTACGCGGATTATAAGGGCCTTTCATTAGCAATCAAGACAATGAGTGTTTCCGAATTTTCATTAGCGGTAAGATTGTGTCTGTGAAATCTAATGATCGCGTGTTTCAGTCCGGTTAAGACAGCATCTCGGTACGCTCCAGGTAAGGCATTATCTTAAAGATGTTGAATATTTCAAAGCTACTTGTCTTTGATCTCCTTACCCATCAAATCTTAAACAGCTGTCATTAAGAGACTAATGTTTCTGTTCAAGCTTGCGATCATTGCAGCTTACTTTACCTGCTTACCCCAACCCATTGTTAATACAGAATCAGAACGTAAGAATTTGGTATACTACGTCCCGCATCACATAAATTTGATTTCTCTTTTCACTGTTTGTTGAGTACTAAATTAGTAAATTGCAAAAACTCTGCTTAAAATTGGACAAATAGCGCATTGCACATCTTGCTAAATTATATTTATTTATTTGAAATATATCAATTGGGACCACAAAAATTGACCGAATAGTTTACTCAAACGTCTACTGGGTCGAGAAAAATGACCTCACAGAGACTTTCAAAAATAAACTGTCTATAACTGTGTCATGATTGTGGAGGGATCTAAGGGGAGTGGTGTGCCCCTTCCATTTGAAAATTTTTTTAATATTTGAGGGGGTGCAATATTTGAGCAAATTTTAAGGGAAAGTAAAGTCTGTGACATTTTACAGACTGAGGGAACAGATCGGGTTTTCGTATCTGAATCAAAGAGGCGGAGTATGGTTCCGCTCACCACATTTTTGACGGAGAGGGGGCTCTAGCACCCGGCCCCACTCCCCGATTCTTACGCTCTTCATTTTGCCTGAATTTCCCGAAACGACGATGTATTTTCAGACGTGTTGTTTAAAAATTTGCTGTAGAGTAGCTGGCTTAAGTTCCTATAAATTCATTCATAAAGAGTACTTTGTAATTCTGTGACTTCAGAGATTGCAATTTATCTATCAAAAAAAGAAGACAACAAGCTGCTTAAATATACCGGAAGGGTTAAACAGGATTTTTTTTGTTTGTACGGTTAGTTATTATGAGAAAGAAACGGTGTTGTTTGTCAAGAATGTAGCACAAAGTCGTGTCTGGAAGGATAGGTATCTCAATATGCCAAGTATTTTAAAATCAGTAAAGTATGTCTTTCTCACAGAAATAGTACTAAACTTTTCATTTCACTCAGTGAAAGAGGAGTTTTGTAAGTTGATTTAGAAACCAGGTCATACGTCTGCCTTAACTAAAAGTCTACCATGGACTTTTTAATGATGAACCAAAAAGCGAAACGACGTAGTTATTCCTTGCGGAAAGAAATGCTTTGTTGCACTGAGCTTTATCCCTATCTTTCTTGAGATATCAAGTTTTATGATGTTTCCACTATTCGACCTTTGGGGACCTTTCATGACCTTTAAACCTTTAAAAGCCAAATCTGAAATAAAACTTAGGAGGTATGTGTCTTAGATGACATTACTCTCTGCCTTGTTAGTTACTTTACTATACACTTAATATCGACTATTTTGAAACTCGTGTAAATTGAAGAATAAGATGTGCGATAAAAAGAATCACCAGATTCATCTACTCCTTATCTGTTATTTTATCCCATTTGCTCTTTTAAGATAATTTTTGAAGGACTCATTTCGTCGGCAGTTCCACAAGCATCTTTTGTGAAGAACGCACACAGATTCTCTTATGATTAAGGTAACAGGCTGCAATGCTGGATAATCTTCCATCCCATACTTAGCAGTTGCAAAGGTAAGAAACCAGGCCACAATTAATAAGGCAAACTTGGAACTTAATTGTATCCAATAGGCAACAATAACGGTATATCTTTGAACTATTATCTTTCTCTTATTGAAGAACCACTGTTAGTCACTGTTATAAATATAAATTTTCTCATTTAATATCCACAGATTTCTCTTTCCTTTATTAAGTTGTTAGTTTATCAGCAAAGTGTGTCGACATTGTATTTTCCTCAAAAGAAAAAAAGTCTAAAACGGGAGAAAGTACGAATTTAAAACTATTAAGAAAACTCAGTACAGAGAATTGTGCTCGATTAATCCTTAAAGTTAGGTTTATGATCAAATTTGTCAAAATTGGAGACTTTTTCAATAGAAAGTTGTGTTTCTGAGGAACATTAGAAGTTCTGTTACATTTACTAAGGTGAAACAGGATATTTTGCGAACAATAATGGCATCTGGCTATTTCCAGAGATGACATATTACATCCACAAGCGTTAAAAACATAACGTCCAATAAAGTATACTAATAATGAGTAAAATGGGACTTTGTTCATTACGATCGCTTTGCTATTTTTAATGTTAAACTTAAAATGCTGACTTAGCGGCGATTTTATTGCCAGTGCAACATTAATATAATGTACAGTACATTAGAACAATCGTTTCCTCGTTAACAACGATAGGCTTTGTTAAAGGTGGTCGACGTACCTCGTCCTCCCTCACACACCTCTTTGTCTATTTTAAATGCAAGGTTTACTAATGCAATAAGTTCTCAGAACCATCGTACTTTTTATGTTTGTGCCGAAACCTACCCGAAGTTATGGTGTCAAAACGTGGCCATGTGGTGATGTAACAATATGTAAGACACAAACAATGACCTAAGAGACAGTTTACTGGGTACCGTATCATTTAAAACACGCCACCGAAACATGTTAAAAACGATGTCAGTCAGTAGTCCCTATACATACAGAGTGAGTGTCCACAACAAGGTGCAAAAATACTTACCTCGGCCCTCCTTTGGTGTAACCGCCTTTCATATGCATGAATAAGACTATACTCAGTCACGAAAGCTGTCACATTGTGTCTAAAATTTTAACACTATGAAAATTTTATCAATGTACTAATTCTTGGAAATACACTAGCAGTGGTTAGCAGAGCATTTCTACTTGTGCGTGAATCTGGTATGTAGAAAACTAAAATTTTGAATTATTTGCACTTAGCAACACTGTCAAACTTGTAAAAAAGAGGAGTCAACACTTTTCTACCAACGAGTAAATTTCTGTATCCAATTGACAATTCCTTTCGTCTGTTACACACTCATAAATCTCATTTTTTACCATAATTGTACCTTCATTACTAGATTCATACATATCATTTTCAACAGTAATCATACCAGCGAAAAAATCTTCACTGTCCCTAGTACTAGGTGGTACATTTACTGCGCCGTTTCTGCTTTCAACAGTGGGTTCCACACTTTCCATTGGTTCACCAGGAGAGTGATGTAGCTGTCTGTCTCGGTTACCGCGTTGTTTGTTCTTACAATTTCGATTCTCAAAGAGGGGTTGACGAATACATTTAATTCCTATAACAAACGATGGGAAAAATATCACAAGAAAACAAGTCACTGAAGCCACGAAAAGGATCACCTTCCTTCTATATTCAATAACCTTGGGTGTTTTACTTATATTGGATGTTTTTTGGAGAAGCTGAGTAGTAACAGCCAGAGACCCTGAAGTCTCTAGTGTAGGTGAAATAATTAGAGGGTTGTATGAACAGTTTTGATGATGATACAAATGTGGTGATTGCATCTCATGAGTAACTTGGCAATGAAAGAAAGTTTTGTTTGACACATTATCGAAGAATGAAGAGTACGATACCGTTTTTTCAACGTTTTTTCCCAGTGGTTTTCTAGTTGTCGTTGTAGAATTGTCGGGGATAAGTTGGTCGTTTAAAAACAAGCTGATCCTTGCACTGAGATCAATCTCTATTGTTGTGCAGTTGACTTGATATGGATGCTTATTGCTGTGGTGGTGAAACAAGAATTCACTTGGGGACATCGTGCAGCGAGGCTCCTTTTCAGAAACACACCACACCTTTAAAAGCGTCTGCTTTTGCCTACTGTTTTCTTGCCAACAGATGTATCGCCCCTCATCAAGCTTTGCCACATTCGTTATAGTCAAAATATGTAGCACCTTTCCCGATCGTTTTAACTGATTGTACTGATACCTTGATGACGGTCCCGACAAAGTTGAATTTTTGACTAAAATATCAGTCGAGTTAAAATTAAAGACAGCGTGTCCCGATCGATTCAACTGGCATCGTAAATGAACTACCCAACCAGATAATACACTTGTAAAATTGGTCGTTTTTTCTTCCAGAGTAATGTTAACTTCCTTTTGCATAGAAAGCTTCCGACTTAGGCACACAAATACCAGAATGAGCAAAACATTCCAAATTCGAATCGTTGAGACCAATTGGTGCATACTGATTGATACAGCACAACATGTAAAGGTTCACTCTAAATAAAGACGTTTATCTGATTTCACATTCGCTCAAAAACTACATCTCGTCAAACATACTGAAATATACATTGTTTTAAACTTTCTAGTCGTGGTTGACTTTTCTCCCGGTATTTTTTTTAATCTAGCGGGCACTTTAATGTCGAACTTTGAAATAGGTGTGACGATAATTTAAAGTATCCTTTAATAATAAGCAAATGAACACGAGTGGTACATCCAAGAAATAGCCAATCAGCTCACCAGAAAAACATGACCATTGCTCTCAAACAAAACACCGTCATACAGTTTCACTTTTATTGATGACGCTGGTTAAGTTGAATCAACCTGTCTGCTGATGTTTGCGTTAGTGTCAACCTTTTACGAAGTATAATAATCGAAGTTTATTGTGTCACCTCTGACAATTTTACTCTGTAAGCAATGCAAATGTGGAACCCAGACTTACCGTCTTCATAAGCTACAGACTATTACTAGAATTTTATGGAACCGACATCGAGGGTGGAGGGGAGGGGCGGAAGCCCATACAAATTGCCGTATTACTGTTATAATACAGATTCAAGATAAAATTTACGCCAATCGTTGCTTTCAATTATTTTGGTGTTTTGTAGGTGTCAAATGGTAACTTCAAAATTAAAATGAAATCAACAACCCAAACGTAGAACAAGAATCATTTTTCTACGACGAGCAAGGGCTTCTTCGGCGTATTGGTAAAGGGTGTAGTGCTGAACGGCCATTTCAACTCAGAAAGCCCTGTGATCTCCCTTTAATTATTTAGAAGATCTCAGACGGCTCAGGGCTTTTATGAATCCTCTCGTAACGCTACTATAGTCCAGGGGGTACACATGATGGTCGAGGGTGGAGAAGTGACAATTATCCAATGTTGGATTTCCGGGATTGCCGAGTAGCAATATCTCCATGAAAACCGTACCAAGCGTTGTCATCCTCATAGACTGGATGGTCAAGCGCTGATAGAGAGGGAGAAGAAAATGTCTTATGATTGAATTTTAAGGCCCCGAATTCCGATAAATGGCACTTTAGGGACTCTTAGTCTCCAGATTTTAAGGGGAGGACCCACTCTTTGAATGCAAATTCGATTCTTTTATGCAGGAGGTTTGTCCTTAATGAGTAAGCTTTCCAATGAATAAGCTCCCCCTTTCCGAAATGAAGATCGACCTTTACCAAGTGACATTATTTGAGGGGATGGGGTGAATTGAAGGACTTTAAGGGTCGTGTCTGCAGGACTAAGATTTTCATTGTGCCACCTTTCGAAAAGATTGCCTACGGAAAACGTTAAAAATATTTAAATGTCTTTCAAGAGTCATTTTTCGGCCCGCTGCGGGAACACCCACGTTATCAATGCCACTTGTCTTATTATTAGCCTGCTTCAGCTAAGGCAGCCAATCTGAGTAAGTATATTATAAAGTAAAAAATATCAAATTTAATTATCAAAGTTCGTTTTAAAGTGCGTTTTCTAATGCCATTTTAAAATAAATACATACTTGTCTCTCATGCCCACAACATTTGCTAACGTCTCATCAGAGCTGCTGGGGCTATGCAGTGCAGGCCATCGGAGGAGCGTTTTCGTTCTTGTGACAGCTTTGACACTTCACCAAGTTCAGTTACTTATGCTTCCTCAAATTTTATCCTTGCTAGTTGAAGGTAGTACAGATGTAATTGTGAAGCAAACAGCACCGGCTCATACTTTACTGCCACCTAATTTACGGACCCGTGACTACGACGTGATAAGTCGGTTTCAAAAGGAAAAAAAAATAGGTTTACATTCTAGGGGGCTGACCAAATATTTGATGGGGTGTACGAAGTACCTCCTATATCTAACCTCAATCTAACCTTAAAAACTTCAAAGTGTTCTCTGTTCCAAAGAGAAGTCGAATTCTTTAGACACATTGTCTCCTGGCGGTAAAGGAATAAGCCCAAACCCGAATAAAGTAGCGGATGTTGCCAACTGGCCCGTTCTCGTAACCTTGACAGAACTACGTAGTTTCCTGGGTCATGCCAGCTATCACCGTCGCTTTATAAAAGGCTTTGCTAAAATTGCACGACCTCCCCACTCCCTCACCAACAAGGAAAAGGCTTTCGTATGGAATGATCGTATGGAATGAAGATTGTGAGAGTGCATTCGCAACCTTAAAAACCAAGTTGATAATGGCCCCTATTCTAGCATATCCAACGAAAGACGACAACTTTGTCCTGCATACGGATGCAAGTCAGTCTGGAATTGGCGCCCTGTTATCACAGAAACAGTTGGACAAAGAGCTGGTTATATTACTGCACTACTAGGAAAGAAATGCTCGCTGTCGTCTACTTCGTTAAGTATTTCAAACACTACCTTCTAGGTCGCAAGTTTCTCCTTCAAACTGACCATGGTAGCCCGAGATTGCTATTCTCTTTTAAGGGGCCAGAGGGACAAGTGGCTCGATGGCTGGAAAGCTTGGCTCCTTTTGACTTCAAAATAGAGCACAGGGCCGGCAAAAAACACTGTTGCCCTTTCGAGAATGCCTTGCAGACAATGTGGCCATGGCTCTGAAGACGTCACGCCAACGACAGGAACAAGTGACAGGCCTGGCATTGACAACACAGATGAAGGGAAGAATAGGTACTTTCGTAAGCCGAAGAGAATCTTGCATACTCTTCCTAAAAGTGAAAGAAAAGAAGAACGAGCAAGCGAGAAATATAAATTGTACTTTGCTGTCAGAGTTTGCAACAGAAACCTTAGATCAGTGTTTATATTTCGACTTTCACGATGTACGAGTGCAGTGCAACATAACCATTCGGCGTTCTTCAAAATTAAGGCGGCACCAGCGAACCAGCTGCCCTGCCTATGGGCATCGCCGAATTGAGGTTTGTGAAAGGTGTGGTGGCCAGTTTTACCGCCGAGACGTACGTCTACGCCACGAAAGAAACTGTAGGAGAGCAGGAGGCGAACACTGCCACACGGAACGTGTTCGTACGAGCACGAAAGAACTCCAACTCCAACGGGAGCTCCATAAGAAAGCAGGCCAGCACCAGACGGAGGCTGCGTCTGACACCCTTGACACCCACATAGACCCCACGGATGACCTGGTTAGGGAACTAACAGGACGCCATAATGCCGCAACCCAAACAGCACAACCGGAAGTACGGCAACTGGGCAACCTTAACCTCAGAAGGGGAGAGGTTATCACCGTCAGGGGCCAACGTTTCCAAATCATGGCCAATACCGCAGTTACCGCCCCACCTGCCGATACAGTAACCTCAGAAGAAGCCGTTCAAACTGATGAAACAAGGGGACTTGATTTCACTGAGCGTTGGAGCATGTCGAATACCCTGGTCGGATTTGATACAGACGGCAACTCTCTCACCAGATCACACGTGACACACGTATTCAGCTGTCCAGTTAGAACTCTCCGCGCCTTTGGGGACCATACAATCAGTTTTTTGTGCCTCCACAATACGCACAACACGTCCAATATTTCGGTATCATCCCACCAGGAGCACCGTTACCATCGCGCCCTTCCATGACAAACCCGGGAGCCTACGAAGACATTTTTAGGGAAGGACACGCTCAGGGATTATAATTTTTGCCAACATAGACTTTTTCTGTGAGAAACTTTTCGCATAGACTTTCATTCAATTGGAGATCAGTTTTATGATATGTTACCTCTCCTTTGGATATTATTTTATGAGGAGAATATTCAAGTGTCTTGTATATAAACGTTTAATTTTCTGTGAATTTTATATTACAAAGGTGTTTCCAGGGGTAGAATGTATTTGTGTTATGTACTTGGAAATATTTTTGTTTATGGATAATCGTTAACAAGTGCACGTAAGAGAGTTCACCATTTATTTGTCCTCAAAGCTTGTACTTTTGTTGTGAAAGTAGTCAAAGTTATTTATTTGCTAAATGAAGTTCCTTTTTGTAATATCGAAGTATTTTATCTGTTTATCTCAGTGAACTGCATCCGTATAGAGGATACTTTTGAGGTTAAAGGGATTGGCAATGTTCTTCAGCGTTAAGGTATTTAGCTGTATTTGTGCGTATGTTAGTGCATCATATGGGTGCATATGATGTTCAGTAGATGAGAGTGCAACCCTGTGAAATAGGTTGTCCGGAGCGCTCGGGATTGTGTGGGGCCCTGAGATTATTCGGGGCTGCTCCGCGAAGCGTCTCTCCATTCAACAGGGAGTATACTGTCGTTGTACGCAGATTAGAGATTTATTCCTATCAGCCCTGTAGACCATTGTCCCTGACCATAGATTATCCCTCCCGACCTAAATAAAAGTTGACCTTCTTGAGAAAAAATACGTCAATTGCTAAAACTTTCGCTCTCCAAATTATGATTTCTAGGACCCCCAAATCTGGGAAATTTTAAAATAGTTTCCTTTCCCCAATTTTTTCCGGGGGTCCCCCGCCGTGGATGTGTTCTTAATGCAGGTTTCTCTTGACGAATAAACCATAGTGTTCCTCCTACAAGATACAAAGCTTGCATACCTTCACCAGCATATGCGTTGGCGAGAGAAAAAGTAGCATATGGTTACCTTTAATCATCAGCTAAACCTAACGAGCTGGTAAAGAAACTGAATATAAAAGCCATAAGCAGAGGCCGCACACTTATTTTGAAACACAGCCAAATCATTTCAATGTCCTATTGCGTCACTTCAAGTATCTTTCGTGATGTGTTAGTCTAAAAAATATTGCATATTCAAGGTAAACCAAGGAGTTACTCTATACGGGACTTTTACAACTCAGAAGCGTATTGCAACATGATCCTTAAAAAGTCATTCATGAAACAGGATTCCCGTCGGGTACACGCATTCAAACTGGGGTGACTGCATTTTTCCTTTTAATAAAATCTAATTTTTCTTCT